>CAWUFW010016483.1:0-307254 GCA_963921515.1 Calotriton arnoldi
TCTCGCAGTGGCGTAGTATATATATATATATATATATATATATATATATATATATATATATATTCACTGAAAAACATAGGTTTTAGGAAAGTTATAGTTATTTGGACATTTCACTCATGACAAAACCAGAGAAATTCCCCGTTATAGTTAGTTCAGCTAACTATAACTCGCGCCCAGCAATGCACTGCTGATGACGTCACATATTACATCACTCATGACATGGTCAGTGACATCACTGATGACATCACTGATGACATCTCAAATGACATCACTGATGACATCATCCAGTGACTGTGTGTTTCTGTAAAGTTTAAATATGTTTAATATATAAAGGGAAAGGCGTATTGAAGAATGAGTGGGTGTATAAGTGTCTGAATGGATGATTTAGTAGGTGCGTGACTGACTCTATAAGTGAGTGATTAAACGTATCTTACTGAATGCATGGGTTAGTGACTAAACTGTGTGAATGTCTGTATCCGTCTGTCTGTTGGGGTGTAAGCGGCTGCATGGGTTTGCGAATAGCTACATGAGTGTCTATATGGGTTATTGATTGGTTGTCTGAGTATCTGTATGGGTGCCTGAGTGTTTGTGTGGGTGGGGTATGTGTGACTCTGTGCATAGATGTGTGAGTGGGTGATTCACTGGGTGCATGGTTTCAAGAGTGCATCTGTTATGGACTGTATGGGTGGGTGAGTGTGTGTATGGGTGTGTTAGTGAGTGAATGTATATCTCAGTGGTACATGTGTGAGTAACTACATATGTGAAAGGCAGTATATATGTGTGTTGGAGTATATAAATGGCTATAAGTGAGAGTGTGTGATTGTGAGAGTGGCTGTATGGATGAGTGTGTGCTTGTATCAGTGATTGTATAAGAGCGTAAGAATGTGCTAGTATTTGTATGAGTAAGTGAGCTGGTGTGTATATAACTGTATAGGTGAGTAAATGGCAGTGTGATTAATTATTTGCGTGACTGACTAGGTGTGTGAGTACCTCTATGGATGAGTGGCGGTGTGTGAGTGTCTATATAGGTGTATGAGTGCATATGATAGTCTTGTACTGAGTGACCATAAGTATGAGTGACTACGGGTGAGTGAGTGGATGTGTGTGTGTAAACCTAAGAATCAGTGAGAGGGTATGTAGTTATTGGTGTTGGAGTGTCTATGGATTTGAGAATGGCAGTCTGTAATTTAGAGTGGGTGTATCAAAGGTTATATTAGAGTGTGAGAAGATGCATCAAATTATCACATGGGTGATGTCATCAGTGATGTCATCAGTGATGTCATCAGTGATGTCATCAGTGATGTCATTTGAGATGTCATCAGTGATGTCACTGACCATGTCATGAGTGATGTAATATGTGACGTCATCAGCAGTGCATTGCTGGTGCGCGAGTTATAATTAGCTGAACTAACTATAACGGGGAATTTCTCTGGTTTTGTACGAGTGAAATGTCCAACTAACTATAACTTTCCCTAAAACCTATGGTTTTTCAGTGAATTTCTAAGGTTTTTTAAATGCTAATTTCTAACTATAACGTGCCTGAAACCTATGGTTTTTTCAGTGAATATATATATATATATATATGGGCCAGAAAAAATTATATGGACGAGGCAATGTCTCAATTAAACGACAGGGCATGTTATCGGATCAGCAATGCTTTGGCCCTAAAAGGAATTTCCAATGAATTTTACGGAAAATTGGTGGCATGGAAAAGTGCTGGACTTTTAACCATGGATGAATATCAATTCAACAAAAAAGATCATCCAATTGTCCCTAATATTTATTTTATTCCTAAGATTCACAAAAATGCACTGAATCCTCCCGGGAGACCAATCATTTCGGCACAACAAAGCTTACTTGAGAATGCTTCTAAGTACATTGATTTTTATTTACAGGACCTAGTTCATCAATTGCCAACGTATATAAGGGACACAAGCAATTTTATCTCTAAAGTGAAAAATTTTAGATGGAATGGAAACTACATGCTATTAACGCTGGATGTTGTGTCCCTTTACACTTGCATTAACCATAAGGATGGGATACGTGCAATTGAACATTTTCTAGGGAAGAACAAAATGACTTTGCCCCAACACAATGTGATGTTAATGAACATGATAAACTTTTGTCTAAATAACAACATATTTATGTTTGATAAGACTTATTACCAGCAGATGCGAGGGGTGGCTATGGGGGCCAGCTTCTCCCCCAGCTATGCCTGTTTGTTCATGGGCTGGTGGGAGGAGCTGGTCCTTGGAGACACACACAAACAATATATGGACAAAAATGTTAAAATGCTTTATCGTTACATTGATGATTTGTTCATTGTGTGGGAGGGCTCACAAATGGAAGCTGAGAATTTTGTGTCAGATATAAACAAGAATAATATCAATCTAAGTTTCACGTCCACTATTAGTGATGCCAATATTCATTTTTGGGACGTTGAAATATACCCTAAAGAAAATAGATTAGAAACAAGGATATACAGAAAAGAAACAGCTGGAAACTCAGTTCTCCACTCTTCGAGTTCCCATCCAAGACACTTAATTCAAAGTATTCCCTATGGAGAAATGTTGCGCCTAAAGAGAATCTGCAGTAACCCCTCTGATCTGAGTAAAGCCCAGCAGGATAGCAAGAAAAGATTCTTATCAAGGGGGTATTCTAGTAGAACCATAGAGGCAGCTATCCACAAAACCCAGAATTTAGATAGAGAATTACTTCTAACGACTAACAGAAACAAGATTACAACCTCTAGCCTAAATCAAAATTCTAATGAACTTAGACTCATTATAGCATTTAGTGCTCAAGAGAAAACAATCAAAAAAATTGTGCATCGCAACTGGCCTGCAGTAAAAAATGACCCAGTGATAGGATTAAACTTGCCTCCCAAACCTAGTATTACCTATAGGAGGGCACCCTCTATGCATAGTAGTCTTGTCTCCAGCAGTCCAGAAACAATTGAAACTCCCAAGTGGTGGGCACAACCAAATGGGTTCATCAAGTGCAGGAACTGAAAAGCTTGCCAATATGGCATTAACAAAAAAACTTATTCTACAGCTTTCAGTGAGAAGGAAATTAATATCACTAAACCTCTTCACTGTAAAACAGAATATGCCATTTACATCCTAGAGTGCTCTTGCAAGCTCAAATACGTAGGAAGTACAAAACTCCCTGTGAACAAAAGAATCCTGCAACACATTAGAGCAATAAAGAACTGCGATCCGACGTACCCGGTCGCCAGACATTTTCGAGAGGTGCATGAAAACAATTTAAAAGACTTCTCGTATTATGTAATCGACTTTATACCCAATTCCAAAAGGGGAGGCGATAGGGAAGGTCGTCTTAGAAAACTGGAGACCAGGTACATTTTAAATCTAGACAGTAAAATCCCAGGGGGGCTTAATAACACAGAGGACCTCTATACTTGTCTGTGATAGATTTCTCATCGTATACCTTTGCCCTTCAATTAGCACCGTTCTCAATTAAATAGGAATTTTATGCTATTTAATTTAACAATTCTATTGATCATGATTTTAGAAACTCTCTTATTTGGAGTAGAAATAAGTTTATGATGTATGGGGACGAAACAATGTGAGCCATGGTTGGCCATTATCAAGGGAGGCTGCTTTCAAACCTTAACCATTTAATATTATGGTTTTTTAATTAATTGCACGTTTACACAGGTTTTTAGCATCACTAGACATATTATGTTTTAGGGGGATAACTTAAAGATATGGGGAAAAAATTCACTTAAATATTTATAGCACGAGCACTTTAAATAAAAAATAATTTGTGGACCCATTGGCGGATGATTGCAATCGACAGAGAAACCTGCATTAAGGCAAAGTTAATTTCTTTTAGCAGGCACATGTTAGTAAGGATTGGTTTAGCATCAAAATAAAAAATGCGATACAACAGCGGGCCATTACTTTTCTCGAATATGAAAGGTAATTAATGGATTTATCCGTGTTATATTTTAGTGGAAAAACTACCATAAGGAGTATTTATATATTTATATATTTACATGTTTGTTTTAATTTATGACTCGTATTTATGGCACTGTTTTTAACAAAATGATTTTAACTTTGTTAATGTATCACTAATTATGCGAAACCTTATGGATATTTATATTACTATTCGATGTGCCCAAACCTCCGCACAAAAGGGGTCTTTTATGTCTATTAACCACCACCAATCGAATGTAACGTATTGCACTTTAAAAAGGTCATGAGAACGTAGCAGCGTCGTCATGTGATCAAGGTCCGGTTGGACCGAAACGCGTTATGGCCGACATTAAAACATCTTAAGAAGCACCAACCTTGTGGTCCGCGTCTGCTTTGCTGGGAAATGGAGTGAAAGCGATGAGCAGCTTTTTTTAATATATATATATATATATATATATATATATATATATATTCTGCTCCAAAGGTTGTGCACCAGCTTTGTTCATGATAGGCATGGACGAGGATCCGCTTGTAGAAGCTGCTCCGTAATGGAAATGCCTGACGCGTTTCGAAGCTCCATATGCTTCTCTTCAGAGGCTTGAACGGAGACAGTGTGTGCAAACGCTGAACCCACTTCGCCATTTTCATATTGCACACCCACCAATGGGAAGCTCGAATGAGACTGTGCATTGTGGGAAATGTGGTCCGGACAGCACACAAATCTTGTCCTGTATGGACCCTGCAAGTGGACTCGTCCTCAATCCTGTTTGCGGCTGCTGGCCCACATAGCCGACATGATAGTTACCATGTCGGGTGGCCCCCATAACATTATGGGGTGGTGCACACTCCGTGGCAGGACGGCCGCGTATTACATTCTGCTCCAAAGGTTGTCCACCTGGTGAGTAGCACTCGATCAACAGCTTTGTTTATGATGGGAATGGACGAGGATCCGCTTGTAGAAGGTGCTCCATAATGGAAATGCCTGACGCGTTTCGAAGCTCCATATGCTTCTCTTCAGAGGCTTGAACGGAGACAGTGTGTGCAAACGCTGACCCCACTTCGCCATTTTCATATTGCACACCCACCAATGGGAAGCTCGAATGAGACTGTGCATTGTGGGAAATGTGGTCCGGACAGCACACAAATCTTGTCCTGTATGGACCCTGCAAGTGGACTCGTCCTCAATCCTCTTTGCGGCTGCTGGCCCACATAGCCGACATGATAGTTACCATGTCAGGTGGCCCCCATAACATTACAGGGTGGACCTGTCCGGACCACATTTCCCACAATGCACAGTCCCACAATGCATCAAGAAAGTGAATTGTGTGGCAGCTAATGGTGGACGTAAAGCTTAGGTTAATGTCATTATTGTTGATATTCCTTACAAACTCATTAGCTTCCTTTGTTGACCCTTCCCACACAATAAAAATGTCATCAATAAATCTCAAAAACAATTGACATTTTTGTCCATGAACTGCCCATGCGCTGCACTGAGGACCAGCTCCTCCCACCAACCCATATGCAGGCAGGCGTAGCTGGGGGAGAAGCTGGCCCCCATTGCAACGCCCCGCATTTGCTGATAAACAGTTTTATCGAACATGAATACATTATCATTGAGGCAAAATTGAGTCATGTTGATTAGCATTGTATCATGTGTGGTCAGTCTTGTTTTTCCTCTGCCTAAGAAATGTTCTAGTGCCCTTATACCATCCTATGCATAATACTGGTATAGAGGGACACTACATCCAAAGACATCAATTGGTAGCCTTCTTTCCACTCAAAATTTTGCAATTTAGCTAGAAAGTCGCTTGTATCTCTGATATATGTGGGCAGAGATTGAACCAATTCCTGTAGGAAATAGTCTATGTATTGGCTTGCGTTTTCTAGCAGACTGTTCTGTGCCGAGATGATCGGACGTCCCAGTGGGTTTGTTGCATCCTTGTGAATCTTTGGGATGAAATATATGTTGGGAATTGTGGAATTTTCCTTTCGTATAAATTTATATTCATCCAATGTCAAGATTCCAGCACTCTTCCATGCTAAAAGCTTCCCGTAAAAGTCATCTTGTATTGATTTTAGTGCCCATATATTGCTGATTTTATAGCAAGCTCTATCATTTAGCTGCAATAAGGCCTCTTCCATGTATTTCTTTATGTCCCACAAGACAATGTTGCCACCTTTGTCAGCATTTCTCACAATAATATTGTTGTTGCTTTGCAGTTTGGAGATTAGCTGTTTATATTGCCTGTCTTTTTGGTACAATTTGTGTGTGGTATGTTGTGTTTTGTAGTTAAGTTTCTTAATTTCATTGATTACCTGTTCATTAAAAATGTCAATACTGTCTCTAGGCATTATTGGATTGAATGTTGATTTCTTTTTAAACGGTGTAGCTTTTCTTGTGGGCATAGATTCTTGTGTGGGCGAAATTGCTTCTTGCATTGTCTCTATGTTGTTTTCAGAGCACTGTTCCATACTGGTCATCTTGGTCATAGTTGAGGTTGATTCCATCTGAAGTTCCATTAGTGTGTTTAACAACATTGAATCCCCACTGCTTGGTGTCACTTGTGATTGCTCTACGGGGCTGTTTGCTCCTTCCGTTTCCTGTTCTTTATCTTTTTGTTTTTCTTTCAATAAAGCATGATGTTTGGTTAACTTTAATTTTCTTATGAAGCAGTAAATGTCCATTCTAGTGTTGGCATAGTTGAAATTTGATTCAGGACAGAACGAGAGTCCTAAAGCCAAAATTTGTTCTTCTGCTTTTGTAAGATTGATATTGGTGAGGTTAATTATTGTTTTGGCTTGCGTCTCACTGTTATTTATTTGTGGTTCCACCAGCCTCTCCCTCTCGTCTTTTTGTTGTTTGGCCTTTCTGTTTGATTTTCTCCTCTGCCTCCGCCTGTGGTTGCGCCTCTTCCTCTGGCGCTCTGTTGAGTCCTCGGGCGGAGGGTCGCCCTTCTTTCCTCCACTAAAAAATTCATTTCTTCAGCTGGGGATAAGTTTGGCAATATTCTCCTTGGGACTGTCTGTTGTCCCTCCGATTCCACTTCGCTTTCTAGGTTGGAACTTAGATCTGAAATGTAAGTATACGCATATTTGTTTTTACTAGTGAACGCATGGGTTCCTGATTCATTGTGTGTTTTCATTTTATTTGATTTCATTACATCGTATTTTTTTGAGAATGTAAAGATGCGTCCCGTCTCATAATCCACCCTGTCTCTGTGGAATTTGAACGCCTTGCGTTCTTTGATATTGTCTTCCTCTTTCTTAAGGCACATTGACATTTCTTCCCTTAGTTTCCTTTCTTCATCCCCTTTATTTAGTTGGACAATTTCCTCATTTAATTTTTCAATTTTTTCTTGAAGTGCCGCCCGGTCTATTTCCGCATACTTCACAAGAATCTCCACCAACCTCTTGGATGATTCCAGATTGCTTTGTGCCCAATCACGCATCATATTGAGGTTTGGTTGGTCATAACTGGGGGCTATTAAAATCCTTAAGCCCCTCGGGATTCTCCCTACGTCGAGGTAGCGCTGCAGGGATTTGTACTCCCACCATTTGCCCTGCTCTGCGCGCATCAGCTTTTCTAGCGCCCTTATTTTGTCCTTGATGTTATTGTTTCCTGGATTTGTCACAATGTCAGGTGTAATTAAATTGCTTGGAGGTGTATTACTAAACATTTCTGAGGCTGCCGCCTCCCGGTCCCTAAGCGTGTCCGCCGACATCTTGATATTTTTAACAATAGTTTCAGTCAAAAACGGGTGATTTTTAAATGGGTCACTCCGCCGCTGTTTGCACACCACTCTCCCCTCAATGCCTTGCACTTCCTACCATTGGCGTTCAATCCTCATCCGACGCGTCCTCCGACACGGCTCCCAAGGAGTTCGCTTCAGGCAGTTTGTTTCCTTTGGCCGCGGGGGGGCCAACGGCTCAAAACCTTTCGGGAAAACAATATTCAAATACTTCCGGCGTGTTGCACGGAGGTGTTGGCTTCCTGTGGTCGTCCCCTCTTCGTGAGTGGGGGTCCGTGCTAGGCTGCCAGAAGCCTTACCAGCCTTAATATTATCAAACGCTGCTCTACACCGTTCATCCTTCTAGGTACAAAAAGCAGGCACGGACCACGTTTCAGTGCTCAATCAGTAGTTTATTCTTTAGTCGGCCATGACGCGTTTTGGTCCTTCCTGGACCTTGATCACATGACTACGCTCATCGGCATTTTTTCCTTTTTAAAGTGACAGTGCTCGTGCAAAATTATATACATATATATATATATACTTGCATTCAAGTACTGTGCACTACAACCTAGCGCTACCTATCACTGGATGGTATGTTCTGCCAAAATGCCTACTGGATGACCTAACTCCCCATTACCTGTGGGTTAGTGCATTCTGTGTGTGTGTCTTGGCGGACATCATTCCTCGCAAGAGGAATTCAGGAATCAGGAATCAGCTGGGCTGGAAGGTTGCATTCAAACCGAATGTGACCACATAACGCCCACTCCTCGGATGTAAGGCGGCTAAAAAGATTATCAAAGCTATGCTATGACAAAAGGTAAAATAAATGTATAAAAAAAAATAATAATAATCTTAAAAAAGCAACTGGCTCTTTTAAAACTTAAAAGCATAGCTAAAGCCATAGAGTAAATCATGTTTAAAAAACCATATAATGTTTAAAAATCAATTTGGCAAAAAAATAAGGCTGAATTAAAAGTTCCCACCACTCAAAACTGCCAGAGTGTTCCAAGTAGTAGACAAAACATTGCTATCCACAGCAACCATAGACAATGTTCCCAGAAGCACCCAATGCATCAGGTCCACAGAGCAGACATGTCCAAGTCCATTCCCCTCAGCAGCTGCTGAAGGAGGCACAGCCAGTGCCGAATCCACAGAGGAAGTGCCAGCATGTTGATCCACAGGACCCGAAGCATCCCAGGAAGACTCATAATACGCATTCAGAAGCAACGGCAAATGCAGAGGATAACAGTACAAATGGATATTTAAAGGACCCACCAGTAATTTCAAGCCCGGAGGTTGAACCAGTTGTGTTCCCAGGCATATGGGCACACTCGAAAGTACACAGCAGAATACGGGTTGTATGCAGTGAAACCAGACCGTCCGAAAGGACAAAAACAAATGTTCATTGAGTTCCTAAAGCAAAGGCAAGCCACAACACTCTATCATTCTTTCACGACACCGGAGCACATGTGGAAGTGCAAGTTCCATTTAGCTTCAAGATGGGACATCCATTGCTGAGAAGAAAAATTAAAAGCGCATTCCCCAAAATTAGGAACAGGACAAGCGGTAAGCCTCCAAAGATGCTTACCAGTATGGAGTATATGAAAGATAGAATAAATCCACAGCGTGTCTGAAGGTACTAACCAACCCAGAGCTAAGCAACTTAAGAAAGTGTGCTACTTCCACTGCATTAGATATGTTAAAAAGTTTGGTGCACCAGCTCCGCAAAATGTTGCGGGAACTTGGTGCGGAGTAATGACTGTATCTCCGAGGAAGACATTGAGACTTGAAGATCAAATGCCTCTTTCCCAGATGGTAAGTGTTAAGGCCTCATTCTTCTGAAACAATAAGGCTTTCAGTCTGCTTATTGCATCAAAGCGCACATTCGATAGCTTTATCGAAGGACATAGTGTTGCAACCCTAACTGTGTGAACAGGTGAAAACAGTACTTGTGCACAACAGGTCACGACTGCAGAAACCGTCAACACATAGGCGATGCCTGGCTTTATCCCACAGCAGTCCTGATTACTAAACATAAAATAACTCTAGTTGGAGAGCAATCTGAAAGTCGGACAGCAAATAACACAATAAATGTGCCCTGGATGCGTTACATGCACCATGGAGGGTAACCTCCCTGCAAACTAAGGAATGTCCCAATGTCCTCATGCAGTCATTCCAGCTAAGGAATTTGAAAGGGAAGATCCATGATCTGTGTACATATCCTTCTCCTAGCGCTTCATATCTCCCTGTCCGATGGTATTGTAAACAGTATTGGAAGTGGAATGTTGAAACTGACAGTGAAGAACAAGTTACTTACCTTCGGTAACGCATTATCTGTTAGAGACAATATCTAGCCGCAGATTCCTTACCTTCGAATTTCACAGGCGTCAGACTGGATCCGGAAGACTTTTAATGAGCAGGTAGGTGGCATCGGTCGGATCCAAGCAGTGTCGTCGTGTCATCCATTTTCAAGATATTTTCCCTATACTGCAGAATTTTGACTCAGATAATGTAGAGTAGTGCCTGGCCTGTTTTAACTCTAAGATTAAAACCACCATCGATCATCTAGTCCCTCTGAAACAATGCTCCAGCTTGACTAAACGTCCTCAGACAACATGGTTTTCCCCAAACCTCCGGATAGAAAAGAGCCACTGTAAAAAATTGGAACGACATTGGCGCCTCTCAAAAAAACAGGATAAAAAAAGATACAAATTTGCTTTGGCTCAATATCATAAAAGCATAAAAACTGCTCGTAAAACCCACATAGTGCAGCAACTTGAACAGGCAGGGAATGCCCCCAAAAGCCTCTATCAGGTTTTAAAATCTTTCACCAATCCCAAGGCTTGCGATAATGAAGAAACACCCTCTCAAGTCCTATGTGACAAACTAGCAATACACTTTACCCAGAAAATTGAATTCATTTACAATAAAATCACCTTAGCCGGAAGTCCTCCGATTGACTTCTCGGCAAATCACCCTGCGGCCACAGATAATGCACAGAGGTTAGATAAATTCATGGCACTGAAGCCCGAGGATGTAGAGTTGCTACTAAATACTATAAAATCAGGCTCCCCGCTGGACATTATTCCAGCTAAGACCACCTCACTGCGCGCCAAACAACTTGATGCCCCTATTTGTTCAATCTTAAATTGTTCCATGGATAAGGGTCTCCTCCCCTCCGAATGGAAAGCGGCACAAATAATCCCCATCCGCAAAAATCTTAAAGCCCCTATGGAGCATTTATCTAATTATCGTCCCATGTCATTGTTACCTCTCCTGAGCAAGATACTAGAAAAACATATCAATAAACATCTGTCTGATTTTGTCGAAGCTTCGAGCTGTATAGATCAATCTCCGTCGGGCTTCCGACCCTGACACAGTACGAACTCTGCTTTGATTGAGGTTACTGACAACCTTAGAATGTCCCTGGACAACAGACAAGCGGTGCTTCTTGTGTTGCTCGACTTATCAGCAGCCTTCGATACACTTTCCCACCAGATTCTGCTCAGGAGACTTAGGGAAATTGGCCTCCAAGGGAGCCCCTTACAATGGATGACGAGCTTTCTGTCTGATGGAACTCAGACTATCAATCTTGGCCCTTTCCGCTCAAAGACTACTAAACTGACTAAGGGAGTACCTCAGGGCTCTTGTTTGAGCCCCACCCTATTTAACATCTATGTTGCTCCCTTAGCGGGATTACTAAGGAATTTAGGATTTGTTCCAATGTTTTATGCTGATGATACTCAGCTCCTACTTTCCTTTGATAAGAACAATCCAAATGCCCAGTCTACTTTTTCGGAGGGTATGATGACCATCGCTGGCTGGATGAGAGATAAACTTCCTCCAGCTTAATGCAGGGAAAACTGAGATCATGCTGTTTGGAGAAGCATTGCTGAAGTGGTCTCCTAGGTGGTGGCCAGGGGAATTGGGCATTGTGCCGACTCCTAAACTAGTGGTTAAAAATCTTGGTGTCCGGCTGGACCAGAAATTAATAATGAAGGAGCACGCCGCATCTACTGTTGGTGCATGTTTCCATGTGCTACGTCTTCTCCGGAAGGTATTTCCCTTTCTGCCTCTAACCACACAAAAAAACACTTATCCAGGCACTGGTGTTAAGCCGCCTGGACTATTGCAATGCTTTGCTGATTTCAGCAAATGAAGCATCGTTAAACAGACTGTAAGTAGTCCAGAACACTGCAGCTCGCTTGGTATCCAATGCTCCCACTCGAACAGCCTCCCTCCCCCTTTTGCTACAGCTACATTGGCTTCCGGTGCGGAAGCGGATTAGGTTTAAGATCTGTTGCATTGTGCACAAATCTCTGAATGGCAAAGGTCCCATTTATTTAGCAGATACATTTACCAAATATATGCCGCCCCTGTCTCTTCGATCAGGGTCCAAATCTCTACTTTCTGTTCCTCGTTACAAAAAATCTCGCTTCCACCTGGCCCCCTTCTTTTGGAACGCACTCCCTATCCACTTGCGACAATGCCCAGCTCACCTACAGTTTAGAAAGATCCTTAAAACCTCACTGTTCTAAACTGTCTCTTTTCTGTGGCTGGCGGTAGCAATCCTACAGTGCAGAGATACCCCTTGGGGGGTGATTCAGGCGCTGTACAAATAAATAAATCAAATCAAATCCATGCCAGAAGTGACACCCGCATCACCTATATAGGCACCACCCCGCGCGCTGACCTCAGTAGGTAAGTAACTTGTTCATCTGATAGAGATATCTAGCCGCAGATTCCTTACCTTTGAATAGATACCCAAGCAATACCATCCCCGGTGATGGGCTGCGGACAAATTCTAAACTAAAAAGTTCTGCAGAACCAAAAGGGCGAATTGTCCATCCCTGTGGACCTGACTTTCCAGGCAGTAATGTTTGTTGAACATGTGCAGGGGCGCCCACGTTGCTGCCCAGCAGATGCCCAGGACTGGGACTCCACATGCTAACGCATTGGTCACAGCCTTAGTTCTGGTGGAATGAGCCCTTAAGCCCTCAGGGGACTGCTTCATTGCCAGTGCGTAGCAGATCTTGTTGTTTTTATTGTAAGCAGCCAAAGCAGACAATTATGTAACGGCTCGAAAGGAGCACACATCAGAAAGGTTATTGCATGAAAGAGCATGTTAAGGTCCCACTGAGGCATGATGAAAGGAGAAGGTGGGAACATATGTACAAGACCTTTTAAAAACCTATTTACAATAGAGGACTTAAATAAAGAGTGTGTGTCACACAGCCGCAACAAGACAGAGCAAGTTTTCAAGTTTTATTTTAAATTTGATATGGACCTCAACTGAGGTCAACAAATACACAGACATAGTTTTAAATCATTTATCATGACACCCATAGCATCAGCTTTAAACATTTCTAATGTTAAAACATTTCATCATAATTTTTTGCGACATCTTTAAAAATGTATTTGATATTTATATGGTTAATATCAGATAAATTCATCCAGAGCTTAGATAGATCTTTTAAAAAGGTGACGTTGAATCTAAAGCTGATAGGTCATAATGTCAGCTTTAAATATTTATAATTTTAAAACATTATCATCATGAACTTTAAAACAACTTTAGAAAACTCTTTAAAAATGTATACAACTGATAACAAGCAGGTTCATCCGGTGGTGATTTGCAGAGCTTAATTAGGCTCTGTATAGAAAAAGCATTGTATCTGATACTCAAAGGCCTTAAATACCTCCTCCGGGCTTCTACTAGGGTTGGGTTAGGGCAGACATGAGTTAGATCTTGCATTCCTCCCTTACACAGATCACAAAGCCCTGTTGTATTTTCAGAATTCTTCCACTTTGCTATATATACTTTCAAAGGGAGGATTTCCTGCCTCAGTAAAAGAATACAGTGCCGGATCCTATGATCTAATGAGAAGTATATGTATTTATCTGGGGATTTATAGTCTATAGTTTTTGTATATTCCATGTAGTGTTTTAATTGAAGACAATGTTCTACGTCCAGGTCGAAACTTAATCTTGGGATCATATTCTTTAAAAAGAGCTTCAAAAGTGCCGGTGTCCAAGTTTGTAAAAGTGCTACTGTGCAGTGAGACTGACTAAAAGCTATATTAAGATTCTTATTAAAAGTGTATCGTGACGACTCTTCTCTAAAAGTTTCCAATTTTAAAATGTGCCTTAAGGAGCCAGGGTCAGCATGCAAAAGGTATTATGCCCATCTTAATATGATCGAGATAGCCCTTCCGTATATGCTGGGTAGGGAGAGTTCAAGACGTAATGCTTGGGCCAGGACAGCTAGATTTACTCTTATCAGTTTCTGTAGGGAATTTCCTTCTCTTGATTTTACAGATTTCCAGGTTTTTATGTGTATATACTCTAGACCATACATTAAGATGGGGGGGATTTTCATACGATAGACCTCCAACAGAGGTTGGAAATGTCTATTTCCGGAAAAGGGAGTATAGCTTCAGCATTGCTTCTACATGGGCATCTGCCTTTCGACCTATATGATGTAGGTGGGAGAAATTCTGTAGAGGTTGGGAGAAAATCCAGCCTAGATAAGTGTATTCTTTGACAGATTCTAGTGGTTTTCCCCCCAATGTCCAATTAAAAGGTCGTAGTCACTTTTTTCCCCTAAAAGGTTAAATTTTAGTTTTTGAAATATTTGGGGTTAAGAAATTGTCATCTGCATAGCCGCTTAATGCATTTAGGTTTCTTTGGAGCCCTATTGGTGTAAGGTCTAAAATTACGATGTCGTCCGCGTACATTAAAATGTATATGTCACTCAATGCTAGGTTGGGTGGATAATGTTTTACTTGAATAAAGTGCTCTGGTAAGTCTCGTAAGTAAAGGGAGAATAGCAAGGGAGCAAGGAGACAACCTTGTTTGAGACCGTTTAATGTGGGAATTGGTCTAGTTAAACCCTTTGATCCCCCCATTTGAACTCTGCACCATGTTTCTGTATGGAGGGATATAATTATTGAGGGTAAATCTTGAGGGATTCCCAACCTCACCAATTTCTTCCAGAGTGTTGGCCTGTCTACCCTGTTGAAAGCTGTAGTAAAATCAATAAAAGCACAATATACAATTTGAGTGTTTTGGGCGAAATCCTGCCTGGGACATAGGAATTACTCCACTGGAAAAGGCCCAGTCTTTGAGGTGGTCCAAGACACAGGCTGCAAAGCTCTTTCCCGTTGTGTTGAGTAGGACTATTTGCCGATAATTCTTTGGATCTGTTCTGGAGCCTTTTTTTAAAATAGGGACCACAATACTCCCCGCCATGATTTTGGGATATCTTCTGTTGCAGAACAGTAAAGAAATAAGGGGGATAGAAATTAGCTCCACTCGTCCGGATTTGATTGAATGGCCTTAATCGGGATCTCATCCGGTCCCATTGCTGCCGTGGATCTTGCGGCCTTTATGAAATAAGCTATTTGTTTAGTTGTTAAGGCTATTGAATCAGTATTTGTCTGATCCTCCCCTTGAGACTGCTGGTACCATATTTCCGCCTTCTGTGAATTAGGTTTATACAGAATATGGATGTGTTTTTCCCAGGCCAATGCTGTCACTGGAAGTGCTTGTGTTGTTTTCCTTATACCCATTTGTTTGGCAGCTAGGCTCCAAAATGTTTTGCTGTTTTTACTTTTTACTGCCAATTGTAAGTCTATCCAGTTTTTATCGTTTTCCTCCTGTTGTTTTTTTGCTTTTTTCCATTGTCGTAATTTTTTCAACTTTTTTATTTCTTCCTGTCTTATTCCTGAAAAGTTTAAAAACTGCAATCTAATCAGGCTATTTAATTTTACTGATTCATAGTCTTTGTTCTTTCCTTTTTGGTGGCTCCTTCTCTTTTCGTGCCTGTTTGACTATTTCTGAAGGGATGCGACTCCCGTGGATACTGTCTCTTCGTACGTAGTTCATTATCGGGTTTATTTCTTTATTGAGCGGATCTAAGAGCATAGTTGAGATTATGATGTTTATTCTCTCTATTGCTTTAGAATTCCACATGATCCTACAGTTTTTATGATCTACATTGGCATGACCGTTCAAGGAGCCTAATGACCACGGGGTAGTAGATTGCAGCGAAAGTTCTATTTCCAGAGACAAGGGGGCATGATCACTTTCATATATACCCTGTACATTTAATGATTCCACTTTCTGAAAAAAGTCCATGCTGCAGATTACATAGTCTAAGATAGATGAACTATTCGTGCCTGATCTAGTATATGCGGCCTGGATATCTCCTTCTACTCTACCATTTAAAATTACTCCATTCATTGTATTGACATTAGAGAGTAATAGTTTCCCTTGTTTATTAGCTTTTATCTTTGTTGGAAATAGTGGCTTTGGGATAAAACAGGCTTCCTCTTTTTCGCATTTTCCCTCTTTATCCAGTAATGCGTTAGAGATTTTCCCGTTGAAATCTCCAGCAATTATTGCTGGTGGGTACCCTTTTTGGGCCGTTGTTGTTTCAATCATCTTAAATATTTTAGCTAACAGAGAGTCATAGCGGGGTCCCGGTGGCATATAAACATTGAAAATTAGCAAATCCTGGATGATATTCAAACTTTTATTTAGGTGTTTAATCTTAATGCACTGAGCATTTTGGAGATGCAAGACAATAATTTCTAGATCCCAGTAGATTTCTTCTTTTAGTAGAATTGCAAGGCCTCCTTTTGCATGGCCCCTTTTTGTGGCCTCAGCTGCAATGCGATGTCAAACACAAAGTAATTTTTTTGGATGAAGGTATCTACGGACCAGGTTTCTTGTAATAAAAGGATCGATGGAGATTTTTCAAGAATATGGGCTAACTTTTCTCTGTTTTTCCCAGCGCTGTTCCAGGAGATGACTGTTACATTTTGGTTAAAAAGGAAGTGTTAGTGTATTACCCTGTTTATTTTATTGCTGTTCAGATTGCTAGAGATCCAACAAGACAGAGCAGAGGGGTAACCCTTTAGAGTTCCCAGAGCAGGGCCCTGCTGGGCAGGGGTAAGAATAAAAAGAAGTATACAGGTTCGGGTGGAGAACCCTCCCCTGCTGCTGCGACAGAAGATCCTTCCGAAGGTGCAGCCTGATCGGAGGACTGATGCTCATGCTGAGAAGCTCGGGATACCTGACTCTCCATGCCCAGTCCCAAGCCACAAGGATGACTTAGGCCCAGTCGTTCCTGATCTTGACAACTCTGGGCAGGAGTGGTATGGATGGAATGGCATACAGGAGGCCTGAGTTTCACTTGAGATGAAAAGTGTGCTGACATTGCATGTTCTTGGTGGAGGCAAACGGATCTATCCAAGGCTCTCCCCACTACTGAAGGAGAACTTGCATTACCTCTGGGTGGAGATGCCATTCGTGATCTGCTCGGCATTGATGGCTGAGTTTGTCTGCACTGGCGTTCAGGGAACCTGACAGGTGTTGAACCACCAAACACCAGGGATATGCCCTGCTGTTCCAGCCATGTACAGAGATGCAGAGCCTCTTGACAGAGGGCCCAGGACCCCACACCACCCTGTTTGTTGCAGCACCACATGGCAGTGGTATTGTACGTTGAACAGCTGTACGAGCCTCCCCTTGATGGAGTGTGGAAAGGCTTTAATTGCCAGTCTGTTTGAACAGAGCTACAGCATGTTGATGTGGAGTGCGGAATCCACTGGAGGTCAGAGTTCTCTCATCTCCACCTCTCCCAGGTGGCAGGCACATCCCAGAAGTGATGCATTTGTCACTACTGTGAGATCTGGTTGGGGAAAGGAGAAGGGCCGGCCTCTGACCCAATCTCAGTTTGTGAACCACAACTGCAGGTCCTTTACATGTTCCCTCCAAGACCTGGACCATGTCGGAGAGATTCGCCTGATACTGTACCCTCTGGAATTTCAGGTCCCACTCCAGAGCCCGCATATGCTATCTGGCATGTGTCACCAGCAGGGTGCAGGAGGCCATGAGGCCCAGCAGTCATTCTCACTGAAATCCAAGGCAGAGGCTGAAACATCGGTATCATAGCCAGAATATCTTGGAATCGCTGCTCAGGAGGATAAGCCAGCAACTGCATTGTATTCAGAATAGCTCTGATGAAAGGGAGCATCTGAGAGGGAGTCAGGTGTGACTTTGACAGGTTGGTAGTGAACCCCAGCGAATGCAGGAGGTTCGCTGTAGTATAGAGGTGGGAGATGACAGCCTGGGGTGAAGCCAACTTCAGCAGCCAGTCATCGAGATAGGGGAAGACTGGCACACCTGATCTGCGCAGATGAGCTGTGATCACCTTGGTGAACACCCGAGGGGTGCTGGTAAGGCCAAAGGGTAGCACAGTAAATTGAAAGTGCTGGCGGCCACCTGTAAGCCATAGGTAACCCCGATGGGCAGGCACGACGGGGATGTGAAAATAATCATCCTGCAAGCCAAACGCTACCATCCGGTCTCCTGGGTCCAAGGCAGCCAATGTGAGTCTTTGAACTTCTCATTCTTGAGGAAGAGGTTGAGGGTTCTGAGATCTAAAATAGGGGGCATCCCTTTGTTTTGTTTAGAGCAAAACCCTTTGTTCTTTTTGCGAACCAGAGAGTAGCTGGAATAGCAACCACTGCCTACTTCTGACACTGGAAACCTCTCTGTGGCTCCCTTGGCCAAGAGAGCCGTGACTTCCTCGCAGAGGAAGGACAAATGATCTTCCGTTAGCCGGTCGTGAGAAGGAGGCAAATGAGGAGGGGAGGATTCAAAGGGAAGTAAGTAGCCCCTTCAAATGATCTATAAGACCCACCTGTCCGATAAAATGGCCTAACAGTGTTACAGATGATGGCTGATTCTGCCACCGACTGGATGCCCATGGTCTTGAAGGGCAAAATTAAGAGGGCTTTGAGGATGCTGTTGCAGGGGGGGTGGTGGTTGTGGATGACCGCTGGTCACCTGACCAACTGTCGGTATGAACCTCGCCCACGTAAAGCCTGGGTTGCTTGCATGAGACGATGGCTGGGATTGGGCTAGCACAGTTGTGAGCCCCTACCATAGCCAAAAAAGGAGCAATAGGCAGACTGGGGAGGATGTGGGGCAGCAATTGGCCTTAGCCCGCAAGTCCTTAAAGTGCCCCTGTGCTGAGTTTCCCTTGTCTCCGGAGTGACGGTTCCATCAAAGCGCATGTCCATGAGGGAAGCCTAAACATTCCCCAAAGAGCCAGATGTTCTTAGCGAGCGGTGGTGCCTGAGGGCCACCGTCGAGAAAAACGCTCTTCCCAGTGAGTCGGTCGTATCCAAACCAGCAATATAATCTTGTGTTGTTGTGTTCTCAAGATCAGCTCACCGCCCCCAGCTTCCAAAAGTGACCTGTGCTGGGGTGGCATTGCGCATATAACCCCCCATTGTCCCCTCCTAGCATGCAGCGGCATCTTCCCACTGGGGGAGGGTTTCAGAAATGTCACCTGGCTACCTATTGGCCAGGTATTTTCGCACCACCTTTGGCCCGCGCTCTTTCCCGGGGTAGGGGTAGAATCCCCCTTTATTGTTGGGCATACTGAAGCTGTCCAAACCGGTTTTTCCGGGTCACTGGCGGCTGTTATGGTGCCGGCCTTCGGGCAGCCTCTGCTAAACTGAAGTGAGATACTCACAGATTGAACATGAAACTATGGCAAAAAAATAGGAATGTCAGCATTTTCTTCTATATTCCTCTGGACCACAAATTCAGGGATATTATGGACTACAAGCCACTCATTCTTCTATTTAATGGCACCTCCCTGCACTACAAGAATCGTAAAGTGGGTGTTGCAACTGCAATGACACAACTTTAAAATGACCTACTGCCCAGGTGCAGACAAATAAGCTAACTAGTCATCAACTCACCCTTGCGCACCTGATACAGCAAGGTGAAATAGAATGGAGTAGAGTGAAGAACATATCCACATGGTATGTCAAGGTGCATGCCCCAAAACACGAAGTCTACCTGAGATCGTAAGAGCCACTAACATCAATTTATACCTTGAAGAATAAATCTAGGCCTCCTGGAATCAGACATGGAAATCCTTCCTTGCAGTACACTGCACCCTGGGGTTCCAAGCACAGCTGCTGTAACTCAGGATGGTCATCATAAGCTCAGAATGAGCAACAGAGTAGTCCTGTTGTAAGGACACCAACTTTTCCTCCTTCTCTTAGTTCAGTGAACCATATAGCTTCCACAAAACCCATCAATGGGTAGTTAATGCAAGAAGTCGCAATTGAGAACGCTGTATTCTCAAACATGGACAAACTGGTTGAAGGGAAAGATGAAGTCTGCATCTTCTATCAAGTCACTGGACTAGGAAATGCACTAGAGCCCACTGAAACACTTTAGGAAAAGCCAGCATGGACCTTTGCAAGACCCCAGAATTCCACTGAATTCGAAAAAGCAGTCCCCAAATTGGAAACATATGAGCCACTCGTGTGCAACAAGAAGTAAAAGCTGACAAAGGCTCACCATTTATAGGCAATGATTTTGCAGACTTTCTGGATGTGCAACACATCTACCACCGAAACATAAATCACTGTGGCCCCAAGCAAATGATGAAGTGGAAAGATTGAAATGACGTCATAAAAAATGAAGAGAACTGGTCTAGAACAACAAAACAGTTAAGCCACCGATTTTGTGCATGTACCACAACTTTCCGCATGGCACCTCTCAAAAGCTCACTGGCATCCATGCTATATGTACCGTCTTCCAGAGAGACCATCTCCATCACCTCTGAATTGCAATAATCGAACATCATTACAATTGATAGCAAGCAAAGGAGGATATGTGGGAATGACAGGATAGGTGTCAACATGGAGCCTACTCTCCAGCATCAATGTTGATGATAAATTCATCATACAAGACAGATATTTAGGAAAGAAAGTTAGAACACCATTTGAATGCAACACCTAGACTGTCACTGAAGGCAAAGGCACTATTGTCAAAGTCCAATGAGTATGTGAATGTGTAACCAGGAATGTATCAATGTTCAAGTGTATGAGGGCAAAATCTCATTCAGCTGAGAAACCAGAACTACCTACAAGGATACTCATGATGACTCTGTCCAGAGGAACTCAGTACACCAACATCACCTGTTTCCTCTTCACCGCCATAAAGTCTGCCACCCATTCTAGACTGGAGGGACTGACACTACGGACTACAACCCCCTCTGTACCTGTCACAGAAATTGTCTATGAACTATATTGAGAACTACAGACTCAAATGAATAGTGTACCACCGTTTGCTTATTGATGTTCGAGTTTGGGATGGAATGTTATATAGAATGGCACACTTTGATGTCTGAAAAGGCACATCAGACTCTGCCTCAGGTATTTACCACCCTTATAGCATGGAATGGCCTGTGTGGGAAAACTAAAGGAGAGTGTGAAGGCTGGAATGGCAGTTCAGGTCAGCCGTTCGGTATGATCATACCTTTCTATGCCAGCTGCACAGCGGGCCCAGTGGTTCCTTGTGCTCCGAGACGATGTGCATTGCAGAACAGCATAGTGTCACATCAGTGCTCTAAAAGCAAGAGTGACCTTTCTCTGTTTCAGGAGAGGTGGCATCATTCATGCACCCATGGCACAAATCATCGCCATTCCATTCACTGGAGGAACAAAATGCTATATTTTGCCCCTCGGTGTTCTCCCTGTACAGGCACAAGCCTAGTGAGGATGCTTTGGCCTGTACCTGTTTGTGTTTACAAATTCTTTGTGGTCCTAGTGGTGGTGATTGTGGCAATGGTTGAGGGAAGAATCAGAGGTGTGTTGCTGAAATGAGACTGCTGCCCAGAGTCATGATGTTACTATGGAGCTAAATAGAGAATAACAAATGTATACCACAAGCAGAAGAGGTGCAAATGTGCAGCTAAAGCTTCCACAAACAGCCTGTGCCTGTACACAGAGTGATTCCATTTGTTTTCACTGATGATGCCATAACTGGCATGTTGAGGCCCCATTACCTTAGCTTTGTTCTGTTTGCAGTACTGTAGTGTCTTTGTTCTGGTTTACCGGATACAACCAGGCAATGACCTGTTAAACGAAACTGGAGAATTTCTCCTCTCTCAGTTCCACAGATCACACACTACAATGTAAGGCCAAACAATACAAACGACAATAACCCATAGAACACAAAATACCCAGTCGTCTGTAGCCAAACTGGCATGCAACTTCAAACACCAGAACAGTACATGCCCTTCACTACACTACATGGCCATAACAGCGCAGCTCCAACAAAACAACTATAAATCACAATACAAAGCAAAAAAAGACAGTTTCTATAACTGCTAATGAAGGTTCACAACTAGAATGTGTTTGACAACAATCTTTCCTCTGTATCTCGATGAATGCTCTCTCCAAGTCTGCCTTCCACCATCTGCACCTGCTGCGAGATATCTGTCTATACCTACACCTCATCACTATCATAGGTGCAGGGGTGATCTCCTGCACTGACTTTTACAACAACCTTTTACACTGACCTAACAAATCAATCACATGATGACCCAGGGAGTCTAGAACCATTCTGTTCACCTCCTGTTTGGCCTGAATTACTGAATACAACTCACCTACACCAGGGCCCCTCCCATGCCCCATTCAAATTCCTATTTCTCGCCTATTGAGAACTGCTTGTATGGGCATCGGACTCATTGTCTAAGTTGTTTGTACATTTCCTTTCATCTAGAAGACTAAAGTCTGTTAACCACAACTTTCTGTTTTGAGGTAATCCATGTGCAAATATCTTCTCTATGGAACTCCCTCCCATTGCATCTGGACTAAACTGACTTCCTCAGATGTGTAAGGTCGCTAAAAACTCATTTGTTTAGTCAATCATATAATTGGCCTTACTGTTATGCCTCGTTCTGTGCCTTGGCCCGGACCTTGTGGCTTGAGGACTAAAACTAGCCCACTCCCACCTCCAGGAGGCAACTCTTTGACTATTGCCTCTTTCCAAGCTTCTGTTAACAGCTAACTTGGTTTGGTTCTTATTGTTATCAGTCACATCCGTTGTATGGTATCTGATCCTAAAGTGCTCAGAGGCAACGTGGTGGTTTGCAGCAATTTACAAAAATATCTATTAATAATACTAGACATTTTTGTAAATAACAGTAATTGCAATAACATCAGCATGGAAACATGGCTCCTCCACCAAAATGGATTCTCAGAGCTAGAACAAAACCTCATTCTGATTTCATTTGTAATTCTACATGTTTTCTTCCATCCTAACTACACTAAAAGAAGCTAAATATTTAAGGGGCATATTAGCAAGACCGGCGATACATCAGAGACAATACAATACACAGTGGGCTTTTTCGCAAAAAAACAGCTTGCAACGCGGTCTTACATGCGTCTAGTGCACATCCTTTCCACCAGATCAGGTCGATTCCCTATGGTGAACTAGTCAGGTTAAGACGCAATTGTAGTTTCGACCCAGAATTTGAGGAATGCAAAAAGAGTATGATGTCCCGCTTTCAGAACAGGGGCTACAATAGTCACATACTTAAGAAAGCTGAACAAAGGATACACAGGATCAGGAGACAGGACACACTCAGAGAACGCGCAGCGCGCACAAACAAGGGTGACAGAGTACGGGTGATAACTGGATTTAACAACTGGTCAGGCATATTGATGCGTAGTCTTAAGAGACACTGGCATTTGCTCAGGGCAGACAGATCTCTCAATGACCACATCACGGACAGACCAACCATCACATACAGACGAGGGGTATCTCTAAGGAATATGTTGAGCCCTAGCTACCCGAAGTTAGAGAGAAAGGAGACTTGGTTGACACAACGGACAAAGGGATTCCATGGATGTAATAACTGCAGTGCCTGCAAGTGGGCATGCAACCACAAAACAGAATTCCAGGGCCCTGGGAACGAGACATACAGGATAGAGTCGAATATCAATTGCTTAACCAAATTTGTTGTCTACATAATAGAGTGTAGGTGTAAAAGAAGATATGTCGGCAGCACGATCAGGACACTACGTGAAAGAATGGGTGAGCATATAAGAGCAGTGAAGCAAGGTGACGTCAGATATCCCATTGCCGCACATATTACACAATGTCCTGACCAGACGACACACAAACAATTTGAGTTTTTTGGTATAGAACAGACCTACAGACACCCAAGGGGGGGCAACAGAGAGCTGGCCCTTCGCAGACGGGAAGCACTTTGGATTCTTAGATTGCGCAGTACTGAACTAGGGCTCAATGTGGACCATGAACTACATTACTTCTTGGGTAAATGAGTGCGCAGAGTTGCCACACTATGTGCACGACTACTGCTGTCGCAATGACGATGTACAGAAAATGATGTCTACCTTTCACATACCTAGTGATGTTTGCATGACACTATACATGCATTCCTATTGTTTATTGCATTCTGCATAAATTGTTTTAAATGAAGTGTTTTCTCAGGAGCCAAACTATAATCGGGTGCGTTTTACACCGCAAAATCTAATACCTTTATGATTAATAATTTTCACCATGAGAGATGGATGAGTTTAAATATAGTCTACTGATAATTACACTAAAATATTTGATACTCACGAGATTATTTACACTGAGAACATTACGGATATGTGCACTATTTCCTCTACATGCTTTCTCCGATTTACCTCTGTAAATAATAGTTAGAGATGTATATCTTCATCTCTATTTTTCAGCTCATTAGAGGACCGTGCTTATACTTAACCCCTTTCCCATGCCAGAACCACGATGGTTTCTATGATTTTGACTATTGTCAATTATTTAGGCTTTCTTTCATATTGAGGAGAGGGGCCTTTGTCCATTAGGAGAATCTTTACCTATGTGTTTAATACACTCTAGCAATTCCAAGATGGCCGCCACATAAGAGGTTATGGGGCGAGTCTGTTTTCTGTTTTGATGACCGTATTGGAGGCGGACAGAATTGGAGTCCTTTGTTTATGTTTGAGGCGTTCTGACGGTAGCCTTTATATTCACGGCCTCACCCGGCATTCGACTCGTGTCCTGTACTCGGAATGGCACGTTGAGCGACGTCTTGAGATCTGATACACAAGAAACCGGTAAGGAGTGGTGGAGTTATGCGAGAAAGTTAACAGGCTCTCCACTGTCTGTGGACCTTAGGGGGATGGCAGATTGTTTATGCTACACCGCTGGGATAAGTAATAATGAAATAGAAGTCTGCTGTTACACAGCGTGTTAGATTACAGGAATACCTATTAAAGATAAGATTGCGGCATATTACAACATTTACGTTTGATATAGGAGTGAATTTTGGCTTTATGGTCTATGCGTGAGGCACTCTTTTAGATAAGGGGGTCCGCTAACGTCATGAACATATGGAACACATATGCGTTAATGATTGTCGGAACACGTTACCTAGAGTTAACAACGCTTGAGGGAATTTAGCGCGAATATGTTATTCACCATATGGTTATTGTGAGAGACATTCTTGGTATCAAGTCTTGGTATCATCTGTTGTAGAAACTGAGACTTTGGAGTCTGGGACGTAATTGGATCCCTCCGACTGATGAACTACAGAGTGAGACGTCGCAAGCTACTGAACCCCACTTGTGGGTTGGAATTATCACCACAAAATAAGTAGGTTTTTCGATTTAGTAAGGGTTTTCTGTCACCTGGATATGCTCTACTTACTAGAGGATAGATTCTAGCCGTTTCTGTTATTTGTTTCACAGAATTGACGACAACAGGAACATAGGTATTTATCGTGGTTCTCTCTCCCTCACTACCACTTGGGCTATATAAGGTGGTGTCTTTTTATTTTTATTTTCATTCACGACGTATCGACATCCAATTTTATTTAGCTTAGTGATTTCCTATTCACGATTTTCCGGTTGTTTTTGGATACACTGGCTGCACGGCACATATTTAGTAGATGCCTTTCAATAGTCAACAGTGAATACACTTTTCTCCTCCATCCTTTTGGCACTTTGGGTACTTTGATACCCTTTTGATTATTCGGAACCTATCGGGTAGTCTCACCCAATCTCCACCTTGTGCATGCTTGCACAGATCTACTGTTTTGACACTCTTATATACTATTGAGTGATACTGTTGTTGTACACCTGTTATTCTGTAAGGTGGTACATTGCTTGCTCTTGTTTGTTTTTGTACAGCCTTGATAAAGTCGCGGGATTATTACCCTGTTTGCGATGAAACACGTGTCGGCTGTCTGAAGAAATAGAGAATAAAGAAAGAAAACTACAAGAATCCACTTACTTGTGTATATTTTATGCTCACGACGTGCATTTTAAATTTCTGCATTACTCCTTACGTGTGCTGGGGACATTTCTTTTTCTATTGGAATTCTATAACGCATATTAGCAAGCCCATTATCGCCGTTTTAGCGGCAGTTTCCTGCCGCTAAAACGGCGATAATTTTAACGTGGGTCTTGCTAATATGCCCCTATGTTTTTTATGTGCTGTGTATTAAAAGGTGGGCTGTTTTTGAAGAAACCTCAAAACTATTCAAACGTTTAACTCTGAAACCCCCAGAACAACTATAGCTTTTTTCTTGCACTAGTATATGACAGTATGTCACTGTGTCTATTGAAAGAATAATTTTGCAGCAGTCCAGTGACATGAAAAGCTAATTTATAATTGGACCTCTTTCACTGTAGCGCTGACTATCATTTACATACATCTAAAAGCTGAAACCAACTGAGTGAGGGATGTCGGTGAGGGGTCCTGAAAAGCCTTATAACAAACTATTTTTGTGGTTCTAATCATAATAAAGAAAAAATACTTGAATGCACACCCCTGAGTAAAAAACTTCCTATAAAATAAACAATAGCATAAATAGATGATGATGATTTGGATAACATAAACTGTGGGATTGGTGGCGGACTGATTCCATGCACCCCCACCGGATACGTTAGCCTGTCTGTATCAGCTAGCTCACAGTGCCACTATAATCTCCTCTTACCAAGGAGAGAATAGTTTCTGGCAACCTCAGAACATGACAACCCTGATCGCTCAGAATCGTGGAACAATATACTACCTTTCGCTCAGTCACTCGTGCTCACTTAATTGGTCTCAGAGAGATACACAGAATAAACAGGCTGGGCGTTTTCAATAAGTATTTATTGAACAGTTGTTATTCTAGTGTAGAATAGATGAGCTGCAACAACCATTAGACAGTAGCAGAGATATATGATTAAAAGTACTACGAAAGTAAAGGGATGGTAACGTTCTACCATCTTGCAGAAATCATGAATATATACAAGTACATAAAATTCATGATATAAGGTGCATACTCCTACAATGCCTCCCTAACTAGATGTACCTAAATGTACCTAGCATCTGTGTAGGTGCTATGCCAAGAATCCCTCTAGGATCTAGTCAACCCCATTACCTGAGAATGAGAGAATATGGGACCCCATCCTGGTCTCGAGTTGGACACCCCGCGAGGGATGTTAGACCACTGCGAGCTGGAGCGTCTGCATGCAGGAACCTCAGCATCTCTAGTCAGTGTGTCAGCCGGGAAGTCTCGGTCTCCTCTGTACTTCTAAGCAAGATGTGATGTATATATACCCATTGGTCTCCCCAGGGGTCCTACCTTGCTGTGTTACTGTGTCGGCCTAAAGGATGACGCGGGCCTGAACTTTATACAGAGATATTATACAGGAGATGTTAGTCCTGCTGTGCTTCCAAGAAGCCTCATGCATAATGTATGAGATTCGAACTAGGGGGAAACCTGCGTTCTGAATGCAGTGTCGTACCTAGGTAAAAGGTCAGTCCCTAAGAACCGTTATGTATGTAATGTAGGGAAGAATATAGGTGAAAGGTTGCAATGTTACTTGCGCCTATATAGGTTAACTAGATGGAATATAACACCCACTCCTCTTCTGACTGGACGACATATGTAACTTATTACTGTACTACTAGCCTAACTAGATATTGGTACTCACAAAGTTTGAAAACATTTGTTTAGCTAAAAACGTTTAAAACTTCTAAAACTTTTCTAAAAATACTTAAAACTGTCTAAAAACATTTTTTCCAAGCCATAGCTCTAAAGTGTATTAGTTATAGTCCGGATCACTATAAGCATTAGAAAGCCATCTATGCCGAATAAGTGAAAGGAATGTCAATTTTTGTTTTGAGTTCCAAATTTGAGCTTGTTTTGAAAAAAGGGCAAATTTCTTCCAGCACACGACGAGCCAAATGAGTCAAATGTTTATGTGTCCTGGCTGGTAGACGCAACATTTTTGTTGCTTGCTTCTGCAGTAGACGGCCCCTGTAGCACCTCGCAGAGTACATCAATCGAGCACAGATGCTGTTCCACACTGTCCGCAGCCGGTGCTGGGGCAGCCTGTGTGCCGTCCAAAGCCTGGGTGTCAGAGGAGGAGCCGGTGTCCATACCAACAGGTGCTGTTACTACCTCTGGGGGCTCAAGGAATGCTGCCATCAACATCAGAATACGCTGAGGACACTGCAGAACATGGGCCGTTAACGGGTCCAGTAAAGCATTCACGTCCGGTTGCGCACATGATGGGAGTGTCAAACAAAGGTCTAACGCACATTCTTCTCCGCAAAACAGGCATCGGAGGACAGGTAAGATGCAGTCCATCCAGACTGGTTGAAATGTCAAGAACCAAGATGCACTTAGTTCCCTTAGGCGAGGCGTGCCTAGATGTTGTACCATGCAGTCACGGTATTTACGCTCCAGGAGTGCTCTTTCTATCTCCTTGGTGACTGGGACATCCATTGCGTAGAAAATATAAAACAATCAGGATACCTGCTACTAGAAACAGAATGAGCGGAAATCCTCCAAAGATGCTTCCGAATACGAAGTGTATGAAGTTTGGTATAACTCCAAGTACCGTCTGAAAGGTGCTCAGCAGTCCAGAACCTATGGTCTTAAATAGGTGGACTATGCCTGTCGTATCAGACATGTTAAAGATACGATTTACCATTTCTGCGAAATTGAAAGGGCAGCTTTTATGAATAAGCGCCTGTATCTCTGCCAAAAAGCTTGCGATCTGGAGATCAAAAGTCTCTCGAGCGGAGGTTAAGGGCACAGACTTCTGTAAAAGCATGGCTTTCATTCTGCTTAGAGTATCAAACCTTATTAAACAAACATTCAGTGAAGGCCATAACGGCATCTCCCTGACTGTATGTAGTGGTGGAAACAATACTTGCATACAACAAGTAACCCTGGAGCTCATGGTTAACAGCTATGCAATGCCCAGGAGCATTCTGCAGCAGCCTTGACTATTCAGCATCAAGTAACTCCCATTTGAAAGTAGCCTGAATGCTGGAGTAATCACTGCAGCTGGGGCACCCCTCAAATGGCAGGACAGCCCTGTGCAGCATTACATCCTGGCATATGAGTGATCCACTTAAAGGGTTCTCACAGGCTTTCTGTATGATGGCCCAAATTCTTTCTTATCCGCTATTTTCTCTCTGACCAGATCCCCGACATTTGGGATCCAGATAGGTCTTGCCGTGACTGATTTGACTTCCCCAGTGGCGGTCTGCTTCATGTGGACATTACTTTGTTGTGTCCTGGACTCGTTTAGATCTTGTAAAACAGCCCAACAATCAAGGATATCAAAAGGCTTTTCATCCGCCACTGCGCCTTCACAATCAAGATCAGGTACCCACATTCTTATCCCAAATAGGACCTCATATGGAGTGACCCCCCCCCTAGAGAACTTCTTGGCATATTATTCACTGCTCGCTGCACTCCATACAGATGTTTCACCCAACTCTCACTCGTGCCTAATACTCTAGCTGTTAAAGACTGCTTTAAGTCTCGGTTTTTCCTCTCCACGACCGAATTTCCCTCGGGATGGTACGGACAGGAGTGTCACAATGCTACACCCAATCCTCGCATGGCCTCCTTGTAAGCCCGAGAGCTAAACGCAGGGCCCTGGTCAGAATGTAATGTGCCGATTGCGTATGTCCCTATAAAGACTCGCAAATCTTTTATAACAGTTCGAGAGTCAGCTGAGCGTTGGGGCCACACCTATATGAATCTTGATTAGGAATCCACTGCAACCATGATATACCTGTAAGCCCCATCTCTTTGTAAGGGGCCGCAGTGGTCCAAGTAAACACACGCTAGTGGTTTTCAGATATTAATAATGGTGTCTGTGCTGGACGTGTTATGGTGGAACCTTTCATCTGCTGGCAGATGTTGCATTTCAAGACTCAGGGGCCGATTCCGATCTCGGCCGGTAGTGCTCCGAATCGGATTCGGCTTTACCGGATCCGATTCGGAGCCCTGTTTCCCGACCGAACCGTACGCGGGTCCGGCCGAGCGAGTACGATGCGAAATCGCCGACCGACTCGTCCGGGCGTCCCGACCGCTCCGACCGACTCGCTCCCGGCTCGAACCGCTCCGACCGACTCGCTCGGACTCGACTCGCACCGCGCAATGGAGACATTTCCCGGCCGGGTAAGTACGATGCGCGCCGCGAGCAGTCCGACCGAGCCGCGCACTCCGGCTCGTAAGAGCTGTCGGAGCCGTACTTTGGGGGTCCGTGTCGGACCCCCTGTACGCGTAGCCGCGCGAGTCGCACACAGGGGGACCCATGGGTCCCCCTACCTGTGCGTGTACGGCGCGAATCGCTTCGCCGCGCACCCGCTGTAGGGGGCGCCTTGTCCGACTCCGCACCCATTGAGTCAATGGGAGCCCGCGTACGCGTTGTACGACCGGCTCCCATTGACTTCAATGGGAGTCCGACCGACTCGAGTCCGATAACATACGGCCGCATCGTACTCGTTCGGTCGGACTGCACGGGTCCGATTCAATCGGAAATCTCTCCGGGTCCGGCTCGGTCGGAGAAATTTCCGGCCCGAATCGGAATCGACCCCATAGTCTTTAGTCTGCTTAGTTAACCCATGCCAACAATAGCGTTCTTTCAATAAAGAAACAGTCGTCGTAACTCCTGCATGTGCAGAACCTATCTCTTCGTGTGCTGCTAGAATTAAACCTAACCTACGATCCATGTTTGGAATTACCCTATCCCCCACTCCAGGAATCTGAGCAAATGGAATGATATTTGCATCTAACTTGTAGGAGTACTGGAGTGGAAACCTTTTTGGTACTGGTCTGCTGTTTTTGTGAGAAACATTCACAGCTACCATAATCTCATTGTCTATTCTCATTTTAGAACGAGTGATTGCAGCTACGGAAGCCGCGCGTACAGCCCCCTTTGCGGCTTCATCAGCCAATGAATTCAATTCAACGTGAACGCCATCATGCTGATGACTCAGTGTATGTATCACGTGAGCTCTTGGTAGTTCGGTTTTCACTCCACCACCTGTTCCCATAGCATTTTATGCTTAATTGTGCCACCTTTTGCATCTTTGTACCCGTTTTGAACCCAGTGCTGCAAATATTCATTATATGACTGTACACAGTAAAATGAATCGCACCCAATTAGTGTGGGGAATTCTCGATCCGTATTTACCAGTGCCAGTATCAAGGCTTTCAACTCTGCCAGTTGTGCCGTACAGTCTCCTAGAGATTGCGTTTTTGTGCAACTTGGGTGGAACTTTCCATCCTGCATGCGATCTTTAACGATTGCGCATGCTGCGCTATATTGTTGCTTACTTCCTATGGCTGGTTCAGCTGATCCGTCAGTATAAATTTTATATTCATACTGATCTAGAGGCATTATTTTGTTTGGTAGAGGATATTCTTGTTCGTATTGCAGAAATGCATGTGTCTTTAAATTTGGGTCATACCTGTATTCTACATCTGTTACAGTTAGAGAATTAGCCCATTGTATCCATCTTGGATGTAAGGCTTTAGCGTTAGGAACGCTAGCTTTTGTCGCAGCCTCTAAGGTTGGAACCGGAGTCACTACTATTATTCATTTCCCTTGTGCCAGTGCTCTTTCTCTCACTACAGCAGTCTTTACTGCTGTTAGAATCTTTTCTGTAGATGCGAAGCGCGGATCACTGACATAATATCGACTACAAAAATATCGAATATACAAAATATCGGCGTCTAAATATCGACTACAATAATATCTACTACCTATACTTATTTATAAAATTACAAAAATATCGAGTACACAATATCGTAAATAAAAATATCGTTCACCACAATATCGAAATGCTAAATATCGTTACATTAAATATCGTTTAAATTTGTTTAACATACAACATTACAAAAATATCGAATACCAAAATATAGACATCAATAATATCGACTTTTTAGAAATATCGACTATATAAAAACTGCTCAATTAAATATATCTTTAGCACCAAATATAAATTCACATTATAAAACAATATAAAATACTTAAACAACATAATAAAATAATTTGCAAACACATCAATATATAAAAAAATATATTTTGGCTAAACAAACATATTACAATAATTAAATATAAACTTTAAATATATAATACTTACATTATTTCACATTAAAAACAACATTTAAATTATTTACAAAAAGTAAAAAGATAAAATATTTACTTTCTACTAACAGTTTCTTAATTAGCGTTTCCCTTATATGGAAAGAAAGTGCCAAAACAATAAAAACAATTAACTTCAACGAATAAAACGCTTACATTTCAAAATACACCAATAACATTAAGCAACCAATTAAATAAACACTATATAAACATCAAACACATACATCTCTTTTACACTTAAAAACTACAACAAAGAAGAAGGTGAAACTGTGCCCAACTGTTTCCTGAAAGAAAACTTTCATTACTAAAAAGAAATTTAAAACTGCACAAAGTAAGTAAAACTGTTTTTAAAATATTACAATACTACTAACCTGCACCAAAAATTATTTCTAAAACCTAATTAACTATTCTTTCATTCCTTACTTTTATATCACCTCTACAGATATCCTACAAACAAAGAAAATTATTTCAAAAATACTCACCAATAAAAAAACAATAAATGTAAGTATATTCTATTTTTGCCAAACAGACCTAAAAATATTTTCAAAACGTTATTCACTAATATATATTTTCTTTTTCATCTATCTCCTCTACAGCCAACAGCAAAAGCCTCCAAAATAATTCTACAACTACTAACAAAATAAAGACAACTAAAAAGTAAGTATATCATTTTCCATTATTAAACAACGTTAAATACCCACCCAAATAACCCTTTACCCATAAAAATGCCTATCATCTACAAACAATAGAATCAAATTATTAATATGTTTTTTCCTCTTCTCAACAGAAATTACATGAAGTAAATAGAAAACAAAGCTTGAAATTATTTCCTAACCAATTTCATTTACATCAAACTAAACATTGTAAGTATATTCACTGAGATGTAACAGTATTTAATAAACATGTTGTATTTATTATATTAAAATATTTTCTTTTGAATTTTCCCTAGCATAAAACAAAACAACATGTCTGAAGGTGCAGAATTTGTAATGTCACAAAAAAATAAAATGCTATTATGTTATATGGGGTATGTGTATACACAGGAGAAACAAATTGGCCTTAAAGTATTTTGGAAGTGTAGCAAATACTACTCTAACAAATGCTATGGAAGAGCTACTACTCAGGAAACTACTGTTATTTCTGTAAAAGAACATAATCACCCCCAAACATAACAGAGATTGAGGTTAGAGATGCTCTTGAAAGTATAAAAGAAGCAAGCACTAGTACTGACAAAGCAACTACCCAAATACTAAAAGAGCAACTATTAAAATTACCTCAACATGCATCAGGACAATTACCGTCCACAGCTTCTTTAAAAAGAACAATTGCCAGACAAAAAAAGCTACCACAACTACTATACCTGCCCCTAAAACATTTGCAGAAGTAGTTATTCCACCAGAATTAAGCATTAGTCACAGTAAAGAACCATTTATTTTTTTGATAACAAATGCCCAGAAAAAGAATAATTATGTTTGCTACTGCAAACAATTTACTTAAATTACAGAAATGTGACACCTGGATGATGGATGGAACTTTCAAAGTCTGTCCAAAACCATTTTACCAGCTGTACACAATACATGGATTATACCAACACTCAAATATTCCATTCATCTACGCACTATTACCAAATAAACAGCAAACTACCTACATTGATATACTAACTCAAATAAAAGAAGAAAGCAATAATTATTTTCCTTCAAAAATAATTATTGACTTTGAAATAGCCATGATAAATGCTATACTAAAAATTATCCACACACAGCAATTCAGGGTTACTATTATCATTTTAATCAGAGTCTCTGGAGACATCTACAAAAATCAACCCTAAGTGTACAATATGCTACAGACAGTACTTTTGCCTACCAAATAAAAAAGCTAATAGCACTAGCATATGTACCTGTAACAGATGTAGCAGAACACTACAATATTCTAATAGAAAGCCCCTATTACAAAAGGAACGAAGACAAAATAAGCCCACTACTAGACTACTTTGAGGACACCTGGGTGGGAAGATTGCATAGATCAGGGCATAGAAGGCAACCTAAATTCCACATTCCTTGGTGGAACGTGTACCTAAGTACCTTAAACAAAGAATCAAAAACAAATAATAGTGTTGAAGGATGGCATAATGCCTTCCAAGCAACAACAAGCAGAGGTAAACCTACCCTACAAAAACTTCTAGAATCTATACAAAAAGAACAAAGGGGCCCATTAGGATGGCGGGCGGAAGCACCACCGCCGTGCTGGCGGATGCAAAAACCACCAGTTACCGCCCGCATGCCGCAGCCCACACGCCCGCCAAATTACGATGTGAAAAGGCAGCCAAACACCGCCGGCAAGCCAGCGACGCCGTCCGCCATCAAAGTGCGCCCGCTCACGTAGCGGCGCAGCCCAATGGAGACACACCACCAGACGAAATCACGTACCGCCCGGCGTACAAATTACGATGCCGCAAACAAACAGCTCCCACGGCTAAGAGACACCGCACGTGAAAGTGAGGCGGAAACCCGAACGCCGAGCACAGACACCGAAGAGGCGACTCCCCGAGCATGAATCCAGCACTGCAGGCCCTCCCCATGCTCTACCTGATGCAGCACCCAGGAGTCAACGCACCGCGGCGACGAAGGTAGGCAGACACACAACAGGGGCACGCAAACAGCGCACACAGTGCAAGGGCGGGAAAACTGTATATGCCCCCCGACATCCCTGCGTGGACAAGACACATCCACCACTGCACCCACAAATGTAACACAGGGCAAAGTGCAACATCTCGCAACTATCATGGGCACACCACCTGGGACCAGGAACTAACGACCCTCGTCACGGCACCGCAGCACAGCGGCGATGACGCAGCCACACATGCACACAACTCAGCGCCCAACCATAACGCCATGTATGCGTCGCACACAAACAACACAGGGACACAACCAAGCACCACACACACCAGCCACACCCAGAACGCACATGACACGTGACAGGCCTGCCACAGTCATGTCCCCAACGCCCAATTCACGGACAACACCCAACGTCACACAACCAACGCCCACATGTCAGTGAAGTCACGCAACATCAGGACACACCCCTGTGTGACAAACAGGGCGAAGCACACAGCGGCGGCAACACCACCCAGTAGAACATGGGCCCCGTCGGGAATAGGTACGCCAGTACCACACAGAAACACCCATACCACCCTGCACCCATGAACCAGACATACAAAACGGAACACCAAAGAGCCCGGGGACCGACAACAGGTGGACTCAAGAATGACACCCACACACAAGGCCCAAGGCATAGCGGAAACACAGCCTGCCGCCCACACACGGGAGAGCAGACAGCACTGAATGACCTTCCATTCCAACTCCGAAACCACATCCCGACTAAACAAGCCGGCGAATACAGCCATTGTCCCAAAAAAGACCAACACAGGCATGCAGAGGAAACCGACCACAGGGCAGATAGCGCATATCACCTAAGAACATACCGAACGGGAAAGAAGAAAGTATAAAACTCCCCCATGCCGTTCCCATGCAAGTTATCTGGAAGGAGTCACACACCACTGACCTTGAACATTCAGAGAAGCACGTGGGATGAGGGCCCGTGTCCTCCGCACAAGCTAACAGAACACAAGTCCTGCCCCCTACGACCATCACAGACCTCACAGCAACCTCGGAGCTTGCACACTGCAGACTGCACACACAGCCGGAGCACGTCACCACATCGCCCCGCAGCAAAATGGCACCTACAACACACCTACCCAACTACGCCAGACAGGTCAAGCTGTACAAACACAACCTGATACAGCTACTGGGATGCGAACCCCTTTCCCTGCTGAACGTAAGTTACCGACTGACTTACCGCATCGCATTGTTCAGCTGCGTCATACCCGTCTTCTACTGTCGGAGGTGTCCCTTCCACCATCCTGTGGAGTTGTGCCTCTCCAACCCGGCATGTCCAAGGGCGGACCTGCTACCACTATTCCACCCTTTGGATGCACACGACAGGGTCTGTTCAGCCTATGGGGGCATGGCGTATGTGGCGTACATCGGACCCACACTGCAATGGGACCACTGTGCCTCCACACGACGGATCATGGATCACAGCTACATCGAATGTCACCCAGCATGCCCCATCATGCTCCTACAAGGGACAACTTACGGACAACACCGTGACAGCCACCATCCGCTACATTGGCTGGCAAACATGTATACCACCAATGAAATGGAAGCCCTGCAGGAAGCCATCGCATACCTGTCAACCTGTCAATTCGTAGGACCCCGACGCAATCCCCCAATTGAGCCATGATGTCCGACACTCTACCCATGCTTAGCTTCCGCACGGACTGGCCAGTAACCACCACAACAGCCATACCAAACGACCTGCAACTGATACCACACCATCAACGACACTGCCATGACATCGGATGTGTCCGGGACATGCACTCCGTTCCCCATCACATCCAGGAACTCTGCATGTATCCGGGGAGGCAGTGGCATGGGACATGTGTATCGCACCCACATTGACAGAACTGCACGTACAACTATGCCATGACATGGATCCTGCGCCCATGGACATATGCACCGCACAGTGGACAGGAATCGCCTGGCTGGAGTATGTGAGAGCTGCACCCCTTCTCCCCCTCCCGGAATTCCCGTAACAGGACCTTTGCATGGACGACAAGTGCATACAACAACAACACGACCCCAGTGACTGTGACATGTCCAGTATCCACCATATGGCAACAACAAGTGGGACGCCGTTGCATGCACGTAAGCCCATGCCCTGATGTCAACTCACACGCACGCGTGCATGAGTAACAACAGCAGCACACCTGTCACATGGAACTGAGATGGACTGTGCCCATGATGCCAAGCGGTCTGGTAGGCTAAATGTATACCGTCTGTGTCAAAGTCTGCAGCACCACAGCTATTTGCAAATGAACATTAGCACAGCAACGACCAAGCAGATGTAACTCTGAAGCCCACATCCCACATGCAACAGCTAATCACATGTACCCCTACACCCTTAGCTATGTGTAATCATGCTCAGTATATCCTCCACATGCATACCGCTGCCAGTAGTGTCCACTATACTGCATCACAGAGGACATAAGTCACAATACATGGTTTGAAGAAAGAAACTGTCTCTGCTGATTCCTTTCACAAGTACGAATGTGAGATGATGAGAGTGTGTGATGTATACGGCAGTCGTGACATGACTATGTAGTCCACTGTCATTCGATGTCAACGCAAATGAGTAGCACAACTGTGGAAGACACACATGTGTCGTGTGAAGCGGGAGTGACGCTTCGCTCAGGTGGGTGGGTGTGACGGGTAGATGCGCACATGCAAAGTTGAAACACGCTGTGTCGGGAGGGGTCCGGAACTGCACATTACCGCTTCCATGGGCAATGTTAAAGGCCACCCGTCGGGGGGATGTGAACACGTGTGTGCACAGCAGCCGGGCACACGAACAATGCGGTATCAGGCATACACGTCAGCCCACCCTCTGTGGACAAGCTGGATCCTGTTGTGCGCCCGCCAGGCCCTTGACAAGGCACACACAGCCCCTGCCGACCAGGTGTATCCCCAACATTGTCAACCTGCACAGGCAATCCAGGGCACGGGATGGCAGTGGAGCATGGTGGGGGAGAGGACTCGGCGCGCGTCTCCGGGACACATCACGCAGGCAAAACATCCTCAATGTGCAGCATGGCTCAAGTCATATGGAAGTATTGGGGGACGCACACATCACGAGCAGGAGTGACGTCACGGAAGGTGGCTCGCACCATCCCACCCATTGCCTACATCCCCACACACGTCACATGCCGTTGCAACAGAGAAGCCAGCGCGTGCGCAAGCACCTCCGAGCCCGCCCCAGTGAAGCAAAAGAGTGAATGTGTGGGTCCATCAGCCCCAGATGGACGCGGCATGGGCCGCTAGGGCAGCTACAGCCTCTGTGTGTCGCAGGTGGTGTATCCGGACTGCGGAGACTGCAATGCATTGTCTAGGTTGCCCGGGTCTCGAGTCGGGGCACCACGCATGTGGACGGCGTAACGCCACTAATCATACCGTGAGACAGACCACATGTACAACTGGACCCACACATACACTCCTTGGCCTCTCTGGGGCGAGCTTGGAGCTGCTTGTGCATGCGCTAGCTTCTCATGTGCAAATGCATATAGGTGTGAGCGAGGGGAGGCCATGAAGACAGTGCAAAAGATAACTGTCTGACTTTCAGTTAGTTTAAGGAATGCCCCTGATGTGGTCAGAAAAGACATGTCTCGTGTGCATTGCAACTAGTAGATTAGCCGATGACCTACCCATGTCTTGCATGTAGCCCCGCACCTAGCCCCGCACACTCGACACAGCGAAATGAGTACCAGCACCACATACTTCCCATTCGAAGCACTGACTGGGGGTGATAACCATTGGACAGTCTTGTGTAGTCCACCCACGCGTACATGTGGGCCCTCCATGAACCATGTCACCTGCGGCAAAGTGATGTCATGGGCAATGACGGAACTGAGCAGAGCTGTCTGCCCCACGCACAGACGGTGCATCAGCTCAACAGGCCCAGCACAGAGTGCAGCAGGGGTCACATGTGCAGGGGCAGTTGTGCCTGGTGTGAATGCACATGCACATAGACAGCACATCGAGCAATGTGTAGCCTGCCCACATCTACTGTCCATTGTCAGGCTGACCTAGAAGAAGATCACAAGGCAACACATCTGTGTGGGTGTACCCACTGTGACCAACACTGCGCAACCATCAGCGTACTCGCCCTGTGCATGGCCCACCCCGCAACGAAGGTCACATTCAGTGCCACTATCTCTCACACACATCCCTATCACGAGTCATGGTGTGTCCAATAGACAGTGCAGAGTAAGCGCTCATCCGGGGTGTCCTGAACAGGAGACACATGTAACCCACTAGGCAGTCGGTGCTGTCACCTACTGGCATTGTGCAGTCAATGTGCAGGCCAGGCTTGCTGGGACTGAGAGGGGCAGCATGGCCCAGCCTGACATTCACACGAGCAACAAGTGCACTGAGACCTGCACTGGCAATTGCAGACGTTGGCCTGCACCCAGCTGGCCCAGGACGCCTACCTCCATAGTGGAACACGCAGGGTGCAACCGCGAGGGTCATCGGAGTTGGCCGTAATGGCCTGGCCCATGTTGGTGACAGTCCGCTGATGCCATGTGCACCACACAGTATGATGTGCGCACTGCATCTGCAGGTGTGGCCATGATGTGCGTGTGGGTGCAGGTGCACAATGGACGGGCCACAAAATGCCGTGTGCATAGGCAGGGACGGCCAGTGGCCGGCCCCCACATGTCTGTTAGCATGTCATCATCTGCACATTGGCATGGGTGCATGGTATACGCATATGCACACGCATGTCATCCCTCACTATGTACATCTGCCACTTGGCACGTGCAAGGTTACGTGTCACATGTGATGTGTATTTGCAAGCACACAGCCGTGTTGGCATGGGGCTGTCAATGTGTACACCTGACAATGCTTCTGGAGGTGTGATCCGTACAGTGCTGCACATAGGGTGCAGTGGTGACACCAATGACTGTCTCATATCCCCTCGTGCCACAGGTCCCAATTGTCTTGGCCGCTCAGCCTGTGCCCACATCGTCGTTGGTGTGTGCCATACTCATCCAGCCTCGGAAGCAGTGTGATGCACAGCAGCCAGTCATGTTGCTGTGGTGTTGTTGCTTGCCGGATATGCAGTCAGTCCCCATCAGCACGCCTCACAGCTCATTGAGGCCTGGATCCCCATGTGCATGCACATAGCAATGGTTTGTGTCACTGCCCATTGCTATTGGTGGGAGACCTGTGTAAGTGTATTGTGGCTGTGCTGTCCCTGCATGACAGCTGTTCTGTGACTCATGTTCTTGCTCTGTCATATCAGTGATGTGTATGTGAAAATGCCATGTGTCGTGTTGCTTTGACATGTGTCCACTTCCATCTTTCCTAGGCGGAGACCAAACATTTACCTCCCTTACCAATTGTTGGCGTACATGGAGGATTCTGAGGTCATCCGGAAATTTCGTCTGGATCGACCAACCCTGCATCGACTATGTGCCATGTTGGAACCCCACCTCCGTCCTCGCAGGGTGTATCCGACAGCATTCACCCCCACGGCTAAGGTGATGGCTGCACTGCATTTTTTCGCCACTGGGTCATTCCAGCACACAGTGGGCAGTGGAGGTGGGATGTCCCAGCCCATGTTCAGCATGGTGCTGAGGGATGTACTGGCAGCCATGATGCTGTACAGGAACAGGTACATCAGATTCCCCAGGGCACGTGAGTTGGCGGCAATGAAGGGTGCATTCTATGCCCTTGGATGGATCCCACACGTCGTTGGTGCCATTGACTGCACCCATGTTGGCCTTGTCCCACCACAGGCCACTGAGCAGCTCTTCCGCAACCGGAAGCACACGCACTCCCTGAATGTGCAAGTGGTGTGCCTTGCGGACATGGTCATCTCCCACGTGTGTGCAAAGTTCCCAGGCTCGGCCCATGACGCGCACATCATGCGAAACAGCATATTACCACGACTGATGACCAATCTGCAACAGGACCGTGGCTGGATTGTCGGTGAGTATGTGGAGTTGTGTAGCGTGCTGGTTTAAGGATGCTGTCTACTGTCCTGTTTGAATTGCAACGGTTCTCTGTGTCCCCCACGCCCAGGTGACTCGGCTTACCCGAATGGGCCCTGGCTGCTCAGTCCATTAAGGAATCCTCGGACCCCAGCAGATGACCGCTACAATGAGGCACATGGGAGGACCAGACGTGTGGTCGAGCGTACCTTTGGCCTCCTCAAGTCCAGGTTCAGATGCCTGGACCGCACCGGGGGGGCGCTGGCGTACTCCCCACAGAAGGTGTGCCAGATAGTGGTGGCTTGCTGCATGCTGCACAATCTGGCCATTCGAAAGCAGATCCCCCTAATTGTGGATGACGGAGATCAACCAGGGCCCCAGCCTGCACACCAGGACAGCTCCAGTGATGAGGACAGTGGAGAGGATGAAGCTGTGAATGTGCGTCAGCAGCTCATCGCCCGCTACTTCACTTGACGGTGAGTGACCATGTACGACGGCTGATGTGGCTGTAGTTGTGCAGGTGTATGTGTGCTCTGTTACTGGGGCCTTTTGTTCACTGAGTGCTGTGTGTCAATGGTCCATGTCCAGGTTGGTATGCCACTGTCAGTGGCTGTAGCATTGTGCCCTGTTGCTCTCAGAGATGTGTGTGCATTGCTTGTAGTTGGTGACAAGTACTGTGTGATGAGTGTGTGACACACTCATTGAATGTACTCTTGTTCTGTTTTTCACCCCTAGGTCCCTGCAGCCTCTCCTGTCCCATCGACATGCCACACAGCAGATGCTATTCTGCTCATGGTGGCGATTGCACATCGTGGAATAAACACAGGACACATTAAGCCGATTGTGATCAAGGTGTATTTATTAACAGCGGTGACATGTGATTGTGTGCAAGGTGATGACAAATGTGGTGCATGCTGTGACAATGAGTTGACGGTCATGGCTGCGTGATGGTCAAGGTGTACCCATGGAGTTCTATGTCCACAGTCCAACAGACACATGTCATTCACATGGCAGTGTGGGCTAGGATCGTATTCCAAGTCAATGCAGTAGGTGGTCAAGGTGGCTGGCTGACTCACTGGCGTTTGGTGCGGGCGAAGTCCTCTCTGGACACCTGTTTCCACTTCGGACGGCCCCTTCCACGTTTGGGAGGGGGGTGTTGATGTTCCGCTGGTGGTGGCTGAGGAGTGCTCACTCGCTGTGGACGCAGGGGAACGTGATGCTGCACGACCCAGCGCCACAGCAGGTGGTGGCGGAGGTGGTGTTGCTGGCCTTGCTTGTGCCCTCCCCCACCACCAGCTGGCCCATGTGGTCCACGATTCGGGCCATGTGGGCGTCCATGGACCTCAACACCGCAAGGACCTCCCGCGTGTCGCTTGCCGACCTGGCCCATTCGCCTTGGGACTCCTCATAGGCCCCAAGGACTCTGTCTATTGGCGGCAGGGCTTCGCTCCCAGGCACAGTTGGCGTTGGCCTGGCCCTGCTCCTCCTACCAGTACTGCTGCCACCGACCTGCCCACTAGCCACATTGCTCACCACGGGCCTCGCTGTGGCTCCCAGGGTGGACCCAGTCGGCCGGACCACCTGTTGCGCTGGGGCTGGGGCCAGTGATGACGTGGTGGTGGTTGCGGCAGTGGGAGTGGCCGCAACGAGCGTGGGGGTGGCCGCCACAACAGTGGTAGTGGCCGCTACGACACTGGCAGCAGGGGGCTGTGAGTGGTCATCAGCCCTGGATGATGGGTTGGTGGGTGGGAGGGTGCCTGGGGTGCGGTTGGGCCCTGCCACACCAGATGGGCCTGCTGGGTGGTCCGTGTCCGGATCGGAGGACAGATCCTCCACATCCGTGAGTCCTTGTTGGGGGCTTGCAGGCTGGCTGTGCTGGCTGCTGTCTCCATCTCCAGCATCCAGCAGTTCATCACCTGTGGGGGGAATGAGATATGTTATTGTGTTGCACATGACAAAGTATGTATAGGTTGTCTGACATCCACAGTTCATGCACAGTCGTGCACAGGTTTCCTGGAGCCGTGTGTGTGGCTGTGCTATTTGTTGTTGTGTGGGCATGCCAATGGGACTGTGTGCTGTGGACATGTGGCATGGGTCGGATTGGCAATGCCGATGGGTGTGTTGCTGTGCTCCTTCTTTTTGTGGCTCTGGTGTATGCGGACTCCAGACCCATCGTGGAGGTTGGTTTGTACTATGCTCTTGGGGTTCATATGGAACGCTTAGAAACGCAGATGGCATAATGGGGGTCAGCCCCCTGAAACGCATTTGAGATGAACTATGCTTTGGGGGTTCATATGGAACGCTTAGAAACGCAGATGGCATAATGGGGGTCAGCCCCCTGAAACGCATTTGAGATGAACTATGCTTTTGGGGTTCATATGGAACGCTTAGGAACACAGATGGCATAATGGGGGTCAGCCCCCTGAAAGCATTTGAGATGTACTATGCTTTTGGGGTACATACTGTGTGCCATGGGTGCAGAACGTGACATGTGTTGTGGCAACATGACAGTGCATGGTCTGAGGTGTGTGTATGTCTGACATACCCTGCATATTTGCTGTCTGTTGTGATTTCTGGCCATGTAATTGGACGCATTGTTATGAGTGAGTGATGGTTGTGTGCCACACGACGTATTGCAGATGGTCCAATTCCTTGGTGTGCATGCTGCCCTGTGCCATGTGCATCACTGAAGTGCTCGGGGGTGTGTGGCCCATGTTATGTGTGTAGTTGCTCACAGTGTGACGTGCGCTTCATTCACTTCTGGCACATGATTTATCATGGGCATGTTTCTTTGCGTGACTACTGTATGTGGACCAGCTGTTCGGATGACATACCTTTCATGTGACTGGGGCTGACGGATGAGATGGATGGTATGTTGTATGTGCATTGTGTGTCTGTGTGTTTGATGGGTCCAGTGGTGTTCGTGTGCATTTCTGTTGTTCCACGCTGTTGCGTCTAGTGTGGTATGTCTTACATGGGCATCGTTGTGGGATGTGTGGTTGACAGGCAGTGGGGGCTACATGGACAGGACTTCGATGGTGTTGCAGTTGTGTGTGATGGGTTGCACTGTGCCTGCCGTGTGGTTCTGTTATCAGTGTGACTTGTGCATGCAGACGTGGCTCCTTGGGTGTTGCTGTGTCTGTGATGGGTCATGTGGGGTGTGACTCTGTGGTTCATGTCCGTGTGCACATTGTTCACATGGTTGTGGCAGGGAGCAGTGCTGCGTGTTCCTCTGCTACTTTGCATGTCCCATGTGTTAGTCGTAATTCAGTCCTCATGCCTCCAGTCACCCCGCCCTGTCCAGTTTCCCACCTGCATGTTGTTTTTGAGCGTGCACTGGACTGGATGCAACATGGTTATGGGCGGGGGGTGCTCCATGTTGCAGGTCTGTGGGGGTGGGGGCGGTGTTATGGGTCGTGGTGATGGCTGGACACCCACTGACACCGTTTGTCCTGGGGCGGGATGTCTACCTGTCGGCTGCCGGTGTGCACTGCAGTGGCTGCTACGTGGGTGTGGGGTGTGGGATGTGCTCCTCCTTGCTGTGCTGTGGGACTAGGGGCCTGGTGGGTATTGTACTTCAGCTGTCCCCCCTCCCACCCACTGCACTTTGTGTTGCTGCTACTTACCTGTTACTTGTCGGTTAGTGCAGCTACGGCTGCCACATGGGTGTGGGGGGTGCTCTGCCTTGCTGTGCTGTAGGACTAGGGGCCTGGTGTGTGTTGTACTTCAGCTGTCCCCCCTCCCACCCACTGCGCTTTGTGTTGCTGCTACTTACCTGTTACTTGTCGGTTAATGCAGCTACGGCTGCCACATGGGTGTGGGGGGGCTCCGCCTTGCTGTGCTGTAGGACTAGGGGCCTGGTGTGTGTTGTACTTCAGCTGTCCCCCTCCCACCCACTGCACTTTGTGTTGCTGCTACTTACCTGTTACTTGTCGGTTAATGCAGCTACGGCTGCCACATGGGTGTGGGGGTGCTCCGCCTTGCTGTGCTGTAGGACTAGGGGCCTGGTGTGTGTTGTACTTCAGCTGTCCCCCTCCCACCCACTGCGCTTTGTGTTGCTGCTACTTACCTGTTACTTGTCGGTTAGTGCAGCTGCGGCTGCCACATGGGTGTGAGGGGTGCTCCGCCTTGCTGTGCTGTAGGACTAGGGGCATGGTGGGTGTTGTACTTCAGCTGTCCCCCTCCCACCCACTGCCTCTGTGTTGCGACTACTTACCTGTTACTTGTCGGTTGGTGCAGCTACGGCTGCCACATGGGTGTGGGGGTCTCGTTGTGGCGCTTCTGGAGTACTAGGGGACCTGTTGGTAGTTACGTGGCTGGCTGGGTGTACACATGCCCCCATGGTTTTGTTAGTTGAGATGTTTGGGCTGTGTGTGGGTGGTGGTGCCTGTTGCATGTGTGAGTAATGTGTTGTGTATTGTGTACTGGACATGGGGGTGTTTGTCCCTCGGAGCTATGGCATGGTGGTAGTGCATGTGAGTACATAGCGGTGTGCTGGTATACATTTGTTTGTACTTACCGGCCTCCACTCCCCCTGGTAATCCGGTGAGGATCTCCGGATGGATGATGACTCGCACCTTCTCCTCCCACGCTTTGAAGGTCTTGTAATGCGCGGGATTCCCTCCGCCAGTCGTGGCAGCCAGCTCTCGGTTTTTGCTCTCCTTCTTCTTGACCAGGCTTTTGATGTCGTTCCACCGTTTGTTTATCTCTCCTCTGTTTCTGGGTACGGTCCCGACTGCATTGACCTGGTCTACAATTCTGTTCCACATTCTGTTTCTGGTGGCTAGTGGTGTGTGCTGGACCTGGTTGCCATAGATTTGTGTGTGCACCTTGATGATCTCGTCGACCATGACCATCAGCTCAGTGGAAGTGAACTTGGGCATTCTGTGTGATGCCATGGTGTTTGTGGTGCTGGTGCGGTGTGTGATGTGTGATGTGCAGGGGGTTTGTGGTGCCGGTGTTTGGTGGTGGTGGTGGTGGTGGTGGGTGTGATGTGTGCGTATCTGTGGTGTGCTGCTGTCCTTGCTGTGTCACTGTGTCCTCTCCTCTCTGCTTTGCAATGTTGCAAGGGGTTGTGGTCTGTGGAGGGGCTGCTTTTGTACTTACCTGTTTGGGTGTGTCCTGATGGTCTGTTGTTTTCAGGTGTGTTGTGGCAGGTGTTCTGGGCTTTGTGTTTATTTGTTTGTCCAGGGGTGGTGTGTTTTCGGGATGTGTACTTTGTCTGTGTATTTGTGTGTGGATTGCTGTGTGGACTTGTTTGCCTTGTTGTGTGTGTTTGTTTGAGTCCGGGGCTGTTTCTGTGCAGGGACGTGGCCGCCATGGCTTCTGCTGTGTCCATTTTCTTCAGTGTTGTTTCCGCTGGCGGGCGGTGTATTTGTTGTTTTTCCGCGCTCATGTCGGTGCGATCGTAATTTCACGTGCGGTGTCTCGACCGTGAGGGCGGGCGGTTTTGTGTTGTCGTGCGTCTTTCCGTCCGTGGCGGGCGGTTTGACTCCGACTCGGGCATGGGCGGGCGGTATTTTGTGTGTTTTTTCCGCCGCTGGCGGTTTTCGGTTCGAGGCATCATAATTGCTGGGTCGGTATTCAGAAGGTGTAGGCGGGCGGATTTTTGCCGCTTTCATGCGTGGCGGATTTTTTTACGCCCGGTATCGTAATGGGCCTTTAATACACAGTTCTTTTATTTAAAAAAACGCGTCTCTGTCTCCAACGTAAACTCGATTAAAATGAATCTGCAAAAAAGATTAAAAGCATACCCACCCACACAAATACACCAAAATACATTGATTAAATACAATAAAATGAATTTATAGCAACAAAACAACACATATTTACTCATATTAATGTCCGTCTACACTACACCGCAAACATTAACTCACGTCATCTCACTAAAATATAACTAACAACTACAGCACACCAAAAACGTAATAACCTAACTATAAATGCAATATATAGGTCCTAACTACACTAAAACATAAGTATTAACTTAGAAAAATAAGTAAAATTTCCCTTACCTTGCTCGACGCGACGCAGCTTCCAACCGCGAGCTTCTCCGACCCTCAATGACCCAAAATAACAGTACGCGGTTACAAAATAGTCCCTGTAAACTTAAAATGGCTGCCTAAATAAAGTTTAAAAAGGAATAATGTAAAAAAATCATTATAGCAAAGTATAAATTTCACATATATTTTTCTTATGTTGTACACAATTTTCTGTATATTTAAAAATTACTATATAATGTATTATACTTTGTAAACTTATAATAATAATTAATATAAAAATATATTTATTATTATATTTGTATATGTTTTTTTATAATGATAAAAATTATAAAAAATACATATTAATTATGTAAAATTGTTAAATAAAACTTACCTGTTTAAAAAAAAATCATTAATTACAACAATGTGATAATTAATATTATTAATATTTTAAAGGCCCATTACGATACCCGGCGTAAAAAAATCCGCCACGCATGAAAGCGGCAAAAATCCGCCCGCAAACACCGTCTGAACACCGACCACGCCATTACGATGACACAAACCGAAAACCGCCATCGGCGGAAAAATCACACAAGATACCGCCCGCCCTCGTCCGAGTCGGAGTCAAACCGCCCGCCACGGACGGAAACACGCACGACAACACAAAACCGCCCGCCCTCACGGCCGACACACCGCACGTGAAATTACGATCGCACCGCCATGAGCGCGGGAAAACTACAAATATACCGCCCGCCAGCGCAAACAACGCCGATGAAAATTGACACGGCAGAAGCCATGGCGGCCACGTCCCTGCACAGAAACCATCCGCTGACAAAAACAATCGCACACAACATGGCCAACAAGTCCACACAGCAAGGCACGCACAAATACACAAGCACAGTACACATCCCGAAAACACCCCCCTGGACAAACAAAAACTACAAAGGCCAGAACACCAGACACAACACACCTGAAAACAACAGACCATGAGGACACACCCACATAGGTAAGTACAAAAGCAGCACTCCCACAGACCACAACCCCTTGCAACATTGCAAACCAGAGAGGAGAGGAGAGGACACAGTGACACAGCAAGGACAGCAGCACACCACAGAAACGCACACATCACAACCACCACCACCACCACCACCACCAAACACCGGCACCACAAACCCCCTGCACATTACACAACACACACCGCACCAGCACCACAAACACCATGGCACCACAAAGAATGCCCAAGTTCACGCCCATTGAGCTGACGGTCATGGTCGACGAGATCATCAAGGTGCACCCACAAATCTATGGAAACCTGGTCCAGCACACACCACTAGCCACCAGAAACAGAATGTGGAACCGGATCGTAGACCAGGTCAATGCAGTCGGGACCCTGCCCAGGAACAGAGGAGAAATAAACAAACGGTGGAACGACGTCAAAAGCCTGGTCAAGAAGAAGGAGAGCAAAAACAGAGAACTGGCTGCCCTGACTGGCGGAGGGAATCCCGCGCTTTACAAGACCTTCAAAGCGTGGGAGGAGAAGGTGCGAGTCATCATCCATCCGGAGATCCTCACCGGATTAGCAGGGGGAGTGGAGGCTGGTAAGTACAAACTAATGTATACCAGCACACCGCTATGTACTCACATGCACTACCACCATGCCACAGCTCCCAGGGACAAACACCCCCATGTCCAGTACATTATACACAACACATCACACACACATGCAACAGACACCACCACACACAGCCCAAACCTAACAACTGAAAAATACGTGGGGGCATGTGTACACTCAGCCAGCCACGTAACCACCAACAGGTCCCCAAGTACGCCAGAAGCGCCACAACGAGCACCCCCACACCCATGTGTCCGCCATAGCTGCACTAACCGACAAGTAACAGGTAAGTAGCAGGAACACAAAGTGCAGTGGGTGGGAGGGTGGACAGCTCAAGTACAACACACACCAGGCCCCTAGTCCCACAGCACAGCAAGGAGGAGCATCCCCCACACCCCACACCCACGTGTCAGCCACCGCAGTGCACACCGACAGCCGAAAGGTAGACATCACGGTCCACAGCAATCGGTGTCAGTGGGTGTCCAGCCATCACCACGACCCACAACACCGCCCCCACCCCCACAGACCTGCAACATGGAGCACCCCCCGCTTAGAACCATGTGGCATCCAGTACAGTGCACGCTCGAACAACCTGCAGGTGGGAAACTGGACAGGGCTGGATTACTGGAGGCATGAGGACCGCAACACGACCAACACATGGGACATGTCACGTAGCAGACGAACACGCAGCACCGCTCACTGTCACGAACAAGTGAACAATGTGCACACGGACATGAACCACAGACTCACACCCCACATGACCCATCACAGACACAGCAACACCCAAGGAGCCACGTCTGCATGCACAAGCCACACTGAATACAGTACCACACGGCAGCCACTGTGCAACCCATCACACACAACCGAAACACCATTGAAGTCCTGTCCATGTAGCCCCTACTGCCTGTCAACCACACCCCCCACAACTACGCCTATGTAAGACAAACAACACTAGACGCAACAGAGCGGAACAACATAAATGCACACGAACACCACTGAACCCAACCAACACACAGACACACCATGCACATACAACATACCATCCATCCCATCCGTCAGCCCCAGTCTCATGAAAGGCATGTCATCCGAACAGCTGTCACACATACAGCAGTCACGCTAAGATACATGCCCATGACCAACCATGTGCCAGAAGTCAATGAAGCGCACGCCACACTGTGAGCAACAACACACAACATGGGCCACACACCCCCCCCCACGAGCACTGCATTGATGCACATGGCACAGGGCAGCACGCACACCAAGGAGATGGGACAACTGCAATACGTCGGGTGGCACACAACCATCACTCACTCATAACGATGCGTCCAATGCCATGACCAGTAATCACAACAGACAGCAAATATGCAGGGTATGTCAGGCATGCACACACCTCAGACCATGCACTGTCATGCTGCCACAACACATGTCACGTTCGGCACCCATGGCTCACAGCATGTACCCCAAAAGCATATTCCATCCCAAATGCGTTTCTGGGGCATGGACCCCATGTTGCCATATGCGTTCCTAAGCGTTCCTTTTGAACCCCAAATGCAAAGTACAAACCAGACCCAGGATGGGCCAGGAGCCCGCATACACCAGAGTCACAATAAGTAGGAGCACAGCAACACACCCATCGGCATGGCCATTCCGTCCCATGCCACATGTGCACAGCACACAGTCCCATTGCCAAGCACACACAACTACAAATGCTACAGCCACACACACGCCTCCGGGAAACCCATGTACGAGATTGCACGAACTGTGAATGTCAGACGACCAATACATACTTCGCCAGGTGCAACACAACAACAAATCTCATTCTCCCCACAGGTGACGAACTGCTGGATGCTGGGGATGGAGACAGCAGCCAGCACAGCCAGCCTGCAAGCCCCCAACAAGGACACACGGATGTGGAGGATCTGTCCTCCTCCTCGGACACGGACCACCCAGCAGGCCCATCTGGTGTGGCAGGGCCCAGCCGCTCCCCAGGCCCCCACCTACCCACCAACCCATCATCCAGGGCTGTTGTACATTCACAGCCCCCTGCAGCCACTGTCGTTGCGGCCACTCCCACTGTCGTTGCGGCCACACCCACGATCATTGCGGCCACACCCACGGTCATTGCGGCCACACCCACGGTCATTGCGGCCACACCCACGGTCATTGCGGCCTCTACCACTGCCGCAACCGCTACCACGTCTTCGCTGGCCCCAGCACCAGCGCAGGTGGTGGCCCGGCCGACTGGACCCACCCTGGGAGCCAGGGCGACGACCGTGGTGAGCAATGTGGACAGTGGGCAGGCCGGTGGCAGCAGGACTGGTAGGAGGAGCAGGGTCAGGGAAACGCCAGTCTCCCCTGGGAGCCATGCCCTGCCTCAAATTGCCAGAGTCCTTGGGGCCTATGAGGAGGCCCAAGGACAGTGGGCCAGGTCTGCTTCCGACACGCGGGAGGTCCTGGGGGTGTTGAGGTCCATGGACGCCCATATGGGCCAGTTCGTGTCCCGTATGGACCAACTCGTGGACCTCATGGGCCAGCTGGTGGTGGCGGTGAGGTCACAGGCAAGGCCAGCAACACCACCTCCGCCACCACCTGCCGGGGCGCAGGGTCGAGCAGCAGTGTCCAGTTCCCCTGCGTCCACAGCCAGTGAGCACACCTCAAACACCAGCAGGTCGCAAGCAGGCACCCCCCTCGCAAACGTGGAAGGGGCCGTCCGAAGTGGAAACAGATCTCCCGGGAGGACTTCGCACGCTCCAGACGCAAGTGAGGCAGCCAGCCAGCCTTCCTTGACCACCCACTGCATTGACTTGGACTACGATCCCACTCCACACAGCCATCTGGATGGCAGGTGTGTGTTGGACTATGGACATAGAACCAGTGGGTACACCCTGAGCATCACGCAGCCATGACCGACAGCTCATTGTCACTGCACGCACCACTTTTGTCATCACCTTGCACACAATCACATGTCACAGTTTGAAATAAATGCACCTCTTACACAAACTGCTGTCTGTGCCCTGTGTTTTAATTGTACGGAATACAACGGCCACCTTGAGCGGAACGGCACCTGATGCGTGGCATGGCAATGGAACCGGAGGGCCTGTAGGGACCTAGGGGTGGGAGTCAGAACAGGAGCACATTCAATGAGTGTGTCACACACCCATCACACAGTACATGTCAACAACTACAAGCAATGTACACACATCGCACAGAGCAATAGGGCACAATGCCACAGCCACCAACAGTGGCATACTAACCTGGCCATGGAGCGTTGACACACAGCACGCAGTGAACAAAAGGCCACCCTGACACAGCACACACACACCTGCACAGATACAGCCACATCAGCCGTCGTACATGGACACTCACCGTCAAGTGAAGTAGCGGGCGATGAGCTGCTGACGCACATTCCCAGCTTCATCCTCTCCGCTGTCCTCCTCACTCGAGCTGTCCTGGTCTGCGGGCTGGGGCCCTGGTTGATCTCCGTCATCCACGATGAGGGGGATCTGCTTCCGAATGGCCAGATTGTGCAGCATGCAGCACGCCACCACTATCTGGCACACCTTCTGTGGGGAGTACGCCAGCGCACCCCCGGTGCGGTCCAGGCACCTGAACCTGGACTTGAGGAGGCCAAAGGTACGCTCGACCACACGTCTGGTCCTCCCATGTGCCTCATTGTAGCGAACGTCTGCTGGGGTGCGAGGATTTCTCAATGGACTGAGCAGCCATGCCCCATTCGGGTACGCAGAGTCACCTGGGTGTGAGGGACACAGAGAACCGTTGCTATTCCAACTGGACAGGGGACAGCATCGCACAGCCAGCACGCTACACCACTCCACATACTCACCGACAATACAGCCACGATCCTGTTGCAGATTGGACATCAGTCGTGGCAAGATGCTGTTGCGCATTATGTGTGCGTCATGGGCCGAGCCTGGGAACTTTGCACACACGTGGGTTATCACCATGTCCGCAAGGCACACCACTTGCACATTCAGGGAGTGCGTGTGCTTCCTGTTGCGGTACAGGTGCTCAGTGGCCTGTGGTGGAACAAGGCCAACATGTGTGCAATCAATGGCACCAACGACGTGTGGGATCCTGCCAAGGGCATAGAATGCACCCTTCACTGCCGCCAATTCACGAGCCCTGGGGAATCTGATGTACCTGTTTCGGTACAGCATCATGGCTGCCAGTACATCCCTCAGCACCTTGCTGAACATGGGCTGGGACATCCCTCCTCCACTGCCCACTGTGTGCTGGAATGACCCAGTGGCGAAGAAATGCATGGCGGCCATCACCTTAGCCGTGGGGGTGAATGCTGTCGGATACACCCTGCGGGGACGGAGATGGGGTTCCAACATGGCACACAGTCGATGCAGGGTTGGCCTGTCCAGCCGAAACTTCCTTATGACCTCAGTATCGTCCATGTCCGCCAGCAATTGGTATGGGCGGTCAATGTTCGGTCTCCGCCTAGGGAAGATGGCAGTGGACACATGTCAAAGCAACACAACACATAGCAATTTCGCATTCACATCACTGACATGACTGAGCAAGCACATGAGTCACAGCCCAGCTGTCAAGCAGGGACGGCACGGCCACAATACACTTACACAGGTCTCCCACCAATGGCAATGGCTAGTGATACAAACCACTGCCATGAGCATGCACATGGGGATCTAGGCCCCAATGACTTGCGGGGCGTGCTGATGGGGACTGACTGCATATTCGTCAAGCGGCAACGCCACGGCAACATGAATGTCTGCTGAGCATGGCACTGCTTCCGAGGCTGGATGAGTATGGCACACGACGACGACGATGTGGGCACAGGCTGAGCGGCCAAAACAAGTGGGACCTGTGGCACGAGGGGATATGAGACAGTAGTAGGTGTCAGCACTGCACCCTATGTACAGCACTGTACGGATCACACCTCCCGAAACATTGACAGGTGTCCACATTGACAGCCCCATGCCAAAACGGCTGTGTGCTTGCAGACACACGTCACAGGTGAGAGGTTACATTGCACGTGCCAGGTGGCAGACGTACATAGTGGGAGCTGGCATGTGTGTGCATGTGTCTCCTGTTCAGGATCCACCAGATGGGCGCTGACTCTGTACTGACCATTGGACACAGCATGTTTCGTGGAAGGCTTGTGTGTGTGGGATGGTGGCACTGGATGTGCCTCCGTTGGGTGGGGGGCCATGCACAGGGCGGGTACGTCGATGATTGCGCATTGTTGGTCACGGTGGGTGCACCCACTCAGATGTGTTGCCCTGTGTTCAATTCCTATGTCCGCATGATGATGGACTGTAGATGTGGGCAGACTACACATTGGTCGATGTGCTGTCTATATGCATGTGCCTTCACACCAGGCACAGCTGCCCCTGCACATGTGACCCCTGCTGGACTCGCTGCTGGGTCTGTGGAGCTGATGCACCTTCTGTGCGTGGGGCGGACAGCTCTCCTCACTTCCCTCATTGCGCATGTCATGACTTTGCCGCAGGTGACATGGATCATGGAGGGCCCACATGTACGCGTGGGTAGGCTACACATGATTGTTCACTGGTCGCCACCCCCAGTCAGTGTTTCGAATGGGAAGGTTGTTGTGCTGGTGGTATTTTCGATGTGGCGGATGGGCGGGCCTAGGTGCGGGCTTACATTCCGGACATGGGGGGTAGTTGGATTGGCGACTAGTTGCAGTACACACGGGACACGTCTCTTCCTGTCCACATCTGGGTCATCCCTTGTACTCACTGACAGTGATACAGTCATCTTCGCCCCAGCCCTCATGTCCTCCCCTCGCTCCCCCAATATGCATGTGCACCTGCGAGGCTAGCGCTTGCACAGGCAGCCCCAAGCTCGCACCAGAGAGGGCAAGGAGTGTATGTGTGGGTCCAGTTGCACGAGTGGGCTGTCTCAGGGTATGATGTGTGGCGGGACGCCGTCCACCTGCGTGGTGCCCCAAATGGAGACCCGGCCTGCATGGACTATGCATCACAGTCTTCGCCTTCCGGATCCGCCACCTGCGACACCCAGAGGCTGTGGCTGCCCTTGCGGCCAGGCCGCGTCCGTCTGTAGCTGATGGCCCACACATTCACTCTTTGGCCTCTCTGGGGAGGGCTCGGGGTGGTGGCGCACGCGCTTGCACTTTGTCGCAATGGCATGTGGCGTGGTTGGAATAATGGGCAATGGATGGGATGGTGCGAGCCACCTCCCGTGACGTCAGTGCTGCTCGTGCTGTGGTGCGTCCCCCTACACTTCCATTTGACTTGTGCCATGCTACACGTTGAGGTTCTATTGCCTGCGTGATATGACCAGGAGGAGCGCGAGGAGACCTCTCACACACCATGCTCCACTGCCATCCCGTGCCCTGTATCGCCTGTGCGGATTGACTATGTTGGGGTTACACCTGGTCGACTGGGGCTGTGTGTGCCTTGTCAAGGGGCATGGCGGGCGCACAACAGGATCCAGCTTGTCCACAGAGGGTGGGCTGACGTGTGCGCCTGGTACCGCATTGTTCGTGTGCCCGGCTGCTGTGCACACACGTGTTCACTTCCCCCGACAGGTGTCCTCTCACAATGCCCAGGGAAGCGGTGGTGTACTGTTCATGACCCCTCCCAACACGGCGTGCTCCAACTTGGCATGTGCGCATCTACCCGTCACACCCACCCACCTGAGCACTGCGTCCATACGACTTCACACGACACATGTGTGTCTTCCACAGTTGTGCTACTCATTTGCGTTGACATCCAATGCCAGTGGACTACATGGTCATGTCACGACTGCCGTGTACTTCACATACTCTCATCCTCTCTCATTCGTACTTGTGTATTGAATCAGCGGAGACAGTTTTGGTTTCAAACATTATATTGAGTCTTCTGTCCTCTGTGATGCAGTATAGTGGACACTACTGGCAGCGGAATACATGTTGAGGATATACTGAGCATGATTACAAATGGGATAGGGTGTAGGGTTACATGTGATTAGCTGTTGCATGTGGGATGTGGGCTTCAGAGTTACATCTGCTTGGCCAAGGCTGTGCTAATGTACATTTACGTATAGCTGCGGAGCTGCGGACTTTGACACAGACGGTATACAAGTAGCCTACCAGACCGCTTGGCATCATGGGCACAGTCCATCTCAGTTCCATGTGACAGGTTTGCTGCGGTTGTTCCTCATGCACGCGTGCATGTGAGATGACATCAGGGCATGGGCTTGCGTGCATGCAGCGGCGTGCCACTTGTTGTTGCAATGTGGTGGCTACTGGACATGTCACAGTCACTGGGGTCGTGTTGTTGTTGTATGCACTTGTCGTCCATGCAAAGGTCCTGGTATGGGATTCCCGGGGCGGGGGTGGGAGGGGTGCAGCACCCACATACTCCAGGCGACCTATTCATGTCCACTGAGCGGTGTGTGTGTCCATGGGCGCTGGATCCATGTCGTGTCCTGGTTGTTCGTGCAGTTCCGTCCATGTGGGTGCGATACACAGACCCCATGCCACTGCCTCCCACGATGCATGCGGTGTTCCTGGATGTGATGGGGAACAGTGTGCATGTCCCGGTCATATCCGATGTCATGGCGATGTCGTTGATGGTGTGGTAACAGTTGCCGGTCGTTTGGTATGGCTGTTGTGGTGGTGACTGGCCAGTCCGTGCGGAAGCTAAGCATGGGTGCGGGGTTGGACATCATAGGTCAATTGGGGGACTTGCGTCGGGGTCCGACGAATTGACAGGTTGTCAGGTATGCGATGCCGTCCAGCAGGGCTTCCATGTCATTGGTGGTATACATGTTTGCCAGCCAATGTAGCGGATGGTGGCTGTCAAGGTGTTGTTCGTAAGTTGTCCCTTGGAGGAGCATGATGGGGCATGCTGGGTGACATTCGATGTAGCTGTGCTCGATGATCCGTCGTGTGGAGGCACAGTGGTCCCATTGCAGTGCGGGTGCGATGTTGGCCACATACGCCATGCCCCCATAGGCAGAGCAGACCCTGTCGTGTGCGTCCAGAGGGTGGAATAGTGGTAGCAGGTCCGCCCTTGGACATGCCGGGTTGGAGAGACACAACTCCACAGGATGGTGGAAGGGACACCTCCGACAGTAGAAGACGGGTATGACGCAGCTGAACAATGCAGATGCGGTAAGTCAGTCGGTAACTTACGTTCAGCAGGGACAGGGGTTCGCATCCCAATATCTGTATCAGGGTAGTGTTTGTACAGCTTGACCTGTCCGGCGTAGTTGGGTAGGTGTGTTGAGAGTGCCATTTTGCAGCGGTGCGTTGTGGTGGCGTGCTCCGGCTGTGTGTGCAGTCTGCAATGTGCACGCTCCGAGGTTGCTGTGAGCTCTGTGTAGTCGTAGGGAGACAGGACTTGTGTTCTGTTGGCTTGTGCGGAGGACACGGGCCCTCATCCCACATGCTTCTCAGACTGTTCAAGGTCAGTGATGTGTGACTCCTTCCAGATAACTTGCATGGGACCGACATGGGGGAGTGTTTTCTTTTTTCTTTCCCGTCCGTAGTGTTCTTCGGTGATATGTGCTATCTGCCCTGTGGTCGGTCTCCTCTGCATGCCTGTGTTGGTCTTCTTTTGGACAATGGCTGTATTCACCGGCTTCTTTCGTAGGGCTGTGGTTTCGGAGTTGGAATGGAAGGTCATTCAGTGCTGTCTGCTCTCCCTTGTGTGGGCGGCAGGCTGCCTTTCCGCTCTGCGTTGGGCCTTGTGTGTGGATGTTATTCTTGGGCCACCTGTTGTCGGTCCCCGGGCTCTTTGGTGTTCCGTTTTGTATGTCTTGTTCATGTGTGCAGGGTGGTATGGGTGTTTCAGTGTGGTACTGGCGTTCCTCTTCCCGAAGGGGCCCAGCTTCTCCTGGTTGGTGTTGCCGCCGCTGTGTGCTTCGCCATTTTTGTTGCACAGGGGTGTGTCCTGCTATTGCGTGACTTCGACTGACATGTGGGCGTCGGTTGTGTGACGTTGGGTGTTGACCGTGAATTGGGCGTTGGGGACATGTCTGTGGCAGGCCTGTCACGTGTCATGTGCGTTCGGGGTGGGGCTGGTGTGTGTGCTGCTTGGTTGTGTCCCTGTGTCTGTGTGCGACGCATGCATGGCGCTGCGGTTGGCCTCTGCGTTGTGCGCATGTGTGGCAGCGTCATCGCCGCTTTGGGGCCGTGACGGGGTCGTTGGTTCCTAGTCCCAGGTGGTGTGTACACATGTGTTACGAGATGTTACAATTTGGCCTGTGTGTCATATGTGGATGCAATGGTGGATGTGTCGTGTACACGCGGGGGTGGGGGGTTGTCCGCTTTTTCCGCCCTTGCACTGTGTGCGCTGTTTGCGTGCACTTGTTGTGTGTGTGCCTACCTGCGTCTCCGCGGTACGTTGCGTCCTTGGTGGTGCATCAGATAGAGCATAGGGAGGGCCTGCAGTGCTGGATTCATGCTCGGGGAGCCGCTTCTTCGGTGTCCGTGCTCGGCGTTCGTGTTACCGCTTCGGTTTGACGTACGGTGTCTCTTAGCCGTGGGATCCGTTTGTTTGCGGCATCGTAATTTGTACGCCGGGCGGTACGTGATTTCGTCGGACGGTGTGTGTCAATTGGGCTGCGCCGCTACGTGTACGGGCGCACTTTGATGGCGGACGGTGTCGCTGGCTTGCCGGCGGTGTTTGGCTGACTTTTCGCATCGTAATCGGGCGGGCGTGTGGACTGCTGCGTGCGGACGGTAACTGGTAACTGGTAACCGCCCGACATCGTAATGGGCCCCTTATATACTAATAATATTAATTAAAAATATATTTACATGTAATAAAGTGCTAATTATTTGTAAATGATAAACAATATTTACTACAACATTATAATGTTACAATATTCATTAATAAATAAACATACAATGCTTTACTTTCTGTATATATATACCAAAAATGGTTATATAATTTGTATACATATATTACAATGTTACAAATATTGTAAAATAATGACATAACATTTTTTTCCCTTAAAAATTGTATTAACGAATAAATGTATGTAAAATAATTTATGTTCCTTCAATAAAAATTGACAAATTTTATGTATATTTAATAATGTCTATTTCATTGTATAATTAAATAAAAAATTGTTTCTCTTTCTATCTACTTATACAAAAATAATAAAATTTGAAAATAAAAAAGTCTAATTTATTTTTATATGTATATCATATTATTAAATATTTTACTTAAATATATTAATTTGATAAATGTACCTTTTTAATTAACATTTGTTTTTTTACTAGAAAATTATAAACTATACATCACTTACACAAGACAAATTCATTTTCACTACACATAATAAAATACATTTATATTCCTTCACATATAAAAACACATACAGTAAGTTTCCTACAACTCTTTATATAAAATAAATAAATACACATCAAATAACATATTTGTTATATAAATATTTAATATTAATTATAAATAATTATAAAAATATATTTCTACATAAACAAACATCACCAACTATTCCCAATACATTTAAATAATATTCATTAAATGTGGTAAACTTAAACAATATATAATTTACTCTTCCCACTACACTTAAAATTTAGTAATAAAACATACAAAACATTAACCATATATAATTTACTATTCCCAATACAGTATACATTAAATAATAAAAACTACTTTACATTGAACAAATTAAAATTACTATTCCCACTGTACTAATTAGTAATTCAGAGAAGTTGCTGAACACTAAACATATAACAATTACTATTCCCACTGCAGTAACTATTAATTCAGGGAAGATACTGGACACTAAACATATAAAATTACTATTCCCACTGCAATAAAAATTAAATCAGGGAAGGTGCTGGACACTAAACATATAAAATTACTATTCCCACTCCAATAAAAATTTAAGTCAGGGAAGGTGCTGGACATTAAACATATATAAATTACTATTCCCACTTCAGTCAGTATTAACTCAGGGAAGGTGCTGGACATTAAACATATATAAATTACTATTCCCACTCCAGTGAGTATTAAGTCAGGGAAGATGCTGGACACTAAACATATAAAATTACTATTCCCACTCCAGTAAAAATTAAGTCAGGGAAGGTGCTGGACATTAAACATATATAAATTACTATTCCCACTCCAGACAGTATTAATTCAAAGAAGGTGCTGGACATTAAACATATATAAATTACTATTCCCACTCCAGTCAAAATTAAGTCAAGGAAGGTGCTGGACACTAAACATATAACAATTACTATTCCCACTCCAGTCAAAATTAAGTCAAGGAAGGTGCTGGACACTAAACATATAACAATTACTATTCCCACTGCAGTAACTATTAATTCAGGGAAGATGCTGGACACTAAACATATAAAATTACTATTCCCACTCCAATAAAAATTAAATCAGGGAAGGTGCTGGACACTAAACATATAAAATTACTATTCCCACTCCAATAAAAATGTAAGTCAGGGAAGGTGGTGAACATTAAACATATATAAATTACTATTCCCACTTCAGTAAGTATTAACTCAAGGAAAGTGCTGGACATTAAACATATATAAATTACTATTCCCACTCCAGTAAATATTAACTCAGGGAAGTTGCTGGACACTAAACATATAAAATTACTATTCCCACTTCAGTAAATATTAAGTCAGGGAAGGTGCTGGACATTAAACATATATAAATTACTATTCCCACTCCAGTAAGTATTAACTCAAGGAAGGTGCTGGACAGTAAACATATATAAATTACTATTCCCACTACTGTAAATATTAACTCAGGTAAGGTGCTGGACACTAAACATATAAAATTACTATTCCCACTTCAGTCAAAATTAAGTCAGGGAAGGTGCTGGACATTAAACATATATAAATTACTATTCCCACTCCAGTAAGTATTAACTCAAGGAAGGTGCTGGACATTAAACATATATAAATTACTATTCCCACTCCAGTAAGTATTAACTCAAGGAAGGTGCTGGACATTAAACATATATAAATTACTATTCCCACTCCAGTAAATATTAACTCAGGGAAGGTGCTGGACACTAAGGGGCCGATTCCGATCTCGGCCGGTAGGGCTCCGAATCGGATTCGGCTTTACCGGATCCGATTCGGAGCCCTGTTTCCCGACCGAACCGTACGCGGGTCCGGCCGAGCGAGTACGATGCGAAATCGCCGACCGACTCGTCCGGGCGTCCCGACCGCTCCGACCGACTTCGCTCCCGGCTCGAACCGCTCCGACCGACTCGCTCGGACTCGACTCGCACCGCGCAATGGAGACGTTTCCCGGCCGGGTAAGTACGATGCGCGCCGCGAGCAGTCCGACCGAGCCGCGCACTCCGGCTCGTAAGAGCTGTCGGAGCCGTACTTTGGGGGTCCGTGTCGGACCCCCTGTACGCGTAGCCGCGCGAGTCGCACACAGGGGGACCCATGGGTCCCCCTACCTGTGCGTGTACGGCGCGACTCGCTTCGCCGCGCACCCGCTGTAGGGGGCGCCCTTGTCCGACTCGCACCCATTGAGTCAATGGGAGCCCGCGTACGCGTTGTACGACCGGCTCCCATTGACATCAATGGGAGTCCGACCGACTCGAGTCCGATAACATACGGACGCATCGTACTCGTTCGGTCGGACTGCACGGGTCCGATTCGGTCGGAAATCTCTCCGGGTCCGGCTCGGTCAGAGAAATTTCCGGCCCGAATCGGAATCGACCCCTAAACATATAAAATTACTATTCCCACTTCAGTCAAAATTAAGTCAGGGAAGGTGCTGGACATTAAACATATATAAATTAGTATTCCCACTGCAGTTAGTATTAACTCAAGTAAGGTGCTGGACATTAAACATATAAAATTACTATTCCCACTTCAGTCAAAATTAAGTCAGGGAAGGTGCTGGACATTAAACATATAAAATTACTATTCCCACTTCAGTCAAAATTAAGTCAGGGAAGGTGCTGGACATTAAACATATATAAATTAGTATTCCCACTGCAATTAGTATTAACTCAAGTAAGGTGCTGGACATTAAACATATATAAATTACTATTCCCACTGCAGTAAATATTAACTCAGGGAAGGTGCTGGACATTAAACACATAAAAATTACTATTCCCACTACAGTAATTATGAAGTCAAGAACACGCTGGACACTAAATATATATGTTTTACAATATTAACAACTTTACCATTTTCCCCTAATAACCCAACATCCCAGTACTAAAAACAACTTACTATTTATATTTATAAATTACTTTATTTCTTCTAATTCTTTGCAATTTTTAAAATTTCTACTTAATAAATATTTTTGAAATATTATTTAAATAACACTTCCCACCCTTATCCCCTAATAACGAAACATCCCCTCCTAAAACAAAACATATATTTTAACTTTTTAATATAAATTTCATTTTTTAAATTATTTTCTAATTTCAAAAATTTTAAATTCATATCTAAATTTACACTGATATCTTTAAAATACTCCACACCCTTATCCCCTAATAACTCAACATCCCACTACTAAAACAAAAAATATATTTTACTTTTTTTATATAAATTTCGTTTTTTAAAATAATTTCGAATTTCTAAAATTTTTAAATTAATATCTAAATTTATACTGATATTTTTCAAATACTCCCCACCCTTATCCCCTAATTACCCAACATCCCGCTCCTAAAAAAAACATATATTTTACATATTTAATATAAATTTCATTTTTTAAATTAATTTCGAATTTCTAAAATTTTTAAATTAATATCTAAATTTACACTAATATTTTTTAAATACTCTCCACCCTTATACCCTAATAACCCAACATCTCACTACTAAATTAAAAAATATATTTTAGATTTCTAATATAAATTTTGTTTTTTAAATTAATTTCAATTTCTAAAAAATTTCATTTTAAATATAAATTTACACTAATATTTTTAATTTACTCCCCACCCTTATCCCCTAATAACCCAACATCCCGCTCCTAAAAAAAACATATATTTTACACTTTTAATATAAATTTCTCTTTTTTAAATTAATTTCTAATTTCTAAAAATTTAAAATTAATATCTAAATTTACACTAATATTTTTAAAATACTCCCCACCATTTACCCCTAATAACTAAACATCCCGCTCCTAAAACATGTTACATTTTTTTTTTATACATTTACACACTAATATTAAAACATTTTTTTATAATACAAAATTAATAACAATACATAATATTTAATTATTGACTAATAATTAATATTTTACAGTTTCTATAAGGCCCATTACGATACCCGGCGTAAAAAAATCCGCCAGGCATGAAAGCGGCAAAAATCCGCCCGCACACACCGTCTGAACACCGACCACGCCATTACGAATACACAAACCGAAAACCGCCATCGGCGGAAAAACCACACAAGATACCGCCCGCCCTCGTCCGAGTCGGAGTCAAACCGCCCGCCACGGACGGAAACACGCACGACAACACAAAACCGCCCGCCCTCACGGCCGACACACCGCACGTGAAATTACGATCGCACCGCCATGAGCGCGGGTAAACCACAAATATACCGCCCGCCAGCGCAAACAACGCCGATGAGAATTGACACGGCAGAAGCCATGGCGCCCACGTCCCTGCACAGAAACCATCCGCTGACAAAAACAATCGCACACAACATGGCCAACAAGTCCACACAGCAAGGCACGCACAAATACACAAGCACAGTACACATCCCGAAAACACCCCCTGGACAAACAAAAAATACAAAGGCCAGAACACCAGACACAACACACCTGAAAACAACAGACCATGAGGACACACCCACATAGGTAAGTACAAAAGCAGCACTCCCACAGACCACAACCCCTTGCAACATTGCAAACTAGAGAGGAGAGGAGAGGACACAGTGACACAGCAAGGACAGCAGCACACCACAGAAACGCACACATCACAACCACCACCACCACCACCACCACCAAACACCGGCACCACAAACCCCCTGCACATTACACAACACACACCGCACCAGCACCACAAACACCATGGCACCACAAAGAATGCCCAAGTTCACGCCCATTGAGCTGACGGTCATGGTCGACGAGATCATCAAGGTGCACCCACAAATCTATGGGAACCTGGTCCAGCACACACCACTAGCCACCAGAAACAGAATGTGGAACCGGATCGTAGACCAGGTCAATGCAGTCGGGACCCTGCCCAGGAACAGAGTTGAAATAAACAAACGGTGGAATGACGTCAAGAGCCTGGTCAAGAAGAAGGAGAGCAAGAACAGAGAGCTGGCTGCCGTCACTGGCGGAGGGAATCCCGCGCTCTTCAAGACCTTCAAAGCGTGGGAGGAGAAGGTGCAAGTCATTATACATCCGGAGATCCTCGCCGGATTAGCAGGGGGAGTGGAGGCTGGTAAGTACAAACTAATGTATACCAGCACACCGCTATGTACTCACATGCACTACCACCATGCCACAGCTCCCAGGGACAAACACCCCCATGTCCAGCACACAATACACAACACATCACACACACATGCAACAGACACCACCACACACAGCCCAAACCTAACAACTGTAAGATACGTGGGGGCATGTGTACACTCAGCCAGCCACGTAACCACCAACAGGTCCCCAAGTATGCCAGAAGCGCCACAACGAGCACCCACCACACCCATGTGTCCGCCATAGCTGCACTAACCGACAAGTAACAGGTAAGTGGCAGGAACACAAAGTGCAGTGGGTGGGAGGGTGGACAGCTCAAGTACAACACACACCAGGCCCCTAGTCCCACAGCACAGCAAGGAGGAGCATCCCCCACACCCCACACCCACGTGTCAGCCACCGCAGTGCACACCGACAGCCGAAAGGTAGACATCACGGTCCACAACAATCGGTGTCAGTGGGTGTCCAGCCATCACCACGACCCACAACACCGCCCCCACCCCCACAGACCTGCAACATGGAGCACCCCCGCTTAGAACCATGTGGCATCCAGTACAGTGCACGCACGAACAACCTGCAGGTGGGAAACTGGACAGGGCTGGATTACTGGAGGCATGAGGACCGTAACACGACCAACACATGGGACATGTCACGTAGCAGACGAACACGCAGCACCGCCCACCGTCACGAACAAGTGAACAATGTGCACACGGACATGAACCACAGACTCACACCCCACATGACCCATCACAGACACAGCAACACCCAAGGAGCCACGTCTGCATGCACAAGCCACACTGAATATAGTACCACACGGCAGCCACTGTGCAACCCATCACACACAACCGAAACACCATTGAAGTCCTGTCCATGTAGCCCCTACTGCCTGTCAACTACACACCCCACAACTACGCCTATGTAAGACAAACAACACTAGACGCAACAGAGCGGAACAACATAAATGCACACGAACACCACTGAACCCATCAAACACACAGACACACCATGCACATACAACATACCATCCATCCCATCCGTCAGCCCCAGTCTCATGAAAGGCATGTCATCCGAACAGCTGCCACACATACAGCAGTCACGCTAAGATACATGCCCATGACCAACCATGTGCCAGAAGTCAATGAAGCGCACGCCACACTGTGAGCAACAACACACAACATGGGCCACACCCCCCGAGCACTGCAGTGATGCACATGGCACAGGGCAGCACGCACACCAAGGAGATGGGACAACTGCAATACGTTGGGTGGCACACAACCATCACACACTCATAACGATGCGTCCAATGCCATGTCCAGTAATCACAACAGACAGCAAATATGCAGGGTATGTCAGGCATGCACACACCTCAGACCATGCACTGTCATGCTGCCACAACACATGTCACGTTCGGCACCCATGGCTCACAGCATGTAGCCCAAAAGCATATTCCATCCCAAATGCGTTCCTGGGGCATGACCCCCATGTTGCCATATGCGTTCCTAAGCGTCCCATTTGAACCCCAAAAGCAAAGTACAAACCAGACCCAGGATGGGCCAGGAGCCCGCATACACCAGAGTCACAATAAGTAGGGGCACAGCAACACACCCATCGGCATGGCCAATCCGTCCCATGCCACATGTGCACAGCACACAGTCCCATTGCCAAGCACACACAACAACAGATTGTACAGCCACACACCCGCCTCCGGGACACACGTGCACGAGAGTGCACGAACGGAGAATGTCAGACAACCAATACAGACTTCGCCAGGTGCAACACAATAACAAATCTCATTCTCTCCACAGGTGACAAACTGCTGGATGCTGGGGATGGAGACAGCAGCCAGCACAGCCAGCCTACAAGCCCCCAATGAGGACACACGGATGTGGAGGATCTGTCCTCCTCTTCGGACACGGACCACCAAGCAGGCCCATCTAGTGTGGCAGGGCCCAGCCGCTCCCCAGGACCCCTCCTACCCACCAACCCATCATCCAGGGCTGCTGAACATTCCCAGCCCCCTGCTGCCACTGTCGTTGCGGCCACACCCACGGTCATTGCGGCCACACCCACGGGCATTGCGGCCACACCCACGGTCATTGCGGCCACACCCACGGTCATTGCGGCCACTACCACTGCCGCAACCGCCACCACGTCTTCGCTGGCCCCAGCCCCAGCGCAGGTGGTGGCCCGGATGACTGGATCCACCCTGGGAGCCAGGGTGAGGACCGTGGTGAGCAATGTGGCTAGTGGGCAGGCCGGTGGCAGCAGGACTGGTAGGAGGAGCAGGGTCAGGGAAACGCCAGCCTCCCCTGGGAGCCATGCCCTGCCTCAAATGGCCAGAGTCCTTGGGGCCTATGAAGAGGCCCAAGGACAATGGGCCAGGTCAGCTACAGACACGCGTGAGGTGCTGGGGGTGCTGAGGTCCATGGACGCCCGTATGGGCCAAATCGTGGACCTCATGGGCCAGCTGGTGGTGGCGGTGAGGTCACAGCCAGGGACAGCAGCTCCCCCTCTGCCACCACCTGCCGGGGTGCAGGGTCGAGCAGCAGTGTCCAGTTCCCCTGCGTCCACAGCCAGTGAGCACACCTCAACCACCAGCAGGTCGCAAGCAGGCACCCCCTCGCAAACGTGGAAGGGGCTGTCCGAAGTGGAAACAGATCTCCCGGGAGGACTTTGCACGCTCCAGACGCAAGTGAGGCAGCCAGCCAGCCTTCCTTGACCACCCACTGCATTGACTTGGACTACGATCCCACTCCACACAGCCATCTGGATGGCATGTGTGTGTTGGACTATGGACATAGAACCAGTGGGTACACCCTGAGCATCACGCAGCCATGACCGACAGCTCATTGTCACTGCACGCACCACTTCTGTCATCACCTTACACACAATCACATGTCACAGTTTGAAATAAATGCACCTCTTCCACTAACTGCTGTCTGTGCCCTGTGTTTTAATTGTACGGAATACAACGGCCACCTTGAGCGGAACGGCACCTGATGCGTGGCATGGCAATGGAACCGGAGGGCCTGTAGGGACCTAGGGGTGGGAGACAGAACAGGAGCACATTCAATGAGTGTGTCACACACCCATCACACAGTACATGTCAACAACTACAAGCAATGTACACACATCGCACAGAGCAATAGGGCACAATGCCACAGCCACCATCAGTGGCATACTAACCTGGGCATGGAGCGTTGACACACATCACGCAGTGAACAAAAGGCCACCCTGACACAGCACACACACACCTGCACAAATACAGACACATCAGCCGTCGTACATGGACACTCACCGTTAAGTGAAGTAGCGGGCGATGAGCTGCTGGCGCACATTCCCAGCTTCCTCCTCTCCGCTGTCCTCCTCACTCGAGCTGTCCTGGTCTGCGGGCTGGGGCCCTGGTTGATCTCCGTCATCCACAATGAGGGGGATCTGCTTCCGAATGGCCAGATTGTGCAGCATGCAGCACGCCACCACTATCTGGCACACCTTCTGTGGGGAGTACGCCAGCGCACCCTCGGTGCGGTCCAGGCACCTGAACCTGGACTTGAGGAGGCCAAAGGTACGCTCGACCACACGTCTGGTCCTCCCATGTGCCTCATTGTAGCGATCGTCTGCTGGGGTGCGAGGATTCCTCAATGGACTGAGCAGCCATGCCCCATTCGGGTACGCAGAGTCACCTGGGTGTGAGGGACACAGAGAACCGTTGCTATTCCAACTGGACAGGGGACAGCATCGCACAACCAGCACGCTACACCACTCCACATACTCACCAACAATACAGCCACGATCCTGTTGCAGATTGGACATCAGTCGTGGCAAGATGCTGTTGCGCATTACGTGTGCGTCATGGGCCGAGCCTGGGAACTTTGCACACACGTGGGTTATCACCATGTCCGCAAGGCACACCACTTGCACATTCAGGGAGTGCGGGTGCTTCCTGTTGCAGTACAGGTGCTCAGTGGCCTGTGGTGGAACAAGGCCAACATGTGTGCAATCAATCGCACCAACGACGTGTGGGATCCTGCCAAGGGCATAGAATGCACCCTTCACTGCCGCCAATTCACGAGCCCTGGGGAATCTGATGTACCTGTTTCGGTACAGCATCATGGCTGCCAGTACATCCATCAGCACCTTGCTGAACATGGGCTGGGACATCCCTCCTCCACTGCCCACTGTGTGCTGGAATGACCCAGTAGCGAAGAAATGCATGGCGGCCATCACCTTAGCCGTGGGGGTGAATGCTGTCGGATACACCCTGCGGGGACGGAGATGGGGTTCCAACATGGCACACAGTCGATGCAGGGTTGGCCTGTCCAGCCGAAACTTCCTTATGACCTCAGTATCCTCCATGTCCGCCAGCAATTGGTATGGGCGGTCAATGTTCGGTCTCCGCCTAGGGAAGATGGCAGTGGACACATGTCAGAGCAACACAACACATAGCAATTTCGCATTCACATCACTGACATGACTGAGCAAGCACATGAGTCACAGCCCAGCTGTCAAGCAGGGACGGCACGGCCACAATACACTTACACAGGTCTCCCACCAATGGCAATGGCTAGTGATGCAAACCACTGCCATGGTCATGCACATGGGGATCTAGGCCCCAATGACTTGCGGGGCGTGCTGATGGGGACTGACTGCATATTCGTCAAGCGGCAATGCCACGGCAACATGAATGTCTGCTGAGCATGGCACTGCTTCCGAGGCTGGATGAGTATGGCACACGACGACGACGATGTGGGCACAGGCTGAGCGGCCAAAACAAGTGGGACCTGTGGCACGAGGGGATATGAGACAGTAGTAGGTGTCAGCACTGCACCCTATGTACAGCACTGTACGGATCACACCTCCCGAAACATTGACAGGTGTCCACATTGACAGCCCCATGCCAAGACGGCTGTGTGCTTGCAGTCACACGTCACAGGTGAGAGGTTACATTGCACGTGCCAGGTGGCAGACGTACATAGTGGGAGCTATCATGTGTGTGCATGTGTCTCCTGTTCAGGATCCACCAGATGGGCGCTGACTCTGTACTGACCATTGGACACAGCATGTTCCGTGGAAGGCTTGTGTGTGTGGGATGGTGGCACTGGATGTGCCTCCGTTGGGTGGGGGGCCATGCACAGGGCGGGTACGTCGATGATTGCGCATTGTTGGTCACGGTGGGTGCACCCACTAAGATGTGTTGCCCTGTGTACAATTCCTATGTCCGCATGATGATGGACTGTAGATGTGGGCAGACTACACATTGGTCGATGTGCTGTCTATGTGCATGTGCCTTCACACCAGGCACAGCTGCCCCTGCACATGTGACCCCTGCTGGACTCGCTGCTGGGTCTGTGGAGCTGATGCACCTTCTGTGCGTGGGGCGGACAGCTCACCTCACTTCCCTCATTGCGCATGTCATGACTTTGCCGCAGGTGACATGGATCATGGAGGGCCCACATGTACGCGTGGGTAGGCTACACATGTTTGTTCACTGGTCGCCACCCCCAGTCAGTGTTTCGAATGGGAAGGTTGTTGTGCTGGTGGTATATTCGATGTGGCGGATGGGCGGGCCTAGGTGCGGGCTTACATTCCGGACATGGGGGGTAGTTGGATTGGCGACTAGTTGCAGTACACACGGGACACGTCTCTTCCTTTCCACATCTGGGTCATCCCTTGTACTCACTGACAGTGATACAGTCATCTTCGCCCCAGCCCTCATGTCCTCCCCTCGCTCCCCCAATATGCATGTGCACCTGCGAGGCTAGCGCTTGCACAGGCAGCCCCAAGCTCGCACCAGAGAGGGCAAGGAGTGTATGTGTGGGTCCAGTTGCACGAGTGGGCTGTCTCAGGGTATGATGTGTGGCGGGACGCCGCCCACCTGCGTGGTGCCCCAAATGGATACCCGGCCTGCATGGACTATGCATCACAGTCTTCGCCTTCCGGATCCGCCACCTGCGACACCCAGTGGCTGTGGCTGCCCTTGCGGCCAGGCCGCGTCCATCTGTGACTGATGGCCCACACATTCACTCTTTGGCCTCTCTGGGGAGGGCTCGGGGGTGGTGGCGCACGCGCTTGCACTTAGTCGCAATGGCATGTGGCGTGGTTGGTATAATGGGCAATGGATGGGATGGTGCGAGCCACCTCCCGTGACGTCAGTGCTGCTCGTGCTGAGGTGCGTCCCCCTACACTTCCATTTGACTTGTGCCATGCTACACGTTGAGGTTCTATTGCCTGCGTGATATGACCAGGAGGAGCGCGAGGAGACCTCTCACACACCATGCTCCACTGCCATCCCGTGCCCTGTATCGCCTGTGCGGATTGACTATGTTGGGGTTACACCTGGTCGACTGGGGCTGTGTGTGCCTTGTCAAGGGGCATGGCGTGCGCACAACAGGATCCAGCTAGTCCACGGAGGGTGGGCTGACGTGTGCGCCTGGTTCCGCATTGTTCGTGTGCCCGGCTGCTGTGCACACACGTGTTCACTTCCCCCGACAGGTGTCCTCTCACAATGCCCAGGGAAGCGGTGGTGTACTGTTCATGACCCCTCCCAACACGGCGTGCTCCAACTTGGCATGTGCGCATCTACCCGTCGCACCCACCCACCTGAGCACTGCGTCCATACGACTTCACACGACACATGTGTGTCTTCCACAGTTGTGCTACTCATTTGCGTTGACATCCAATACCAGTGGACTACATGGTCATGTCACGACTGCCGTGTACTTCACATACTCTCATCCTCTCTCATTTGTACTTGTGAAATGAGTCAGCGGAGACAGTTTTGGTTTCAAACATTATAATGAGTCTTCTGTCCTCTGTGATGCAGTATAGTGGACACTACTGGCAGCGGAATACATGTTGAGGATATACTGAGCATGATTACAAATGGGATAGGGTGTGGGGTTACATGTGATTGGCTGTTGCATGTGGGATGTGGGCTTCAGAGTTACATCTGCTTGGCCAAGGCTGTGCTAATGTACATTTACGTATAGCTGCGGAGCTGCGGACTTTGACACAGACGGTATACAAGTAGCCTACCAGACCGCTTGGCATCATGGGCACAGTCCATCTCAGTTCCATGTGACAGGTTTGCTGCGGTTGTTCCTCATGCACGCGTGCATGTGAGATGACATCAGGGCATGTGCTTGCGTGCATGCAGCGGCGTGCCACTTGTTGTTGCAATGTGGTGGTTACTGGACATGTCACAGTCACTGGGGTCGTGTTGTTGTTGTTTGCACTTGTCGTCCGTGCAAAGGTCCTGGTATGGGATTTCCGGGGCGGGGGTGGGAGGGTGCAGCACCCACAGACTCCAGGCGACCTATTCATGTCCACTGAGTGGTGTGTGTGTCCATGGGCGCTGGATCCATGTTGTGTCCTGGTTGTTCGTGCAGTTCCGTCCATGTGGGTGCGATACACAGACCCCATGCCACTGCCTCCCACGATGCATGCGGTGTTCCTGGATGTGATGGGGAACAGTGTGCATGTCCCGGTCATATCCGATGTCATGGCGATGTCGTTGATGGTGTGGTAATTGTTGCCGGTCGTTTGGTATGGCTGTTGTGGTGGTGACTGGCCAGTCCGTGCGGAAGCTAAGCATGGGTGCGGGGTTGGACATCATAGGTCAATCGGGGAACCTGCGTTGGGGTCCGACGAATTTACAGGTTGTCAGGTATGCGATGCCGTCCAGCAGGGCTTCCATGTCATTGGTGGTGTTTATGTTTGCCAGCCAATGTAGCGGATGGTGGCTGTCAAGGTGTTGTTCGTAAGTTGTCCCTTGGAGGACCATGATGGGGCATGCTGGGTGACATTCGATGTAGCTGTGCTCGATGATCCGTCGTGTGGAGGCACAGTGGTCCCATTTCAGTGCGGGTGCGATGTTGGCCACATACGCCATGCCCCCATAGGCAGAGCAGGCCCTGTCGTGTGCGTCCAGAGGGAGGAATAGTGCTAGCAGGTCCGCCTTTAGACATGCCGGGTTGGAGAGACACATCTCCATGGGATGCTGGTAGGGACACCTCCGACAGTAGAAGACGGGTATGACGCAGCTGAACAATGTGATGCGGTAAGTCAGTCGGTAACTGACGTTCAGCAGGGACAGGAGTTTGCATCCCAATATATGTATCAGGTTGGTTTTGTACAGCTTGACCTGTCCGGCGTAGTTGGGTAGGTGTGTTGCGGTTGCCATTTTGCAGCGGTGCGTTGTGGTGGCGTGCTCCGGCTGTGTGTGCAGTCTGCAATGTGCACGCTCCGAGGTTGCTGTGAGCTCTGTGTAGTCGTAGGGAGACAGGACTTGTGTTCTGTTGGCTTGTGCGGAGGACACGGGCCCTCATCCCACATGCTTCTCAGACAGTTCAAGGTCAGTGATGTGTGACTCCTTCCAATTAACTTGCATGGGGCCGACATGGGGGAGTGTTTGCTTTATTCTTTCCCGTCCGTTGTGTTCTTCTGTGATATGCGCTATCTGCCCTGTGGTCGGTCTCCTCTGCATGCCTGTGTTGGTCTTTTATTGGACAATGGCTGTATTCACCGGCTTCTTTCGTAGGGCTGTGGTTTCGGAGTTGGAATGGAAGGTCATTCAGTGCTGTCTGCTCTCCCTTGTGTGGGCGGCAGGCTGCCTTTCCACTCTGCGTTGGGCCTTGTGTGTGAGTGTTATTCTTGGGCCACCTGTTGTCGGTCCCCGGGCTCTTTGGTGTTCCGTTTTGTATGTCTTGTTCATATGTGCAGGGTGGTATGGGTGTTTCAGTGTGGTACTGGCGTTCCTCTTCCCGAAGGGGCCCTGCTTCTCCTAGTTGGTGTTGCCGCCGCTGTGTGCTTCGCCATGTTTGTTGCACTGGGGTGTGTCCTGCTGTTGCGTGACTTCACTGACATGTGTGCGTCGGTTGTGTGACGTTGGGTGTTGTCCGTGAATTGGGCGTTGGGGACATGTCTGTGGCAGGCCTGTCACGTGTCATGTGCGTTCGGGGTGGGGCTGGTGTGTGTGCTGCTTGGTTGTGTCCCTGTGTCTGTGTGCGACGCATGCATGGTGCTGCGGTTGGCCTCTGCGTTGTGCGCATGTGTGGCAGCGTCATCGCCGCTTTGGGGCCGTAACGGGGTGGTTGGTTCCTAGTCCCAGGTGGTGTGTACACATGTGTTACGAGATGTTACAATTTGGCCTGTGTGTCATATGTGGGTGCTATGGTAGATGTGTCGTGTACACGCGGGGGTGGGGGGTTGTCCGCTTTTTCCGCCCTTGCACTGTGTGCGCTGTTTGCGTGCACTTGTTGTATGTGTGCCTACCTGCGTCTTCGCGGTACGTTGCGTCCTTGGTGGTGCATCAGATAGAGCATAGGGAGGGCCTGCAGTGCTGGATTCATGCTCGAGGGTGCCGCTTCTTCGGTGTCCGTGCTCGGCGTTCGTGTTACCGCTTCGGTTTGACGTACGGTGTCTCTTAGCCGTGGGTTCAGTTTGTGTGCGGCATCGTAATTTGTACGCCGGGCGGTACGTGTTTCGTCGGACGGTGTGTGTCAATTGTGCTGCGCCGCTACGTGTACGGGCGCACTTTGATGGCGGACGGTGTCGCTGGCTTGCCGGCGGTGTTTGGCTGACTTTTCACATCGTAATCGGGCGGGCGTGTGGACTGCTGCGTGCAGGCGGTGACTGGTGGTTTTTGCATCCGCCAGCACGGCGGTAGTGCTTCCGCCCGACATCCTAATGGGCCCCTATATTTTTTGTTCGATATTTTTTACAATACTAACAATTCGATATTATCTACTTACGATATTACTTATTCGATATTTTGTACTTCGATATTTTTTGAAAAAATAAAATAACGATATTTTTGATTGCGATATTCATGTATTCGACATTATCTAACATTCGATATTAAAACTTCGATATTACTACAATTCGATATTTATTATTCGATATAATGTCTATTCACCGCGAAGCGCATCTCAGCATTTGTGTACAAATGTGATTTGTATGCAATTGGTACTGTTTCACCTTCATTATATGTTAGCCAGATTGACCCACAACTATACGGATCACCAGGTTGCGTACGTTTACGCGTGTCTGTAAGTGTTTGGAAGCTATCATGTCAGCTTGTAAGGAACGAAGTGTAACTGTGTGTTCCTGTGTCCATTGTCTTACTGAAAAATCAGGTTTTATTAAATGGTAGAAAGGTTTTACTCTTTCTGCGTAATCCAAAATGTATGTTCTGCCAAAGTTCAGGAATCCCTGGATTGAATGTAAGTTTTTCAATGATTTTGGAGGTTGGAGCAGCACGCACTTTTCTAAAAAATTGGATGCCAAACTTTTCCCTTCACTTGAAAGCTCATATCCTAAAAACAGGACACTGAGGTGGGCAATTTTTGATTTTTTTAAGTTGAATTTGTAGCCCTCAGATGCAAATCCCAAAATTATGGTATTCGCTCTGTTCAAGTGCTCCTCTAGGTCATCGTCCATTAGATAAATATCATCCACATAGGACAATGCCTCTTCATCCAAATTTTGAAGTAACTCAGTTACTCTTGCCGAAAACAACCAAGGGCTGTTCTTATACCCCTGGGAGAGTCGACAAAATTGACGCTGGTACCCTAGCGCTGAGAATGCTGTTAGATACCTGCTTTCAGGCGCTATATTTTGGCAGAAAAATCCATTTGAGATATCTAGTGTTGTTTTGTATTTTTTCCGCACAATGTTATTCATTAATGCGGCACTGTGTGCATTTTGAACTGCAAATGTCTTAGTGCAAGTGTTTAAATGTCTATAATCTAAAACTAAACAATATGAATTGTCAGGTTTCATGACCGGAAACAAAGGATTATTCATCGATGAGGTGCAATTTTCGATCACCCCTTGGTATTCAAGTTGATCTAAGATCTTCTTGACCTGTTTTTTACCTTCTTGCTTTATTGGATACTGCCTCTGTGCAGTGGGAGTATTTTTTAAAGGAATTATGTGGTGGGTTGAATCCTCATCCCATCCAACATGGTTTTTGTATAATGCAGGGGCTTGGGCTACTGACCACTCCTGCGCATATGTGTGTTTTATGTGCCTGGGAATATGGTCTGAGAATGCCGGTAAAATTACCGTTTCTCCTTTTGGGCAATCCATGACGAATGCTGGTGGCCAATCTTGTTCAGCTAACAAAATGTCATAGCCAAATGACAGATTCTCCCAAAAGAGACCTCTAACTGTCCTACATTTGTCCCCCTCCATTTGGAGTGTTATTTCATATAACTTATGTGGGACACTTACCCTAGTATCGGGTGTCTCTACTGTGATATAATCATTCAAGTCCGCTGTGTCAGAAATTCCATCAGGTTCTGGCGAGCTATTGTTACTTCTGCTGCGCAGTCTAGCATCGTCAGAGCACATTCCCCATTCAGTAGTCGAGTACTCAGAATTCTGGGCATGTCTGATCTTTAGACCTGCAACCTTCTTCTTTTTGAACTGTGGCTTTTGCTTCGGTTTCTCTTCATTTTTAGAAGTGTAATCTTGAGCGTGCTGCTTGTCTCTGGACTTTGTACACTCTTCTTGTCTGTCTGACCGTCCTTCCCACTCAGAGTTTTTTGATGAACCCTGAAAGGAACAAGAGGAACGTGTATCAGTATCCTGATACCTGTCAGGTTTCCTAATATTATCCCTATTCCTAAGGTTATACCTCTTTTCGGAGGGCTCCTGTGGAGGAGATCTACCTCTGGATTGAGATCTGTTTCCTTTAAAGTTTTGTTGTTTTTTATTGTTCCACTTCTTCTTTGATGAAGCAGGTATCTGCTTAGAAGTGTCCTTTTCAGTACTGCCCATCAGTTGTGGTTTTAAAGCTTTCCCCCTAAACTGTCTCTGCCTAATTGTGCATATGCAGTTTCAATTATTTTCGGTAGTTCGTGTTCTTGTTCTAAAGGACTGAACTCCCGTAGGCGTTGGCGGATAGCACTGAAGCTGCTTCCCCTTTAATATTAGCTAATATTATGGCTGATACCTGGGCATAGTTACCTAGTAACTTCATCCCTAAGTTCAGAGCAGGCTCTGCTCCGTACTCATTTTGTATTTGACTCAATACGTCTGGTACTACTGCTAATGACGGGATACCATGAGTTCTGGTATAAATGGCAGCAAAGACTGTACCCCAAGTGGTGCAATCCTCTATTTGTGGTGTTATCCCCATGGGCAAACAGATTGTTAGCATTCTGTGTTTTTCGTACGTGTAGTATTCGTGAATACTGCCTCTAGCTATGTTATTTTCTGAGCTACCCAGAATGGCATTTGTTCATGTTATGTGGGCATTTTTCCCATCACCGCGTGTAATGTTTGTGGTGTGATTTTAGTTGCTGTACTCTGAGCTTGAGTTCCATTTGTTGCAACTATTGCTGGTTGGACTGTCAGTGTCCTCATGACGAATTGCGTCAAGTTTCTGTAAATTGTTATTAATTCTTTATGTTGTGTGAGTAAGTCTCCTGGTGGCATTGTTTCAATGTCAGGATGTGGTGTGTAGGCCGCTAATATTGGCCATGTAGCCCCTTCTCTTCCGAGTGGGCCAAGTCTCACTCTTCTTCTTATATGGGGTAGGGCGCCTTTAAACCAGTATGTGTTCCTGGTAAGTGAGCGGAACCTCAATGTCCTCAACGGACAATATTCCACTGGTGCATCTCCTTCTGTTTAGGAGTGAAATGTTTTGCTGCTGGGAATGTAACCCACGAATAAAATACCTCTGTTCTATATGATTCTTGTGCCTCAATCACGAAAGCTACTATGCCACCCCTGGCTGTTACACCATGCGCAAGTAGTATCAGGGTGACTGTATTTCTAAGATTTTCTGCAATCGGTATTGCATCTGCATCAACCTCCTCGTCTGAGAGGTGCAAACTATGCACAACTCCCTCCGTGTTTTCCACACTTTCAGTCATTTTTTAGAGGAAGAAGTATTTCAAGGATATTAAGATAAGGTTTTTTGCACAATTTTAGGAACACTGTGTCCTTCAAGCTTTATTCACTAACAGCCAATAAATAGGATTTTTTAGCCTACTCAGCTGTGCCGGAGTTTGTGCCCACCCACTCCAGACGTCTCTGGTGTTTTGTGAGTAGGGGTCTCTGAGAATAGCACGACTGAACTACTGATTCTACTGTTAAATAAGTACCCAACCAACGTTGGCGGCGCCATGTTGTGTAGTTCCTATATTACCTATACAGGATCTGCGTGTTTGGATAACATAAACTGTGGAATTGGTGGCAGACTGATTCTGTGCACCCCCACCGGATACGTTAGCCTGTCTGTATCAGCTAGCTCACAGTGCCACTATAATCTCCTCTTACCAAGGAGAGAATAGATTCTGGCAACAACCCTGATCCCTCAGAATTGTGGAAACAATATACTACCTTTCGCACAGTCACTCGTGCTCACTTAGTTGGTCTCCGAGAGATACACAGAATAAACAGGCTGGGCGTTTTCAATAAGTATTTATTGAACAGTTGTTATTCTAGTGTAGAATAGATGAGCTGCAACAACCATTAGACGGTAGCAGAGATATATGATTAGAAGTACTACGAAAGTAAAGGGATGGTAAAGTTCTACCATCTTGCAGAAATCATGAATATATACAAGTACATAAAATACATGATAAAAGGTGCGTACCCTACAATGCCTCCCTTACTAGATGTACCTAAATGTACCTAGCATCTGTGTAGGTGTCATGCCAAGAATCCCTCTAGGATCTAGTCAACCCCATTACCTGAGAATGAGAGAATATGGGACCCTGTCCTGGTCTCGAGTTGGACACCCCGCGAGGGATGTTAGACCACTGCGAGCTGGAGCGTCTGCATGCAGGAACCTCAGGTCTCTGGTCAGTGTGTCAGCTGGGAAGTCTCGGTCTCCTCTGTCCTTCTAAGCAAGATGTGATGTATATATACCCATAGGTCTCCCCAGGGGTCCTACCTTGCTGTGTTACTGTGTCGGCCTAAAGTATGACGTCGGGCCTGAACTTTATACAGAGATATTATACAGGAGATGTTAGTCCTGCTGTGCTTCCAAGAAGCCTCATGCATAATGTATGAGATTCGAACTAGGGGGAAACCCGCGTTCTGAATGCAATGTTGTATCTAGGTAAAAGGTCAGTCCCTAAGAACCGTTATGTATGTAATGTAGGAAAGAATATAGGTGAAAGGTTGCAATGTTACTTGCGCCTATATAGGGTAACTAGATGGAATATAACACCCACTCCTCTTCTGACTGGATGACATATGTAACTTATTACTGTACTACTAGCCTAACTAGATATTGGTACTCACAAAGTATATAGGGTACCTATATGGAATATAACATGACCATGGCAGATATTGCATAGCAAGCCATGTCAGTGTCCTTATTAGAGATTCCTATTAGAGCGCTGCCTTTTCTATTCGGTTTTTAAATGGAATGGAACATGTATCACCGACATCCGGGTCTTCTTATTCTTACTTTATTATCTTAATGTCCTCCTGAATATTTTCCTTTGGAATTTTGGGATTTAAATACTACTCTTCTAAATTTCTTCTCTCCTATATATTTAAACCAATCAAAATATTGTTTGAGATTACAGTTATTGATATGATGCTCCATTTGACAAATGCATATGTGGATTGATGAGATTCTTGCCACCCGTCACTTGGCACTTTTTCCTTTCATTTGCTGCTAGGCACTAAACACTTTAGTAAACTGGAGTATCTTGCCACATCAAAAAAGTGGGAAACAATCTTCAATTTTTAACCTTGTTATTTCGGAAAATCCATATTGAAAAAGGGGGGAAACGATCTTTGATTTTTAACCTTTTTAGGTCTCACTAGACAGCGCATGCGTCTTCGCTTCGAGACCTGCTGTAATCAGTCTGTGTGCTTCAAGTCCACCCCCCTTTCATGCAATTGCTTTTCATTTGTGTATGTCAGTGTGCTTTAAAAATCATTGCTTGCTAGTGGTCAGTCCTGCCTCTTTGTCCCTCCTTTCTCTCTTTTGTTCCTCCCACAGAGTAGGGACTTAGTACTGTCTCATTTCGCTATGATTACTTATCTGTTCTTTGGAGGACTATTTTTTTCTTGGTTTCCTGCTCTGTTGCTGTTTGTCTGTGTTTAGCTTCAGCGCCCTAGCTGCTTTCATTCAAATATAGCATTCTTCCTCCCACCTCCTCTTAATGCCACAGTTACTGCTGCCTCCCACCGTGGCTCCCCTCGTTTCGATCTCCACAGTCAGTTGGGCTTTTTGTCATAGGATATTTGCTTGGTTTGGGCTTCCTTTTAAGAGGGATTAGGCCTGGTTTTTAGGTATGGCCTGCAAAAGGTTTACATCCTGCCTCCTCTCTTTCCTGGCTTTTCATTAGTTCCGGTGGGGGCCACTTATTTTTCCTCCAGTTCTATTTGCTGTAGAATATTTTCTTGCATTGACCAATGCTTGTTTACATTGGCTTATAACGTGTTGAAGCGCTTTCCATAAGCGCCACTTAAACTATTTGTTTACATTTGGCAGGCGCTGCTTAAACGATTTGTTTACATTTGGCAGGAGCCGCTTAAACTATTTGTTTATATTTGGCACGGCAAATCGAGTGATTTGCACAGAATCGGATCTTGAGTCGATGTGGACTCGAACCCTGCTCCTCAGCCCCAAAGCCGGCAGCTCTAGGTGTTAAACCATGTGGTGTTCCCTTCTCCATGATGCTGCTTTTAGCATGGGGCAGAAGGCTTCATTTTATTGTTAAGTGGTGTGGGGCAGTGCGTCCCCTTGTATCTCTTCCATAGAGAAACTATGACCCCCTCCAAATATTGTGGTTGTTTCCCCCGGTGTATTTTTATTTTTACATACTCTATGCTGCCACAAATACCAACAACCACAATCGTATCCCTACACCTCATGTTCACAGTGTGCATGGTCGGAAGAGCAGCATCTCATGATTTCCTGGTCAATTACTGTGTCACTACCTTCTTAATAAGTGTTTTTTACATCATTATGTAACGAGGAGTGAAAAGGCGGGATGTTCAGTGTCGTGTACCAGCTGGGTGAAGAAGACACCCTAAAAACAGAGTGTTACATAGAACGAGACAGTTGGGCAGCATATTTATTAGAATTCCCTACCTAGTTGGTCTCAAAACACTTTAGACAGAAACAGCAAGTGAAGCAATGCAGCTCACAAGCAGGGAAATAAAGCACCACAAAAATGTTGTACTTACCTTGGCTTCTTTCTCTTTTTCTTGTTTCCTATTTCTGTTTATATTACTGTCATCACTCACCGACATGCAAATCTATAAAGCAAAAACACTCTCCACAAGAGGAACACCGGCTCATTAAGTCTGGTAAAAGCTGCCTAACAATCAAACAAGCTCTTAGCAAACTACAACTCCCATGAGAAAATGCTTTGAAACTACACGTGTACGTCATGCTATAGTTCAGGATTGAAGCTGAAGCGGCAATATTATGCAGAGTTGTTAGAGATAGACAAAGGACAACACTGAGAAGGAGCATCAGTTAAGGGCTGGGCTAGTATGCTTTGGAGGCGGCCATCTTCCTTATCAGGAGTTTGATCACCGTTTTAAATGTCTCCGCATTAATGCTGTCACACTAGAAGTCAGGCTGGGGACCGCCATTTTGGGTTAGCGGCCTAGTGTTTGCATGAGGGGGAGGAATATAAACAAGGGTGCTGTGTGGCCGTGCTGCCGGACCGCCAAAGGCAAGCCCGTCTGCATCCATCAACACCTGAATGACACCAGAAACTATGTAGGTTTTTGTCCAGACAATAAGGCAGTATGTTCCTACTCGCGGGACACCCTTTTATCTTTAAGAAATCCCTCGGCACATGATTTGCATGATGGGCACTCCAGGGCAGATTGAAGGCCCATTTTCCTGTTGCCACATGCAAATGGGAAGGTTGGCTCCCAACAGCTCACGGAACGTATCTCATTCTCCAGCGGAACACATGTTAACCCCTTCAGTGCCCATGACAAGCTGGACTCGTCATGGCACACAGTGGGCGTGTGCTCATGACGAGTCCAGCTCGTCATGGGACCCACCCACAGGGGAAGTGCTGGCGCTCCCCCCGTGGGACATCGATCTAGGAATTTTTACCGGGGAAGGCAGGGGAAGCCCTTCCCCTGCCTCCCCCCGCCCCCGTACACATCAACAATGACGTCAGCGCGCAAGGCGCGCTGACGTCATTGGGGGTTTCCCTTTCTCCCCAGACGTGCTGGAAGCCATTTGCTTTCAGCGCGTCGGGGAAGAAAGGTATGTTTTGGCTCTGGGGAGGGGGGCATTCAAAGAAAAGAGGCATCAGGGGAAAGGAAAGGGTTTTCCTTTCCCCCGATGCCTCTTTTGTGCATTCCTGCTGCACGATCGTGCGATCGTGCAGCAGGAATGCCCACTAGACACCAGGGAATTTTTTTATTTTTATTTTCATAGGAATTACTGTTTGGGGGAGCGGCCCCTTAGGCAAGGGTCGCTCCCCTTTTGGGGCCCATATGTTTTGGCGGTCTGACCCCCCCTGGGGGGGGGCAGATCGCGCCAATATTAATTATTATTATTATTTTTAAATTTATATCAGGCGCAACAGCTACCCAAAAAGGGTTTCCCGGCGCTAGCCAGAGAAGGAGCAGGAAAAGAAACTACTGATTGAACAACCAGGTTTTGAGTGTTTTACGAAAGCGCGTGTAAATGGTTTCACTCCGGAGTGATAGAGGAAGAGCATTCCACAAAGAGGGGCCTAGATAGGCAAAGGAACGACCACCCACACGGGACAGTCTAATCCTCGGCACCATAAATTTTACCTGAGTGGTGGAGCGAAGAGTGCGTGCGGGCAGATAGGGTTTGACTAGTTTTTGCAGATACTGAGGAGCCGTACCCTGCTTGACCCTGAACATGTAGCTCAGCGCTTTAAACTTGATCCGGCTCTCAACTCTAAGCCAGTGGAGGTCACTCAAAGAACCCGAGATGGAAGCCGCTCTAGGAACTTGACAAAGCAATCTTGCAGCAGAATTCTGCACCAGCTGCAGCTTGCGTGTCACGTCTTTATTGGCTCCTAAATAGAGAATGTTACCGTAGTCCAGTCTAGATGTTACCAGTGGTAAATATAAAAAAAATATTTCTCTTGGACATGCACAGAGATACACCTTCAACCCGGTGTACAATCAACCAAATTCACAACCAGTTGTACATTGCTATAACACACATACAAATTCCTCCATAAACACCATCAAGTTGAACCCAAGAAAACAACCATATATCACATAAAGATAAAACACTCAAATGTATAGCAAATTTAAGGTTTATTAAAAATGAGTTAAAATCACATTAAAAATCATACAACAATGACCAAAAATTCATACGGTAATAATAAAAAACATAAATTCACACATTAAACACCTGAGACATCATGAGAGACAGAAAAATATATGTGAAACATGTAATTTCATCAAAAAAGGTTATTCCCAGCAGGAATCAAATACATAAACACCATTAGTCTGTTCATTTATCATTTCATCAGACAAAAGGCCGTTCCTGGATATAACCAAATCAAGATATGAGCGTCGACGCGTTTCAGTGGTAAGAAATTATTGAAGTACCACCTTCATCAGGACAAATACAATGCTTGTCTCTCTCTCAACAGTATTAAAATTCGGTACACCTAATCAAAACAAAAAACATACAATAAGCACAACCTACTATTCATATTAAGGATCATTAATCATAATTATTTCATAAATCAAACCACTTCCCACATTCTAAAAATTGCTTTTATTCACAATATGATCTAAATATATCCAAGTGACACAGAGTATACAAAATATAAAAACCACCCCACTTCACTTTAGCTCATTCAGGGTCTGTTATCGATATGTCCACACAGCTGTTTAGCGGGTTCAACAAAACTCCACAGTCATCTATAGCCCCATTTCTTGCTAACCAATACGTGCATCACTCAATCAACAGATACCTCATATTGTAACAGTTCACCACCACTCTACGACAAGCACATGTCCTCACACATTCATTCACTCATTCAAAAAATGTTAAATCTATCGCTCAGAGTACATACCTATAGTCATGTACGCAGTGTTCACACAATAAATCTTCCGAATGACCATAAAAAGATTCTTTGTCGTTGTCACGTTGTTTATATGAAACCCCGTTGTTTCACCTTATCAGTGAGTCTAATCCTAATTGGAAAAACAGTAAAGTTACATTCCAACCTTAACCCTATCCACTCTATAGTTGGATGATATAAATAAAATCCAAGCACCAATGGGCCACTCACCTCAATTAATTTGTGTGTGTACACACATATCACTATTAAGTAAATTTGTAGAGGAAATTCAATAATAACCTAAAGAGGGAATTAGTACATACATATAGGGAAGGCCCCATAATGCACCAACGAACTTTGATGGGCACCCAGGCTATTGGCAATTACAAGTGTAGTCACTGCAATATGTGTGGACAATGCATAGAGAGTAAAAAGGTGGTTTATAATAAACATACCTTATACTCGAAAACACTAAACAATTGTAGGAGTAGGAATGTAGTATACCTGCTCCTATGCCCATGCAATCAGGGATATGTCGGTGAGACATCCAGAGAACTCCGCATTCAGTTGGGGGAGCATAAATCCGCTATCAAAAATCAAAAAGAGAATGCCCCACTTGTGAGTCATTTTATGAAGGAAGGTCACACTCCTACGGATTTTAGGTGGTTCATTATTGAAAAAATAGAAGGCAATAAAAGATCAGGGGACTTAACACTTAAACGTAAGAATCGTGAACAATGGTATATTTCAATTCTAGATACCATTCGTACAGGTTTAAACACGAAGGAGGATTGGATGAGACTAATTGAGTAAATACTAATGTTTTTTAGGGTCAAATTTACAGCTAGTTGATTGTTGGGTCTTTGCGTGGCCCCTGTTTGTTGACACTAGCGGTGTACCGGCAACCGCTTCTGTTATGAGCGGAGGTCGCATTTAGGCTTGGCAATATGATCCATGGGTCGACTTTTTGACCCATGGGAGTTATTGAGAATGATAACATTCGTTGCAACCTGGGCCTTATATCAGGTCCTCGTGTGACCTTTGGTCCCAAAATTGGCGAGTACTGGTAGTTATAGCAATAAATGTTATGTGAATATTGACTCCTTTAGGTGGTGGAGACTGAGCATTAGCCCCTTTATTATTTCGCTTACCATAGCATATTGCTGATTCTATCACAACGGGCTGAAAGTATGTGGGTGGGACCCACCAATGCCTATTGGAGGTAAGGGCCGCTTTAAGGAAATGAGTCCACAAGGGGCGCATTGAAGTTACGTTACGACCACAGGTGAAATGAATTGAGCCCAACTTGATGTATAAAACGCACACAGTGGGATGATCGAGTAGTTGGTTCATACGCCACAGACGAGTCGTGAGCAGTAGACCGGGCGACACGAGGCTATCTATCTCCACTAAATTTTATGGTAAGTGTGGGTGGGGTGTCCTTAGGACACTTCTTATAGATGGGCAATAGCTTGTAAATAACTCAGGGAGGATATAATAAGAGGGTTGAATAGGATTCTTTTTATATATTGCCATGAGCTTTAAACATCGGGTAGTATCGGAAACCCGGTGAGGCTCGAAATGTGTTAAAACCGGTTTTTACGTAAAAGTGATGATAGCATTTTGATAGCAGAGTGCTTCAAAATATATGCGTCTTTTTTATCTGTCATTCGAATAGAAGTGGCGATAGGACCGTAGAAAGTAAAAAGTAGAGGGCAAATGAGTTAGGGATATGGTCGTTTTAAGAATAAAAAATTATTTTAGTTACATTGGTATAAAATTGTTTGCAAAAGAATGGTGGGCCAACCAAATAGAACAATAAATATGTCATTATTTTAGGTGTGAAGCCCGTGCGCCGCAAGAGGCTCCCCGCCGGAGCTGGAGCAAGATCACCGCCGAGCAGCTCACCGCCTCCCTCAGCCAGAACACACCCACCAACACAACGGACCCAAACGAAGCAGCCAGCAACCTCGCCAAGTGGCTGACCGCCTGCGCCGATGACCTCGCACCACTAAAAACCCTCCCAGCAGACCCGGAAGCAAGAAAACCCCTTGGTTCACCAACGAACTCAAGGAATCCAAGAAGAACTGCCGCACTCTCGAGAAAGCCTGGCGACTCGACCAGACCACAGACAACAGGACCGCCCTCAAGCACGCCACCCGCAAACACCACCAGCTGATCCGTGCCACCAAGAAGTCAGCACTCAAAGAACGACTGGACAACAACGCCCACGACAGCAAGGAACTTTTCAGCATCGTCAAAGAGTTCTCCAACCCCAGCGCCGGAAACAACAACATCACCCCCTCGCAAGACCTCTGCAACTCACTCGCCGCGTTCTTCCACCGCAAGATCACCGACATACATAACAGCTTCGACGCACAGACCACGCACCCTACCGCCGAACCAACGCCCGCCACCACCACCCTCTGCAACTGGACCCCGATCAGCACCGAAGACACCACCCGCACGATGAACTCCATCCACTCCGGATCACCAACCGACCCCTGCCCACACCACGTCTTCAACAAAGCCGACGCCACCATCGCACCCCATCTCCGGGACATCATCAACTCCTCCTTCCACACCGCCACCTTCCCGGAGAGCTGGAAGCACGCCGAGCTTACCGCCCTCCTGAAGAAACCAACGGCGGACCCCACCGACCTCAAGAACTACCGTCCCATCTCGCTCCTTCCGTTTCCGGCCAAAGTCATCGAGAAGACCGTCAACAGACAGCTTGCCGCCTTCCTCGAGACGAATGGATCCCTCGACCCCTCGCAGTCCGGGTTTCGGGCCAACCACAGCACCGAGACCGCCCTTATCGCAGCCACCGACGACATCAGAACCCTAACCGACAACGGGGAAACAGCAGCCCTCATCCTCTTGGACCTCTCCGCGGCGTTCGACACCGTCTGCCACCGCACCCTAGTGAAGCGCCTCAGCAACATCGGAATCCGAGAGAAAGCACTGGAATGGATCATCTCGTTCCTCGCCAGAAGAACCCAGAGAGTCCGCCTCCCCCGTTCAGATCCGAGGCCACCGAAGTCATCTGCGGCGTTCCACAAGGATCTTCACTCAGTCCAACCCTCTTCAACGTCTACATGAGCCCCCTCGCAGCCATCGCACGCCAACACAACCTCAACATCATCTCCTACGCCGACGACACCCAGCTGATCCTCTCCCTCACCAACGACCCCACCACCGCCAGAGCCAACCTACACGACGGGATGAGAGACGTCGCCGACTGGATGAGGAACAGCCGCCTTAAACTGAACTCAGACAAGACGGAAGTCCTCATCCTGGGCTCATCACCTTCCGCCTGGGACGACTCTTGGTGGCCCCCGGCCCTGGGCACCGCACCCAAGCCAACGGACCACGCACGCAACCTGGGCTTCATCCTGGACTCCTCCCTGTCGATGACCAGACAAGTCAACGCCGTCTCATCTTCGTGCTTCAACACCCTGCGCATGCTCCGCAAGATCTTCAGATGGATCCCCACTGAAACCAGGAAGACCGTCACCCAGGCACTCGTCACCAGCCGACTGGACTATGGGAACACCCTCTACGCCGGAACCACAGCCAAACTTCAAAAAGACTCCAGCGCATCCAGAACGCCTCCGCACGACTCATCCTGGACATCCCCCGACACAGCCACATCACCGGACACCTGAAAGACCTGCACTGGCTCCCCGTCAGCAAGAGAATCACGTTCAGACTCCTCACCCACGCACACAAGGCCCTCCACGACCTGGGCCCCAAGTACCTCAACGACCGCATGACCTTCTACACGCCCACCCGCCAGCTACGATCAACCAGCCACGCCCTCGCCACCGTACCACGCATCCGCAGAGCCACCGCCGGAGGAAGATCCTTCTCCTACCTGGCAGCCAAGACCTGGAACTCCCTCCCCACTCACCTTCGGCGAACCCAGGACCATCTCTCCTTCAGGAAGCAGCTCAAGACCTGGCTGTTCGAGCAGTAACTTACCCCTTCCCCCAGCGCCTTGAGACCCTCCCGGGTGAGTAGCGCGCTCTATAAATGCCGTGATTGATTGATTGATTGATTTCTGAATAAGGGACAACGGAATATACAAACTAAATTCCGCTTTGAATTTCCTCTACAAATTTACTTAATAGTGATATGTGTGTACACACACGAATTAATTGAGGTGAGTGGCCCATTGGTGCTTGGATTTTATTTATATCATCCAACTATAGAGTGGATAGGGTTAAGGTTGGAATGTAACTTTACTGTTTTTCCAATTAGGATTAGACTCACTGATAAGGTGAAACAATGGGGGTTTCATATAAACAACGTGACAACGACAAAGAATCTTTTTATGGTCATTCGGAAGATTTATTGTGTGAACACTGCGTACATGACTATAGGTATGTACTCTGAGCGATAGATTTAACATTTTTTTGAATGAGTGAATGAATGTGTGAGGACATGTGCTTGTCGTAGAGTGGTGGTGAACTGTTACAATATGAGGTATCTGTTGATTGAGTGATGCACGTATTGGTTAGCAAGAAATGGGGCTATAGATGACTGTGGAGTTTTGTTGAACCCGCTAAACAGCTGTTTGGACATATCGATAACAGACCCTGAATGAGCTAAAGTGAAGTGGGGTGGTTTTTATATTTTGTATACTCTGTGTCACTTGGATATATTTAGATCATATTGTGAATAAAAGCAATTTTTAGAATGTGGGAAGTGGTTTGATTTATGAAATAATTATGATTAATGATCCTTAATATGAATAGTAGGTTGTGCTTATTGTATGTTTTTTGTTTTGATTAGGTGTACCGAATTTTAATACTGTTGAGAGAGAGACAAGCATTGTATTTGTCCTGATGAAGGTGGTACTTCAATAATTTCTTACCACTGAAACGCGTCGACGCTCATATCTTGATTTGGTTATATCCAGGAATGGCCTTTTGTCTGATGAAATGATAAATGAACAGACTAATGGTGTTTATGTATTTGATTCCTGCTGGGAATAACCTTTTTTGATGAAATTACATGTTTCACATATATTTTTCTGTCTCTCATGATGTCTCAGGTGTTTAATGTGTGAATTTATGTTTTTTATTATTACCGTATGAATTTTTGGTCATTGTTGTATGATTTTTAATGTGATTTTAACTCATTTTTAATAAACCTTGAATTTGCTATACATTTGAGTGTTTTATCTTTATGTGATATATGGTTGTTTTCTTGGGTTCAACTTGATGGTGTTTATGGAGGAATTTGTATGTGTGTTATAGCAATGTACAACTGGTTGTGAATTTGGTTGATTGTACACCGGGTTGAAGGTGTATCTCTGTGCATGTCCAAGAGAAATATTTTTTTTTATATTTACCAGTGGTACCCTGTCTCTTGGTCAGTGGGTTTGCTCCCTATTTTTCTAAATAGATGTTACCAGTGCCTGGACTACGGTTCTCTGGGTGGAGCTGGGTAGCATCCATACAATTTTCTTCAACCATTTCAAGATGGTGAAGCAGGTTGCAGCCACCTTCACGGCTTGTTGACGCATAGATAGTGAGTCGTCAATGATAAAGCCAAGGTTGCGGACATGATGCGAAGGGCGAGGCAAAGCACCCATTTCTGCCGGCCAATGGTGAGGTCCCCAAAGATCTTTGTTTTTTCCCAAGATCAGGACCTCAGTTTTATCACCATTAAGTTTAAGAAAGTTGGCCTGCATCCAGGATGCAATTTTGCTCAGCCCAGCCCGCAGAACAGATGGTTCCGACTCATTCCCCGCAGAGAGAGAGAACATAATCTGGGTGTCATCGGCGTAAGAAAATAAAGACAACCCAGCGTCCTCTGCAATCACTGTCAGGGGTTTGACATAGATGTTAAATAACAAGGGACTAAGGATAGACCCCTGAGGAACCCCATAGGGAGAGGAGTGGACACTGGAGGTGGCTACAGAAGAGAAGATCTGAAAAGTGCGGTCGGTAAGAAAAGAAATTAGCCATCTGAGTGCTGCATCAGCAATCCCCAGAGACTGTAGGGCCTTTATTAGCACGGCGTGAGACACCGTGTCAAAGGCCGCGCTTAGATCGAGTAAAATAAGGGCCACCGTGTCTCCGGCATCCAAACGATGGCGTAACCTTTCAGTGACGCCGAGAAAAGTGGTTTCAGTTGAGAAGCCAGCTCTAAAACCAGATTGTGATGGATGGAGACATTTTTGAGTTTCAACAAAATTAGATAGCTGCCCATTAATATGCTTTTCCAGAACCTTGGAGAGTGCTGGAAGCAAGGAAATTGGCCGATAATTCGAGGAAAGGGTGGGTTCGGCGTTGGCCTTCTTCAGTAAAGGGAGGACCATTGCATGCTTCCAATCAGAGGGAACGATGGCCTCCTTTAAGGAGGAATTAAGAAGCTCCAACATTATTGTAAGAGAAGGCAGTTCAAGCTGCCGTAGAACTGATATAGGAAGGAGATCACAGGGGAGCCTGATTTAATGCTACCTAAGTACTGTCTGAGGGCCATAATGTCTAATGGTGACCAAGATTCCAGCTTATTAGCAGGTTCTGTGTAGCAAGTGTCTCTACATTGAAGCGTGCCGGCTTCTTGAAGGTAGTTAGATGGGAATGAAATAGAATTGGCTACTTTATTACCATTCAGTGTTGAGTATATTATTTCCACTTTGTTATTGAAAAATTGCGCGAGGTCCTCACATTGCCCTTCATTCAGGCTGGGAGGAACGGGATGGGTTCCAGAGCCTGATAATTCCTTCACCATTTTAAACAATGTTTTAGAGCATTTCTGTGCTCCAATGATGGTGGAGGAGACATAGTCAGCACGGGCTGCCCTACAGAGAGAGTGATAATCTCTCTTAGCTCGTACGTAGGCAAGTTTGGAATCCGGTGCATAGTCCCTCCTCCAGCGTCTTTCCATATTTTTGCATTTAGTTTTCTCAGTTTTTAACTTATCAGTAAACCAAGGGGCAGGGGGGAGATGAGTCTTCACCCTCTTAATGTAGGGTGGAAGGTTAACATCAATTGCTTTCTGACTCCACTTCCGAATGGCCACTGAGTCGGACATGAACACTTGATTAAGGGTGGGGACATTAGTGGATAGAAGCTTGTTAAAGGCTTCAATGTCCAACTTTCCCCAGTTCCTAATAAGTTTTTGAGTAGCGGGAGTGGCTACTGGCAAGTTGACTAATGACTCTAGCCTGAAACCAACCGAAAAGTGGTCAGACCAACAGAGTGGAGTGGCTGTGGAGCAAACAATATTAGGTAAATTGGAAAAAATGGGGTCCAATAGATGGCCAGCTGTGTGAGTGGGACCTGAATTACAAAGCAGCATATTCATTGCTGCCAGATCAGAAATAAAAGTGTTACTAATTGCACAAGAGGGATCATCCAAGTGGAGGTTAAGATCCCCCAATATGGAAAAATTGGCAGAACTAAGAAGGAAAGGAGTAACTAGGTCCGGAAAAGCTGAAGCCCATTGCCCAGATAACCCTGGTGGGCGATAGACCAGTATCCCCGAAAAGGTAAAATGAGGGGTGAGGGTCAATTTAAATAAAGCAGCTTCACAACCAATAATAGGCAAACCTTCAAATTTACAGCTGTGAGACTTGTTGTAAATTATAGCGATCCCTCCGCCTATTCTGAGATCTCTGTCTTTCCTGACTATGGCGTAATTAGATGGCAAAGCTGCGGCTACATCAGGGCCAGAGCTAGCATGGAGCCATGTTTCTGTAAGACAATAGCATCTGGCTGTTTGTTCATCAAGAAGTCAAAAATATCAGCTTGATGCTTAGGGAAAGAACGGCAGTTAATACTAAAAAAAGAAAAGTCTTCCGTGACTGGGACGCCACATTTAGAGTGCGGATTTTCGTGCAATTTAACAAAAGTTAAGGCGCTGCGCTCCCTGCATAATCCTGTATGCAGTGAGAAGTTACAACCCAGACAAGAGACAACATCATCCTCAGGGCAGAGTAGCGTGCAATCAGTGCGTGGATTTTTGCTATGTTGGTGTTGTATGTGGGTGTAGAATATCTAAGATATCTTGTAATTTGTTTCTGATGCGTAGATTACTGTGAGGATAGGGACAGGCTCTTACAGTGGCACCATATGTCTGCAGATTTGAAACGGATCTGTAATTTATCTCCAGGTGCTCCTATTACTTTCAGAGAAAATGGAAAGTAGCAAAGAGATACAAAGAGATTTGCCCAGTACCACACAGTGCAATCAAGTGGAGCAACTACTGTTTGCTCTGAGGTTTCCTGATTCCTCAGCAGAAAGTTTAATCTCTTGGCCACTCCTTCTCACCGATGGGCAATGCTTGACAGTCAAATGTCAATAGGTCTTGTGTGAGCATGATAGCAATTGTATTTTTTGCAGCAAAACACAAACATCTGTAAAAAGGCACTCCATGCATCATATATGCGGCATGGACTGGAGGAAGTGCTACATTTGAGGACCCAGAACATAAGTTAGAGTTTGTTGGATGGGTTCCTGCTTCACAAACATTATGGATATCCCGTCTGCCTTATTAAAGGTGCCATAGGAGACATAATGCACTTGTAATAAGGTGGATGAAATATCCATCACATTGTGACAGAGTGAATCATCCATTGGCATGTCGTCATTGTGTCCTCACCCAGATACCTTCTGTATCTGGGCGAGCTCGACAATGTTAGTGGAGGGAGCACTTATTGTTTTGGGGTAGGAGAACAAAATTGCTTAAAGGTGTCCCTTTTATTTTGGAATTTATTCTTGGGTCCTTTGGCAAGATGAAAAACAAAGGTCGATGCACTTGGAGTATTTAATAAACTTCAACATCTACAGATCTACATGTTTCAGCCATGTATTAGTGGCTTGACTCTGAAATGGCTTTCACAGGAACATACTTTTACATCCTTATGCGGACTGCGATTCTGTTGCTATAAATATGGGCCGTACACTATGTTTGCCAATATATAGGTCGTACACTATTTGTGCTGTTGTTTAGCATTGTAAACAGCATACATTCCAGCTTCTTTCTTTCTACGATGCCACATGTACAAATGTATTGAGTACTTTCCTCTGTTGAGAATTTATTCCGTCGGCTAATCGGGCCCCAATAGGCGGGCGTAACCTATTGTCACATTTTTGCCAAGGTGCGCGCCGGATAGAGACCCACGTTACCAAAAATAGTGTAAAATAGTTGTGTGGAAGGTTTGTTCTGAAAGACCTTCTCAAGGCGCAGGATGTTAAGTTGTTCCCAGTCCTTGGCTTTAAATGTTTAACCCCTTCGCTGCTAGGCCTTTTCCCACTAGACCACCAGGGACAAACTGTAGGGAGTGGCCCCTTGGGCAAGGGTCACTCCCCTTTGGGGGCATTGTTTGTGGCTGTCTGCCCCCATGGGGTTGGCAGATCGCCCAAATTTTTTATTGATATAGTGCCCACTAGACCACCAGGGATTTATTTGTGGGTAGTGGCCCCTTGGGCAAGGGTTGCTCCCTTTGGGGAGCATTAATTTGGCCGTTTCTGCCACCCTGCTACCCTGAGGGGCAGATCAGCTGATTTGTTTTTTGTAGGGCCACTAGGCCACCAGGGTTTTTTATGTTGGGGAGCGGCCCCTTGGACAAGGGTCGCTCCCCTTTAAGGGAGGATGATTGTGGCCATTTCTGCCCTCTTTGGGTGGCAGAATAGCAGTATGTTTTTAGGCCCATCTGCCCCAGCAGATGCCACTAGACACCAGGGTTTTTTTAATTTTTGTGTTGGGGAGTGGCCTCAAGGGCAAGGGTTGCTCCCCTTTTACGGGGGTGAATATTTTATTTATACTCTTAGGCCCACCTACCCCTTAGCTTGGCTGGTGGATTGTGTGTGGACTGGTGCATTATTTGCATATGTGATTGTAATGTTTTTTTCTCCTTTTTATTCTAGTGTAAAGCTTTTGATTCCTGTTTGCGGTTTCGACAGTGGTTGTTCTGCAGTTTTGCGTAGTTGCATTTTTTTGGTAAGAAAAACATTTTTGTTGGATTTACTCCAAATGAGTATTATTGTCATGTATGAATGAATTTTTTTGTAAGTGGTGTCATAATGGCAGCATATTTAGTTAGTGTTTTGAGCATGAAATTCTTTGCGATGTGTTTTGCATTGTCTTATGTGTAATTTTCTTTTTCTTTTTTTTATTGGGATATTGTTGATCCATACTGTGTCTGTGCAGAGTAGGTGGTGGTGAGTTTAGCTGCTTCTGGCAAGTGAGTGGTATCGTTTTGGAGTATATAGGTATTTCTGATAAAGGTGCATTTTGTTTATTACTTATTTTACAAAGTGTTTGTTGTTGTTGACTTGTTTGACAAGTTACCTTTATTAGTAAGCATTATGGCTAGCCGTAGAATGACTGCTCAGCAGGTGGTTGGTTTGCTTCTTGAATCGTCCTCTGAGCAGGATTATGAGACTGACAGTGCGTCTGAGGGAGAGGAGGGAGGGGAAGATTCAGGCAGTGAGTTTTCTCTCCACATGGAATCATCGGATGATGAAGGTACTCTCAGTGCGGATGAAGTGCCTGTTTTAGAGGAGGATACTGCTGTGCCGATGGTGCAAGAGGCATCTGGATTGCAGCCTGGGGCTGCTAGGCTTCCTACTGGAAGTGCTGGACTCTGGGTTGATCCAAACATGGTGCAGCCGGTGTTGCCTGACTTTAGTGGTTATGCAGGGTGTAGAGTGGATTGTGAACATTATTTGCCAATACAGTTTTTTCAGTTGTTTATGGATGATGTATTTTTGGGTGAGATTGTTGAGCAGACTAATTTGTATGCTGAACAGTTTTTGAGGGACAACAGTGACAAACTTAGGCCCCACTCTAGAGTTACCCGGTGGACTCCCACAAATCTGGAAGAGATGAAGAAGTTTTTGGGTTTGACTTTTTTGATGGGTTTGATAAGGAAGCCGTCCATGGCTTCATATTGGTCTACCAGTCCCTTGATGGCAACGGCCATATTTCCTGCAGTTATGACTCGTGATCGGTATTTACTTTTGATGCGGATGCTGCATTTTGTTGATAATGCTTTGGCGTTGCCACGAGATCACCCAGAATGTGACCGTCTTTTTAAGATTCGGCCTGTTCTTGATCACTTTGTAGATCGATTTTCAGAGATCTATACTCCAGGGAAAGAAATATCTATTGATGAGTCTTTGGTCCTGTTCAAGGGCCGTTTGGTTTTTAGGCTGTACATTCCTAGCAAGAGGGCACGCTATGGAATTAAGCTGTATATGTTGTCTGAGAGTAGGACAGGATATGTTTTTAATTTCCGTGTGTACACTGGTAGGGATTCCACTATTGACACCCCTGGTTGTCCGTCCAGTTTTGGAGTTTCAGAGAAAATTGTGTGGGATCTTGCTAGAGGACTGTTTAACAGAGGCCACCATTTGTACCTTGATAACTTCTACACTGCTGTGCAATTGTTTAAGGAATTGTTCAAAGTGGACACTTTTGCTTGTGGCACAATCCGCTCTAACCGTAAAGGTTATCCAAAAGAGCTTGTTTGCAAAAAAACTTCAGAGGTGTCAGTGCAGTTCCTTGCGTAGTGATGAATTACTAGCTGTGAAATTTGTGGACAGGAGGGATGTGTACATGCTGACTACCATCCATGATGAGAGTACTTCACCTGTGGCTGTTTGGGGTCAGATTGCTGAAGTGCGCAAACCTGTGTGCATTTTAGACTACAATAAGCACATGGGTGGTGTTGATAGAGTAGATCAGAGGTTGGAACCTTACACTGCTATTCGTAAGGCTTACATTTGGTATAAGAAGTTGGCCATCCATCTCTTCAATTTAGCAACTTTCAATGCTTTTGTTGTGTCCAAGGAGTGTTCTCCTGCGTCAAAGTTGACTTTTGTTCAGTTTCAGCAGTCTGGATAGGCAGCCTTGTTGTGGAACAGGCAAGCGTTCCTAGAGTTGGAGTGGTGGAGGATGTGGCTCGATTGAAAGATCGCCACTTTCCTGATCACATTCCTCCTACACCCTTAAAAGACTTTCCCACTAGGAGATGTAGAGTCTGTTGGCGAAGAGGTACGCGGAAGGAGACTCGTATGTACTGCCCAGAGTGTCCTTCTAACCCTGGGCTGTGTGTGCCTGCTTGTTATAGAGCGTACCACAAGCAAAAGAATTATTGGGAGCAACCATGAGTGGTAAAGTGAACTGCCTGGTCTGTATTGTTTAAGAATTTTTGTTCTGTTTCAAGGTTGGCATTAGTGCAATGTATTTAGTTTCAGATTTTGTGTTAGTAGATTTGTATCTATTTGCAATTTGTTTGTGTTTTCTTTTTTGTATAAAAAAATCCTAAATGTGATGGTTGTGTGTGTAGGCTGGTGCGTGGCTGGTGGTGTGCATGGACTGGCGCTTGGCTGGTGGTGTGCGTGGACTGGCGCTTGGCTGGCGGTGTGCGTGGACTGGTGCTTGGCTGGTGGTGTGCATGGACTGGCACTTGGCTGGTGGTGTGCGTGGACTGGCGCTTGGCTGGTGGTGTGCGTGGACTGGTGCTTGGCTGGCGGGGTGCGTGGACTGGCGCTTGGCTGGTGGTGTGCGTGGACTGGTGCTTGGCTGGCGGTGTGCATGGACTGGCGCTTTGCTGGCGGTGTGCGTGGACTGGCACTCGGCTGGCGGTGTGTGAGTAGTGACTTGCTGCTGGTCACTACACACACTGTTAGCCGAGCGCCACTCCACACAATCCATCAGCTTGTGTGGTTGCTGTGTCAGGAATGTGGGCGTGTGAAAGTGATGGGCCCTTGAATGGCGCTGTCTGCTGGTGTGAGTGTTGTAATGTGATGGCCCGTGGCTGGCGGTGTGAATGGTTTTATATGTGTCACACAGATGAAAGGTGTGTGAATGGCCTGTAAAGCGGTTGGGGCCTTGACATGGCTTTACAGCTCACGAGCTGCGAGTCACTGGTTCAGTTTTTTGTCCTTTCAATTATTGACAGTGCATTTCATTTTGGTGAAATCTCTTTTTAATAAAATTGTATATACTGAACCATCACTCACCCTCGTGCCAAATGCAACCAGTATGTGTGTGTGCTTGAGGAATAGATGGCTGTGCAGTAATCTTTGTCTTTTTAGTCTCTCTGCCAAGGTGTACATTCCATCTAAGAATAACCTACCAACTGTAGATATTGTCGTAAACTAAACACCCATGGGAGTACATGGTGATATCTCTCTTGTGGATCCCAACAAGTTATGTTACCCACAATGTCCTGCAAACCTCAAAATGTCTGTCACATTTTCCTTGCAATATTGTGCCAAAATTTTCACGCTGCAGAAATAAACAACACATTATCTCAAAACGACCTGGTTTTGCAAGGGGGGGTCACCTTGCAAAACCAGGTCGTTTTGAGATAGGCAATTTTGATGTCGCCTCACTACGTTGTGGGCCCTTGCCTGTCGCAGGTACTTGGGACTCCCACACGAGTGAGGCCCCGTTTTTATCGGGAGACCCGGGGGAACGCTGGGTGGTAGGAAATTTGTGTCAGCCCGGTGATGCCACAACTTTCCCACACAAAAATGTGTGAAAAAAGTGATTTTTTCAGCTAAATTTGAAGTTTGCAGGGGATTCTGGGTAAGGAAACGTCAGGGGATCCACGCAAGCCATACCTCCCTGGAATCCCCCGGTTGTCTAGTTTTCAGAAATGTGTGGGTTTGGTAGGTTTCCCTAGGTGGCCGCTTAGCACCGGGCCAAAAACCCAGGGGACCCCCCTAGCAAAACCAGGTCGTTTTGAGATAGGCAATTTTGATGACACCTCACTACGTTGTGGGCCCTTGCCTGTCGCGGGTACTTGGGCCTCCCACACAAGTGAGGCACCGTTTTAATCGGGTGACCCAGGGGAACGCTGGGTGGTAGGAAATTTGTGTCAGCCCGGTGATGCCACAACTTTCCCACACAAAAATGTGTGAAAAAAGTGATTTTTTTCAGCTACATTTGAGGTTTGCAGGGGATTCTGGGTAAGGAAACGTTGGGGGATCCTCGCAAGCCATACCTCCATGGAATCCCCCGGGTGTCTAGTTTTCAGAAATGTGTGGGTTTGGTAGGTTTCCCTAGGTGGCTGCCGAGCTCCGAGCCAAAAACCCAGGGGACCCCCCTTGCAAAACCATGTCGTTTTGAGATAGGCAATTTTGATGTCGCCTCACTATGTTGTGGGCCCTTGCCTGTCGCAGGTACTTGGGCCTCCCACACGAGTGAGGCACCGTTTTTATCAGGAGACCCGGGGGAACGCTGGGTGGTAGGAAATTTGTGTCAGCCCCGTGATGCCACAACTTTCCCACACAATAATGTGTGAAAAAAGTGATTTTTTCAACTAAATTTGAGGTTTGCAGGGGATTCTGGGTAAGGAAACGTTGGGGGATCCATGCAAGCCATACCTCCCTGTAATCCCCCGGGTGTTTAGTTTTCAGAAATGTGTCGGTTTGGTAGGTCTCCCTAGGTGGCCGCCGAGCACCGGGCCAAAAACCCAGGGGACCCCCCTTGCAAAACCAGGTCGTTTTGAGATAGGCAATTTTGATGTCGCCTCACTATGTTGTGGGCCCTTGCCTGTCGCAGGTACTTGGGCCTCCCACACGAGTGAGGCACAGTTTTTATCGGGAGACCCGGGGGAACGCTGGGTGGTAGGAAATTTGTGTCAGCCCCGTGATGCCACAACTTTCCCACACAAAAATGTGTGAAAAAAGTGATTTTTTTCAGCTAAATTTGAGGTTTGCAGGGGATTCTGGGTAAGGAAACTTTGGGGGATCCACGCAAGCCATATCTCCTTGGAATCCTCCGGGTGTCTAGTTTTCAGAAATGTGTGGGTTTGGTAGGTTTCCCTAGGTGCCGGCAGAGCTAGGGTTCAAAAACTACAGCTAGGCACTTTGCCAAAAAAGGGCCATTTTCACTGCAAAATTGAGGTGTGTCCACGTTGCGTTTTGTGCCGTTTCCTGTCGCGGGTACTAAGCCGACCCACACAAGTGAGGTACCATTTTTCTTGGAAGACTTTGAGGAACGCGGGGTGGGTGGAAATTTGTGGATCCACGCAGATTCCAGAGCTTTCCACTACAGAAATGTGGGAAAATGTGGTTTTTTTTACACTTTTTTAGGTTTGCAAGGGATTCTGGGTAATGGAACCTGGTGGGAAGCAGTCGAGTCACCCCATCCTGGATTCCCCTGGGTGTCTAGTTTTCAAAAATGTATAGGTTTGCTAGGTTTCCCTTGGTGCCGGCAGAGCTATGGTTCAAAAACTACAGCTAGGCACTTTGCCACAAAAGGGTCATTTTTCACTGCGAAATTGAGGTGTGTCCACGTTGCGTTTTGCGCCGTTTCCTGTCGCGGGCACTAGGATGACCCACACAAGTGAGGTACCATTTTTCTCTGAAGACTTTGGGGAACGCGGGGTGTGTGGAAATTTGAGGATCCACGCAGATTCCAGAACTTTCCACTACAGAAATGTGGGGAAAATGTGTTTTTTTGACAATTGTTTAGGTTTGCAAGGGATTCTGGGTAACGCAACCTGGTGGAAGGCAGTCAAGTCACCCCATCCTGGATTCCCCTGGGTGTCTAGTTTTCAAAAATGTATAGGTTTGCTAGGTTTCCCTAGGTGCCGGCAGAACTAGGGTTCAAAAACTACACCTAGGCACTTTGCCAAAAAAGGGTCATTTTTCACTGCGAATTTGAGGTGTGTCCACGTTGCGTTTTGCGCCGTTTCCTGTCACGGGCACTAGCCCGACCCAAACAAGTGAGGTACCGTTTTTCTCGGAAGACTTTGGGGAATGCGGGGTGGGTGGAAATTTGTGGATCCACGCAGATTCCAGAACTTTCCACTACAGAAATGTGGGGAAAATTTGTTTTTTTGGGCAATTTTTTAGGTTTGCAAGGGATTCTGGGTAACAGAACCTGGTGGGTTTGAGATAGGCAATTTTGATGACGCCTCACTACGTTGTGGGCCCTTGCCTGTCGCGGGTACTTGGGCCTCCCACACGAGTGAGGCACCGTTTTAATCGGGTGACCCAGGGGAACGCTGGGTGGTAGGAAATTTGTGTCAGCCCGGTGATGCTACAACTTTCCCACACAAAAATGTGTGAAAAAAGTGATTTTTTTCAGCTACATTTGAGGTTTGCAGGGGATTCTGGGTAAGGAAACGTTGGGGGATCCTTGCAAGCCATACCTCCCTGGAATCCCCCGGGTGTCTAGTTTTCAGAAATGTGTGGGTTTGGTAGGTTTCCCTAGGTGGCCGCCGAGCACCGAGCCAAAAACCCAGCGGACCTCCCTTGCAAAACCAGGTCGTTTTGAGATAGGCAATTTTGATGTCGCCTCACTATGTTGTGGGCCCTTGCCTGTCGCAGGTACTTGGGCCTCCCACACGAGTGAGGCACCGTTTTACGGGAGACCCGGGGAACGCTGGGTGGTAGGAAATTTGTGTCAGCCCCGTGATGCCACAACTTTCCCACACAATAATGTGTGAAAAAGTGATTTTTTTCAACTAAATTTGAGGTTTGCAGGGGATTCTGGGTAAGGAAACGTTAGGGGATCCACGCAAGCCATACCTCCCTGTAATCCCCGGGTGTCTAGTTTTCATAAATGTGTCGGTTTGGTAGGTCTCCCTAGGTGGCCGCCGAGCACCGGGCCAAAACCCAGGGGACCCCCTTGCAAAACCAGGTCGTTTTGAGATAGGCAATTTTGATGTCGCCTCACTACGTTGTGGGCCCTTGCCTGTCGCGGGTACTTGGGCCTCCCACACGAGTGAGGCACCGTTTTAATCGGGAGACCCAGGGGAACGCTGGGTGGTAGGAAATTTGTGTCAGCCCGGTGATGCCACAACTTTCCCACACAAAAATGTGTGAAAAAAGTGATTTTTTTCAGCTAAATTTGAGGTTTGCAGGGGATTCTGGGTAAGGAAACTTTGGGGGATCCACGCAAGCCATATCTCCCTGGAATCCACCGGGTGTCTAGTTTTCAGAAATGTGTGGGTTTGGTAGGTTTCCCTAGGTGCCGGCAGAGCTAGGGTTCAAAAACTACAGCTAGGCACTTTGCCAAAAAAGGGTCATTTTCACTGCAAAATTGAGGTGTGTCCACGTTGTGTTTTGTGCTGTTTCCTGTCGCGGGCACTAGGCCGACCCACACAAGTGAGGTACCATTTTTCTTGGAAGACTTTGGGGAATATGGGGTGGGTGGAAATTTGTGGATCCACGCAGATTCCAGTACTTTCCACCACAGAAATGTGGGGAAAATGTTTTTTTTTTACAATTGTTTAGGTTTGCAAGGGATTCTGGGTAACGGAACCTGGTGGGAGGCAGTCAAGTCACCTCATCCTGGATTCCCTGGGTGTCTAGTTTTCAAAAATGTATAGGTTTGCTAGGTTTCCCTTGGTGCCGGCAGAGCTATGGTTCAAAAACTACAGCTAGGCACATTTCCACAAAAGGGTCATTTTTCACTGCGAAATTGAGGTGTGTCCACGTTGCGTTTTGCGCCGTTTCCTGTCGCGGGCACTAGGATGACCCACACAAGTGAGGTACCATTTTTCTCTGAAGACTTTGGGGAACGCGGAGTGCGTGGAAATTTGAGGATCCACGCAGATTCCAGAACTTTCCACTACAGAAATGTGGGGAAAATGTGGTTTTTTTGACAATTGTTTAGGTTTGCAAGGGATTCTGGGTAACGCAACCTGGTGGAAGGCAGTCAAGTCACCCCATCCTGGATTCCCCTGGGTGTCTAGTTTTCAAAAATGTATAGGTTTGCTAGGTTTCCCTAGGTGCCGGCAGAGCTATGGTTCAAAAACTACACCTAGGCACTTTGCCCAAAAAGGGTCATTTTTCACTGCGAATTTGAGGTGTGTCCAAGTTGCGTTTTGCGCCGTTTCCTGTCACGGGCACTAGCCCGACCCAAACAAGTGAGGTACCGTTTTTCTGGGAAGACTTTGGGGAATGCGGGGTGGGTGGACATTTGTGGATCCACGCAGATTCCAGAACTTTCCACTACAGAAATGTGGGGAAAATTTGTTTTTTTTGGCAATTTTTTAGGTTTGCAAGGGATTTTGGGTAACAGAACCTGGTGGGTTTGAGATAGGCAATTTTGATGACGCCTCACTACGTTGTGGGCCCTTGCCTGTCGCGGGTACTTGGGCCTCCCACACGAGTGAGGCACCGTTTTAATCGGGTGACCCAGGGGAACGCTGGGTGGTAGGAAATTTGTGTCAGCCCGGTGATGCCACAACTTTCCCACACAATAATGTGTGAAAAAATTGATTTTTTTCAACTAAATTTGAGGTTTGCAGGGGATTCTGGGTAAGGAAACGTTGGGGGATCCACGCAAGCCATACCTCCCTGTAATCCCCCGGGTGTCTAGTTTTCATAAATGTGTCGGTTTGGTAGGTCTCCCTAGGTGGCCGCCGAGCACCGGGCCAAAACCCAGGGGACCCCCTTGCAAAACCAGGTCGTTTTGAGATAGGCAATTTTGATGTCGCCTCACTACGTTGTGGGCCCTTGCCTGTCGCGGGTACTTGGGCCTCCCACACGAGTGAGGCACCGTTTTAATCGGGAGACCCAGGGGAACGCTGGGTGGTAGGAAATTTGTGTCAGCCCGGTGATGCCACAACTTTCCCACACAAAAATGTGTGAAAAAAGTGATTTTTTTCAGCTAAATTTGAGGTTTGCAGGGGATTCTGGGTAAGGAAACGTTGAGGGATCCTTGCAAGCCATACCTCCCTGGAATCCCCCGGGTGTCTAGTTTTCAGAAATGTGTGGGTTTGGTAGGTTTCCCTAGGTGGCCACCGAGCACCGAGCCAAAAACCCAGGGGACCTCCCTTGCAAAACCAGGTCGTTTTGAGATAGGCAATTTTGATGTCGCCTCACTATGTTGTGGGCCCTTGCCTGTCGCAGGTACTTGGGCCTCCCACACGAGTGAGGCACTGTTTTTACGGGAGACCCGGGGGAACGCTGGGTGGTAGGAAATTTGTGTCAGCCCCGTGATGCCACAACTTTCCCACACAATAATGTGTGAAAAAAGTGATTTTTTTCAACTAAATTTGAGGTTTGCAGGGGATTCTGGGTAAGGAAACGTTGGGGGATCCACGCAAGCCATACCTCCCTGTAATCCCCCGGGTGTCTAGTTTTCATAAATGTGTCGGTTTGGTAGGTCTCCCTAGGTGGCCGCCGAGCACCGGGCCAAAAACCCAGGGGACCCCCCTTGCAAAACCAGGTCTTTTTGAGATAGGCAATTTTGATGTCGCCTCACTACATTGTGGGCCCTTGCCTGTCGCGGGTATTTGGGCCTCCCACACGAGTGAGGCACCGTTTTTATCAGGGGAACGCTGGGTGGTAGGCAATTTGTGTCAGCCCGGTGATGCCACAACTTTCCCACACAAAAATGTGTGAAAAAAGTGATTTTTTCAGCTAAATTTGAGGTTTGCAGGGGATTCTGGGTAAGGAAACTTTGGGGGATCCACGCAAGCCATATCTCCCTGGAATCCACCGGGTGTCTAGTTTTCAGAAATGTGTGGGTTTGGTAGGTTTCCCTAGGTGCCGGCAGAGCTAGGGTTCAAAAACTACAGCTAGGCACTTTGCCAAAAAAGGGCCATTTTCACTGCAAAATTGAGGTGTGTCCACGTTGCGTTTTGTGCCGTTTCCTGTCGCGGGTACTAGGCCGACCCACACAAGTGAGGTACCATTTTTCTTGGAAGACTTTGGGGAACGCGGGGTGGGTGGAAATTTGTGGATCCACGCAGATTCCAGAGCTTTCCACTACAGAAATGTGGGAAAATGTGGTTTTTTTTACACTTTTTTAGGTTTGCAAGGGATTCTGGGTAATGGAACCTGGTGGGAAGCAGTCGAGTCACCCCATCCTGGATTCCCCTGGGTGTCTAGTTTTCAAAAATGTATAGGTTTGCTAGGTTTCCCTTGGTGCCGGCAGAGCTATGGTTCAAAAACTACAGCTAGGCACTTTGCCACAAAAGGGTCATTTTTCACTGCGAAATTGAGGTGTGTCCACGTTGCGTTTTGCGCCGTTTCCTGTCGCGGGTACTAGGATGACCCACACAAGTGAGGTACCATTTTTCTCTGAAGACTTTGGGGAACGCGGGGTGTGTGGAAATTTGAGGATCCACGCAGATTCCAGAACTTTCCACTACAGAAATGTGGGGAAAATGTGGTTTTTTTGACAATTGTTTAGGTTTGCAAGGGATTCTGGGTAACGCAACCTGGTGGAAGGCAGTCAAGTCACCCCATCCTGGATTCCCCTGCGTGTCTAGTTTTCAAAAATGTATAGGTTTGCTAGGTTTCCCTAGGTGCCGGCAGAGCTAGGGTTCAAAAACTACACCTAGGCACTTTGCCAAAAAAGGGTCATTTTTCACTGCGAATTTGAGGTGTGTCCACGTTGCGTTTTGCGCCGTTTCCTGTCACGGGCACTAGCCCGACCCAAACAAGTGAGGTACCGTTTTTCTCGGAAGACTTTGGGGAATGCGGGGTGGGTGGAAATTTGTGGATCCACGCAGATTCCAGAACTTTCCACTACAGATATGTGGGGAAAATTTGTTTTTTTGGGCAATTTTTTAGGTTTGCAAGGGATTCTGGGTAACAGAACCTGGTGGGTTTGAGATAGGCAATTTTGATGACGCCTCACTACGTTGTGGGCCCTTGCCTGTCGCGGGTACTTGGGCCTCCCACACGAGTGAGGCACCGTTTTAATCGGGTGACCCAGGGGAACGCTGGGTGGTAGGAAATTTGTGTCAGCCCGGTGATGCCACAACTTTCCCACACAAAAATGAATGAAAAAAGTGATTTTTTTCAGCTACATTTGAGGTTTGCAGGGGATTCTGGGTAAGGAAACGTTGGGGGATCCTTGCAAGCCATACCTCCCTGGAATCCCCCGGGTGTCTAGTTTTCAGAAATGTGTGGGTTTGGTAGGTTTCCCTAGGTGGCCGCCGAGCACCGAGCCAAAAACCCAGGGGACCTCCCTTGCAAAACCAGGTCGTTTTGAGATAGGCAATTTTGATGTCGCCTCACTATGTTGTGGGCCCTTGCCTGTCGCAGGTACTTAGGCCTCCCACACGAGTGAGGCACCGTTTTTAAGGGAGACCCGGGGGAACGCTGGGTGGTAGGAAATTTGTGTCAGCCCCGTAATGCCACAACTTTCCCACACAAAAATGTGTGAAAAAAGTGATTTTTTTCAGCTAAATTTGAGGTTTGCAGGGGATTCTGGGTAAGGAAACTTTGGGGGATCCACGCAAGCCATATCTCCCTGGAATCCACCGGGTGTCTAGTTTTCAGAAATGTGTGGGTTTGGTAGGTTTCCCTAGGTGCCGGCAGAGCTAGGGTTCAAAAACTACAGCTAGGCACTTTGCCAAAAAGGGTCATTTTCACTGCAAAATTGAGGTGTGTCCACGTTGCGTTTTGTGCTGTTTCCTGTCGCGGGCACTAGGCCGACCCACACAAGTGAGGTACCATTTTTCTTGGAAGACTTTGGGGAATATGGGGTGGGTGGAAATTTGTGGATCCACGCAGATTCCAGTACTTTCCACCACAGAAATGTGGGGAAAATGTGTTTTTTTTTACAATTGTTTAGGTTTGCAAGGGATTCTGGGTAACGGAACCTGGTGGGAGGCAGTCAAGTCACCTCATCCTGGATTCCCCTGGGTGTCTAGTTTTCAAAAATGTATAGGTTTGCTAGGTTTCCCTTGGTGCCGGCAGAGCTATGGTTCAAAAACTACAGCTAGGCACTTTGCCACAAAAGGGTCATTTTTCACTGCGAAATTGAGGTGTGTCCACGTTGCGTTTTGCGCCGTTTCCTGTCGCGGGCACTAGGATGACCCACACAAGTGAGGTACCATTTTTCTCTGAAGACTTTGGGGAACGCGGGGTGCGTGGAAATTTGAGGATCCACGCAGATTCCAGAACTTTCCACTACAGAAATGTGGGGAAAATGTGGTTTTTGACAATTGTTTAGGTTTGCAAGGGATTCTGGGTAACGCAACCTGGTGGAAGGCAGTCAAGTCACCCCATCCTGGATTCCCCTGGGTGTCTAGTTTTCAAAAATGTATAGGTTTGCTAGGTTTCCCTAGGTGCCGGCAGAGCTATGGTTCAAAAACTACACCTAGGCACTTTGCCAAAAAAGGGTCATTTTTCACTGCGAATTTGAGGTGTGTCCACGTTGCGTTTTGCGCCGTTTCCTGTCACGGGCACTAGCCCGACCCAAACAAGTGAGGTACCGTTTTTCTCGGAAGACTTTGGGGAATGCGGGGTGGGTGGAAATTTGTGGATCCACGCAGATTCCAGAACTTTCCACTACAGAAATGTGGGGAAAATTTGTTTTTTTTGGCAATTTTTTAGGTTTGCAAGGGATTCTGGGTAACAGAACCTGGTGGGTTTGAGATAGGCAATTTTGATGACGCCTCACTACGTTGTGGGCCCTTGCCTGTCGCGGGTACTTGGGCCTCCCACACGAGTGAGGCACCGTTTTAATCGGGTGACCCAGGGGAACGCTGGGTGGTAGGAAATTTGTGTCAGCCCGGTGATGCCACAACTTTCCCACACAAAAATGTGTGAAAAAAGTGATTTTTTTCAGCTACATTTGAGGTTTGCAGGGGATTCTGGGTAAGGAAACGTTGGGGGATCCTTGCAAGCCATACCTCCCTGGAATCCCCCGGGTGTCTAGTTTTCAGAAATGTGTGGGTTTGGTAGGTTTCCCTAGGTGGCCACCGAGCACCGAGCCAAAAACCCAGGGGACCTCCCTTGCAAAACCAGGTCGTTTTGAGATAGGTAATTTTGATGTCGCCTCACTATGTTGTGGGCCCTTGCCTGTCGCAGGTACTTGGGCCTCCCACACGAGTGAGGCACCGTTTTTACGGGAGACCCGGGGGAACGCTGGGTGGTAGGAAATTTGTGTCAGCCCCGTGATGCCACAATTTTCCCACACAATAATGTGTGAAAAAAGTGATTTTTTTCAACTAAATTTGAGGTTTGCAGGGGATTCTGGGTAAGGAAACGTTGGGGGATCCACGCAAGCCATACCTCCCTGTAATCCCCCGGGTGTCTAGTTTTCATAAATGTGTCGGTTTGGTAGGTCTCCCTAGGTGGCCGCCGAGCACCGGGCCAAAAACCCAGGGGACCCCCCTTGCAAAACCAGGTCGTTTTGAGATAGGCAATTTTGATGTCGCCTCACTACGTTGTGGGCCCTTGCCTGTCGCGGGTACTTGGGCCTCCCACACGAGTGAGGCACCGTTTTTATCAGGGGAACGCTGGGTGGTAGGCAATTTGTGTCAGCCCGGTGATGCCACAACTTTCCCACACAAAAATGTGTGAAAAAAGTGATTTTTTTCAGCTAAATTTGAGGTTTGCAGGGGATTCTGGGTAAGGAAACGTTGGGGGATCCTTGCAAGCCATACCTCCCTGGAATCCCCCGGGTGTCTAGTTTTCAGAAATGTGTGGGTTTGGTAGGTTTCCCTAGGTGGCCACCGAGCACCGAGCCAAAAACCCAGGGGACCTCCCTTGCAAAACCAGGTCGTTTTGAGATAGGTAATTTTGATGTCGCCTCACTATGTTGTGGGCCCTTGCCTGTCGCAGGTACTTGGGCCTCCCACACGAGTGAGGCACCGTTTTTACGGGAGACCCGGGGGAACGCTGGGTGGTAGGAAATTTGTGTCAGCCCCGTGATGCCACAACTTTCCCACACAATAATGTGTGAAAAAAGTGATTTTTTCAACTAAATTTGAGGTTTGCAGGGGATTCTGGGTAAGGAAACGTTGGGGGATCCACGCAAGCCATACCTCCCTGTAATCCCCCGGGTGTCTAGTTTTCATAAATGTGTCGGTTTGGTAGGTCTCCCTAGGTGGCCGCCGAGCACCGGGCCAAAAACCCAGGGGACCCCCCTTGCAAAACCAGGTCGTTTTGAGATAGGCAATTTTGATGTCGCCTCACTACGTTGTGGGCCCTTGCCTGTCGCGGGTACTTGGGCCTCCCACACGAGTGAGGCACCGTTTTAATCGGGAGACCCAGGGGAACGCTGGGTGGTAGGAAATTTGTGTCAGCCCGGTGATGCCACAACTTTCCCACACAAAAATGTGTGAAAAAAGTGATTTTTTTCAGCTAAATTTGAGGTTTGCAGGGGATTCTGGGTAAGGAAACGTTGGGGGATCCACGCAAGCCATATCTCCCTGGAATCCACCGGGTGTCTAGTTTTCAGAAATGTGTGGGTTTTGTAGGTTTCCCTAGGTGCCGGCAGAGCTAGGGTTCAAAAACTACAGCTAGGCACTTTGCCAAAAAAGGGTCATTTTCACTGCAAAATTGAGGTGTGTCCACGTTGCGTTTTGTGCTGTTTCCTGTCGCGGGCACTAGGCCGACCCACACAAGTGAGGTACCATTTTTCTTGGAAGACTTTGGGGAATATGGGGTGGGTGGAAATTTGTGGATCCACGCAGATTCCAGTACTTTCCACCACAGAAATGTGGGGAAAATGTGTTTTTTTTTACAATTGTTTAGGTTTGCAAGGGAATCTGGGTAATGGAACCTGGTGGAAGGCAGTCAAGTCACCCCATCCTGGATTCCCCTGGGTGTCTAGTTTTCAAAAATGTATAGGTTTACTAGGTTTCCCTAGGTGCCAGCAGAGCTATGGTTCAAAAACTACAGCTAGGCACTTTGCCAAAAAAGGGTAATTTTTCACTGCCCAATTGAGGTGTGTCCACGTTGCGTTTTGCACCGTTTCCTGTCGTGGGCACTAGGCTGACCCACACAAGTGAGGTACCAGTTTTCTCGGAAGACTTTGGGAAACGCGGGGTGGGTGGAAATTTGAGGATCCACGCAGATTCCAGAACTTTCCACTCCAAAAATGTGGGGAAAATGTGTTTTTTTTAGGTTTGCAAGGGATTCTGGGTAATGTAACCTGGTGGGAGGCAGTCGAGTCACCCCATCCTGGATTTCCCTGGGTGTCTAGTTTTCAAAAATGTATAGGTTTGCTAGGTTTCCCTTGGTGCCGGCAGAGCTATGGTTCAAAAACTACAGCTAGGCACTTTGCCAAAAAAGGGTCATTTTTCACTGCGAAATTGAGGTGTGTCCACGTTGCGTTTTGCGCCGTTTCCTGTCGCGGGCACTAGGATGACCCACACAAGTGAGGTACCATTTTTCTCTGAAGACTTTGGGGAACGCGGGGTGCGTGGAAATTTGAGGATCCACGCAGATTCCAGAGCTTTCCAGTACAGAAATGTTGGGAAAATGTGGTTTTTTTGACAATTGTTTAGGTTTGCAAGGGATTCTGGGTAACGCAACCTGGTGGAAGGCAGTCAAGTCACCCCATCCTGGATTCCCCTGGGTGTCTAGTTTTCAAAAATGTATAGGTTTGCTAGGTTTCCCTAGGTGCCGGCAGAGCTATGGTTCAAAAACTACACCTAGGCACTTTGCCAAAAAAGGGTCATTTTTCACTGCGAATTTGAGGTGTTTCCACGTTGTGTTTTGCGCCGTTTCCTGTCACGGGCACTAGCCCGACCCAAACAAGTGAGGTACCGTTTTTCTCGGAAGACTTTGGGGAATGCGGGGTGGGTGGAAATTTGTGGATCCACGCAGATTCCAGAACTTTCCACCACAGAAATGTGGGTAAAATTTGGTTTTTTGGGCAATTTTTTCGGTTTGCAAGGGATTCTGGGTAACAGAACCTGGTGGGAGGCAGTCAAGTCACCCCATCCTGGATTCCCCTGGGTGTCTAGTTTTAAAAAATGTATAGGTTTGCTAGGTTTCCCTAGGTGCCAGCAGAGCTATGGTTCAAAAACTACAGCTAAGCACTTTGCCAAAAAAGGGTCATTTTTCACTGCGAAATTGAGGTGTGTCCACGTTGCGTTTTGTGCCGTTTCCTGTCGCGGGCACTAGGCTGACCCACACAAGTGAGGTACCATTTTTCTCTGAAGACTTTGGGGAACGCGGGGTGTGTGGAAATTTGAGTATCCACGCAGATTCCAGAACTTTCCACTACAGAAATATGGGGAAAATGTGTTTTTTTGACAATTGTTTAGGTTTGCAAGGGATTCTGGGTAACAGAACCTGGTGGGAGGCAGTCAAGTCACCCCATCCTGGATTCCCCTGGGTGTCTAGTTTTCAAAAATGTATAGGTTTGCTAGGTTTCCCTTGGTGCCGGCAGAGCTATGGTTCAAAAACTACAGCTAGGCACTTTGCCACAAAAGGGTCATTTTTCACTGCGAAATTGAGGTGTGTCCACGTTGCGTTTTGCGCCGTTTCCTGTCGCGGGCACTAGGATGACCCACACAAGTGAGGTACCATTTTTCTCTGAAGACTTTGGGGAACGCGGGGTGCGTGGAAATTTGAGGATCCACGCAGATTCCAGAACTTTCCAGTACAGAAATGTGGGGAAAATGTGTTTTTTTTGACAATTGTTTAGGTTTGCAAGGGATTCTGGGTAACGCAACCTGGTGGAAGGCAGTCAAGTCACCCCATCCTGGATTCCCCTGGGTGTCTAGTTTTCAAAAATGTATAGGTTTGCTAGGTTTCCCTAGGTGCCGGCAGAGCTATGGTTCAAAAACTACACCTAGGCACTTTGCCAAAAAGGGTCATTTTTCACTGCGAATTTGAGGTGTTTCCACGTTGCGTTTTGCGCCGTTTCCTGTCACGGGCACTAGCCCGACCCAAACAAGTGAGGTACCGTTTTTCTCGGAAGACTTTGGGGAATGCGGGGTGGGTGGAAATTTGTGGATCCACGCAGATTCCAGAACTTTCCACCACAGAAATGTTTGGAAAATTTGTTTTTTTTGGCAATTTTTTAGGTTTGCAAGGGATTCTGGGTAACAGAACCTGGAGGGAGGCAGTCAAGTCACCCCATCCTGGATTCCCCTGGGTGTCTAGTTTTAAAAAATGTATAGGTTTGCCAGGTTTCCCTTGGTGCCAGCAGAGCTATGGTTCAAAAACTACAGCTAAGCACTTTGCCAAAAAAGGTCATTTTTCACTGCGAAATTGAGGTGTGTCCACGTTGCGTTTTGCGCCGTTTCCTGTCGCGGGCACTAGGCTGACCCACACAAGTGAGGTACCATTTTTCTCTGAAGACTTTGGGGAACGCGGGGTGTGTGGAAATTTGAGTATCCACGCAGATTCCAGAACTTTCCACTACAGAAATATGGGGAAAATGTGTTTTTTTTTACAATTGTTTAGGTTTGCAAGGGATTCTGGGTAACGCAACCTGGTGGGAGGCAGGCAAGTCACCCCATCCTGGATTCCCCTGGGTGTCTAGTTTTAAAAAATGTATAGGTTTGCTAGGTTTCCCTAGGTGCCGGCAGAGCTATGGTTCAAAAACTACAGCTAGGCACTTTGCCAAAAAAGGGTCATTTTTCACTGCGAAATTGAGGTGTGTCCACGTTGCGTTTTGCGCCGTTTCCTGTCACGGGCACTAGGCCTACCCACACAAGTGAGGTACCATTTTTCTCGGAAGACTTTGGGGAACGGGGGGTGCATGGAAATTTGTGGATCCACGCAGATTCCAGAACTTTGCACCACAGAAATGTGGGATAATTTGGTTTTTTTGGCAATTGTTTAGGTTTGCAAGGGATTCTGGGTAACAGAACCTGGTGGGAGGCAGTCAAGTCACCCCATCCTGGACTCCCCTGGGTGTCTAGTTTTCAAAAATGTATAGGGTTGCTAGGTTTGCCTAGGTGCCGGCAGATCTATGGTTCAAAAACTACAGCTAGGCACTTTGCCAAAAAAGGGTCATTTTTCACTGCGAAATTGAGGTGTGTCCATGTTGTGTTTTGCGCCGTTTCCTGTCGGGGGCAGTAGGCTGGCCCACACAAGTGAGGTACCATTTTTCTCGGAAGACTTTGGGGAACGCAGGGTGGGTGGAAATTTGTGGATCCACGCTGATTCCAGAACTTTCCACTACAGAAATGTGGGGAAAATGTTTTTTTTTTGACAATTTATAAGGTTTGCAAGGGATTCTGGGTAACGGAACCTGGTGGGAGGCAGTCAAGTCACCCCATCCTGGATTCCCCTGGGTGTCTAGTTTTAAAAAATGTATAGGTTTGCTAGGTTTCCCTTGGTGCCGGCAGAACTATAGTTCAAAAACTACAGCTAGGCACTTTGCCAAAAAAGGGTCATTTTTCACTGCGAAATTGAGGTGTGTCCACGTTGCGTTTTGCGCCGTTTCCTGTCGCGAGCACTAGGCTGACCCACACAAGTGAGGTACCATTTTTCTCGGAAGACTTTGGGGAATATGGGGTGGGTGGAAATTTGTGGATCCACGCAGATTCCAGTACTTTCCACCACAGAAATGTGGGGAAAATGTGTTTTTTTTTACAATTGTTTAGGTTTGCAAGGGATTCTGGGTAACGAAACCTGGTGGGAGGCAGTCAAGTCACCTCATCCTGGATTCCCCTGGGTGTCTAGTTTTCAAAAATGTATAGGTTTGCTAGGTTTCCCTAGGTGCCGGCAGAGCTATGGTTCAAAAACTACAGCTAGGCACTTTGCCAAAAATGGTCATTTTTCACTGCGAAATTGAGGTGTGTCCATGTTGCGTTTTGCGCCGTTTCCTGTCACGGGCACTAGGATGACCCACACAAGTGAGGTACCATTTTTCTCTGAAGACTTTGGGGAACGCAAGGTGCATGGAAATTTGAGGATCCACGCAGATTCCAGAACTTTCCACTACAGAAATGTGGGGAAAATTTGGTTTTTGGGCAATTTTTAGGTTTGCAAGGGATTCTGGGTAACAGAACCTGGTGGGAGGCAGTCAAGTCACCCCATCCTGGATTCCCCTGCGTGTCTAGTTTTAAAAAATGTATAGGTTTGCTAGGTTTCCCTAGGTGCCAGCAGAGCTATGGTTCAAAAACTACAGCTAAGCATTTTGGCAAAAAAGGGTCATTTTTCACTGCGAAATTGAGGTGTGTCCACGTTGCGTTTTGCGCCATTTCCTGTCGCGGGCACTAGGCTGACCCACACAAGTGAGGTACCATTTTTCTCTGAAGACTTTGGGGAATGCGGGGTGTGTGGAAATTTGAGTATCCACGCAGATTCCAGAACTTTCCACTACAGAAATATGGGGAAAATGTGGGTTTTTTGACAATTGTTTAGGTTTGCAAGGGATTCTGGGTAACGCAACCTGGTGGGAGGCAGTCAAGTCACCCCATCCTAGACTCCCTGGGTGTCTAGTTTTCAAAAATGTATAGGTTTGCTAGGTTTCCCTAGGTGCCGGCAGAGCTATGGTTCAAAAACTACAGCTAGGCACTTTGCCAAAAAGGGTCATTTTTCACTGCGAAATTGAGGTGTGTCCACGTTGTGTTTTGCGCCGTTTCCTGTCGCGGGCAGTAGGCTGGCCCACACAAGTGAGGTACCATTTTTCTCGGAAGACTTTGGGGAACGCAGGGTGGGTGGAAATTTGTGGATCCACGCTGATTCCAGAACTTTCCACTACAGAAATGTGGGGAAAATGTGTTTTTTTGGACAATTTTTTAGGTTTGCAAGGGATTCTGGGTAACGGAACCTGGTGGGAGGCAGTCAAGTCACCCCATCCTGGATTCCCCTTGGTGTCTAGTTTTAAAAAATGTATAGGTTTACTAGGTTCCCTTAGGTGCCGGCAGAGCTATGGTTCAAAAACTACAGCTAGGCACTTTGCCAAAAAAGGGTCATTTTTCACTGCGAAATTGAGGTGTGTCCACGTTGCGTTTTGTGCCGTTTCCTGTCGCGGGCACTAGGCTGACCCACACAAGTGAGGTACCATTTTTCTCTGAAGACTTTGGGGAACGCGGGGTGTGTGGAAATTTGAGTATCCACGCAGATTCCAGAACTTTCCACTACAGAAATATGGGGAAAATGTGTTTTTTTTGACAATTGTTTAGGTTTGCAAGGGATTCTGGGTAACAGAACCTGGTGGGAGGCAGTCAAGTCACCCCATCCTGGATTCCCCTGGGTGTCTAGTTTTCAAAAATGTATAGGTTTGCTAGGTTTCCCTTGGTGCCGGCAGAGCTATGGTTCAAAAACTACAGCTAGGCACTTTGCCACAAAAGGGTCATTTTTCACTGCGAAATTGAGGTGTGTCCACGTTGCGTTTTGCGCCGTTTCCTGTCGCGGGCACTAGGATGACCCACACAAGTGAGGTACCATTTTTCTCTGAAGACTTTGGGGAACGCGGGGTGCGTGGAAATTTGAGGATCCACGCAGATTCCAGAACTTTCCAGTACAGAAATGTGGGGAAAATGTGTTTTTTTTGACAATTGTTTAGGTTTGCAAGGGATTCTGGGTAACGCAACCTGGTGGAAGGCAGTCAAGTCACCCCATCCTGGATTCCCCTGGGTGTCTAGTTTTCAAAAATGTATAGGTTTGCTAGGTTTCCCTAGGTGCCGGCAGAGCTATGGTTCAAAAACTACACCTAGGCACTTTGCCAAAAAAGGGTCATTTTTCACTGCGAATTTGAGGTGTTTCCACGTTGCGTTTTGCGCCGTTTCCTGTCACGGGCACTAGCCCGACCCAAACAAGTGAGGTACCGTTTTTCTCGGAAGACTTTGGGGAATGCGGGGTGGGTGGAAATTTGTGGATCCACGCAGATTCCAGAACTTTCCACCACAGAAATGTGGGGAAAATTTGTTTTTTTTGGCAATTCTTTAGGTTTGCAAGGGATTCTGGGTAACAGAACCTGGTGGGAGGCAGTCAAGTCACCCCATCCTGGATTCCCCTGGGTGTCTAGTTTTAAAAAATTTATAGGTTTGCTAGGTTTCCCTTGGTGCCAGCAGAGCTATGGTTCAAAAACTACAGCTAAGCACTTTGCCAAAAAAGGTCATTTTTCACTGCGAAATTGAGGTGTGTCCACGTTGCGTTTTGCGCCGTTTCCTGTCGCGGGCACTAGGCTGACCCACACAAGTGAGGTACCATTTTTCTCTGAAGACTTTGGGGAACGCGGGGTGTGTGGAAATTTGAGTATCCACGCAGATTCCAGAACTTTCCACTACAGAAATATGGGGAAAATGTTTTTTTTTTACAATTGTTTAGGTTTGCAAGGGATTCTGGGTAACGCAACCTGGTGGGAGGCAGGCAAGTCACCCCATCCTGGATTCCCCTGGGTGTCTAGTTTTAAAAATGTATAGTTTTGCTAGGTTTCCCTAGGTGCCGGCAGAGCTATGGTTCAAAAACTACAGCTAGGCACTTTGCCAAAAAGGGTCATTTTTCACTGCGAAATTGAGGTGTGTCCACGTTGCGTTTTGCGCCGTTTCCTGTCACGGGCACTAGGCCTACCCACACAAGTGAGGTACCATTTTTCTCGGAAGACTTTGGGGAACGCGGGGTGCATGGAAATTTGTGGATCCACACAGATTCCAGAACTTTCCACCACAGAAATGTGGGATAATTTGGTTTTTTTGGCAATTGTTTAGGTTTGCAAGGGATTCTGTGTAACAGAACCTGGTGGGAGGCAGTCAAGTCACCCCATCCTGGATTCCCCTGGGTGTCTAGTTTTAAAAAATGTATAGGTTTGCTAGGTTTCCCTTGGTGCCGGCAGAACTATGGTTCAAAAACTACAGCTAGGCACTTTGCCAAAAAAGGGTCATTTTTCACTGCGAAATTGAGGTGTGTCCACGTTGCGTTTTGCGCCGTTTCCTGTCGCGAGCACTAGGCCGACCCACACAAGTGAGGTACCATTTTTCTCGGAAGACTTTGGGGAATATGGGGTGGGTGGAAATTTGTGGATCCACGCAGATTCCAGTACTTTCCATCACAGAAATGTGGGGAAAATGTGTTTTTTTTGCCAATTTATAAGGTTTGCAAGGGATTCTGGGTAACGGAACCTGGTGGGAGGCAGTCAAGTCACCCCATCCTGGATTCCCCTGGGTGTCTAGTTTTAAAAAATGTATAGGTTTGCTAGGTTTCCCTTGGTGCCGGCAGAACTATGGTTCAAAAACTACAGCTAGGCACTTTGCCAAAAAAGGGTCATTTTTCACTGCGAAATTGAGGTGTGTCCACGTTGCGTTTTGCGCCGTTTCCTGTCGCGAGCACTAGGCCGACCCACACAAGTGAGGTACCATTTTTCTCGGAAGACTTTGGGGAATATGGGGTGGGTGGAAATTTGTGGATCCACGCAGATTCCAGTACTTTCCACCACAGAAATGTGGGGAAAATGTGTTTTTTTTTACAATTGTTTAGGTTTGCAAGGGATTCTGGGTAACGAAACCTGGTGGGAGGCAGTCAAGTCACCTCATCCTGGATTCCCCTGGGTGTCTAGTTTTCAAAAATGTATAGGTTTGCTAGGTTTCCCTAGGTGCCGGCAGAGCTATGGTTCAAAAACTACAGCTAGGCACTTTGCCAAAAATGGTCATTTTTCACTGCGAAATTGAGGTGTGTCCACGTTGCGTTTTGCGCCGTTTCCTGTCACGGGCACTAGGATGACCCACACAAGTGAGGTACCATTTTTCTCTGAAGACTTTGGGGAACGCAAGGTGCATGGAAATTTGAGGATCCACGCAGATTCCAGAACTTTCCACTACAGAAATGTGGGGAAAATTTGTTTTTTTGGGCAATTTTTTAGGTTTGCAAGGGATTCTGGGTAACAGAACCTGGTGGGAGGCAGTCAAGTCACCCCATCCTGGATTCCCCTGCGTGTCTAGTTTTAAAAAATGTATAGGTTTGCTAGGTTTCCCTAGGTGCCAGCAGAGCTATGGTTCAAAAACTACAGCTAAGCATTTTGGCAAAAAAGGGTCATTTTTCACTGCGAAATTGAGGTGTGTCCACGTTGCGTTTTGTGCCGTTTCCTGTCGCGGGCACTAGGCTGACCCACACAAGTGAGGTACCATTTTTCTCTGAAGACTTTGGGGAACGCGGGGTGTGTGGAAATTTGAGTATCCACGCAGATTCCAGAACTTTCCACTACAGAAATATGGGGAAAATGTGGGTTTTTTGACAATTGTTTAGGTTTGCAAGGGATTCTGGGTAACGCAACCTGGTGGGAGGCAGTCAAGTCACCCCATCCTGGATTCCCCTGGGTGTCTAGTTTTAAAAAATGTATAGGTTTGCTAGGTTTCCCTAGGTGCCGGCAGAGCTATGGTTCAAAGACTACAGCTAGGCACTTTGCCAAAAAAGGGTCATTTTTCACTGCAAAATTGAGGTGTGTCCACGTTGCGTTTTGCGCCGTTTCCTGTCACGGGCACTAGGCCGACCCACACAAGTGAGATACCATTTTTCTCGGAAGACTTTGGGGAACGCGGGGTGCATGGAAATTTGTGGATCCACGCTGATTCCAGAACTTTCCACCACAGAAATGTGGGATAATTTGTTTTTTTGGGCAATTGTTTAGGTTAGCAAGGGATTCTGGGTAACAGAACCTGGTGGGAGGCAGTCAAGTCACCCCATCCTGGACTCCCCTGGGTGTCTAGTTTTCAAAAATGTATAGGTTTGCTAGGTTTCCCTAGGTGCCGGCAGAGCTATGGTTCAAAAACTACAGCTAGGCACTTTGCCAAAAAAGGGTCATTTTTCACTGCGAAATTGAGGTGTGTCCACGTTGTGTTTTGCGCCGTTTCCTGTCGCGGGCAGTAGGCTGGCCCACACAAGTGAGGTACCATTTTTCTCGGAAGACTTTGGGGAACGCAGGGTGGGTGGAAATTTGTGGATCCACGCTGATTCCAGAACTTTCCACTACAGAAATGTGGGGAAAATGTGTTTTTTGGACAATTTTTTAGGTTTGCAAGGGATTCTGGGTAACGGAACCTGGTGGGAGGCAGTCAAGTCACCCCATCCTGGATTCCCCTTGGTGTCTAGTTTTCAAAAATGTATAGGTTTACTAGGTTCCCTTAGGTGCCGGCAGAGCTATGGTTCAAAAACTACAGCTAGGCACTTTGCCAAAAAAGGGTCATTTTTCACTGCGAAATTGAGGTGTGTCCACGTTGCGTTTTGCGCCGTTTCCTGTCACGAGCACTAGGCCGACCCACACAAGTGAGGTACCATTTTTCTCGGAAGACTTTGGGAAATATGAGGTGGGTGGAAATTTGTGGATCCATGCAGATTCCAGTATTTTCCACCACAGAAAGGTGGGGAAAATGTGGGTTTTTTTACAATTTTTTAGGTTTGCAAGGGATTCTGGGTAACGGAACCTGGTGGGAGGCAGTCAAATCACCTCATCCTGGATTCCCCTGGGTGTCTAGTTTTCAAAAATGTATAGGTTTGCTAGGTTTCCCTAGGTGCCGGCAGAGCTATGGTTCAAAAACTACAGCCAGGCACTTTGCCAAAAATGGTCATTTTTCACTGCGAAATTGAGGTGTGTCCACGTTGCGTTTTGCGCCGTTTCCTGTCACGGGCACTAGGCCGACCCACACAAGTAAGGTACCATTTTTTTCAGAAGACTTTGGGGAACGTGATGAATGCTGAGTACCCCAACATATGGAAGCAAGAACTAATTCTCCCCCTAGCCAAAAAAGCAGGTCTAGATGCCTACGTCCTTTCAAATTACTGCCCCAACTCTGTGCTCCTGTACATAGTTAAGGTCCTGGAAAGACTTGTCAACAGTCCGTTGACACAGCTTCTAGAAGACAATAATCTACTGCACCCTTCTCAGACAGAATTCAGAGCCACGAACAGTATAGAATCCACTCTTTTGGCTGTTTCGGATAACATAAGTTTAGAGTAGATCAGGGCAAATCTGTTGCACTGATTCTACTTGATTTCTCCATAGCATTAGACACCGTCTCGCACAGTCAAATGATAAACAGTCTCCACGAGGTAGGGTTCCACTCTACAGCCCTACGTTGGTTTGGTTCATTCCTTAGTAAAAGGACTCAGTCTTTCCAGCTGAATAAAGTGAGATCTTCCCCCCATAGCTCCAAACGCAGGGTACTTCTTTGAGCTAGTCACTTTTCAATGTGTACGTCGCATCACTCACTAAGCTGGTCCGCAAGTGAGGATTTGAGATCTGCTCATATGCAGATGATACTCAACTGGTCATCTCCGTAGGGCAGAAACACGAAGAAACATGACAGAACTTTTCTAGTTGCCTCACAGAGGTAGCCAGGTGGATGAGGGCACACTGTCTAAAACTAAACACAGAAAAAAAACTAAAGTCTACTATTCAGAAGTGCCCACCAGATTTGGGACTCATCATGGTGGCCGCTGTCCTCGGGCCCAGAACCTAAGCCAAAAAAAGCTGCAAAAAATCTGGGGGTCCTTGTTGATAAGTCTTTATCCATGCAGGAGCAAGTCATTTCCATGTGCGACAAATGTTATGGCTTGCTCCAACTCCTTAAGAAACTTTTCTACTGGATTCCAGAAGATTGGCGTAGAACCATAGTCCAAGCCCTTGTGGTCAGTATATTGAACTACAGTAACACCCTACACATGGGAATGGCTCATTATCTCTTCACCCGCTTGCAGGTGATACAAAACATGGCAGCAAAACTCATCTGCAAAAAAGACAGGTAGAGCTCCACCTCTGCTTGCCTGAAAACCCTTCACTGGTTGCCCATCCGAAAGAGGGCAAAATTCTAACTTACTTGCCATGCCCACAGGGCTCTTCACACCTCAGGTCCCACGATCCTTTGATCTAAAATGGAGTTCTACACACCCACAAGAATTCTGAGATCCGCTAGTCTAAACTTAGTTAAAACTAAACATGTCAAAAAAGCCAGAGGGCGATCCTTCCCCCATCTTGCTGCAGCCCACTGGAATCTGCTACCCCTGGATCTCCGCTGCACAAATGACTACCTCAGATTCAGAATAACTGTTTTATCTTTTATTATCCCCCCCCCTGTGCATCAATAAACATAACATGGGCAGTTACAGCACTGTGATATCCCCCTGGGCATGAGTGTTCGCACTTTACAAATACAAATTCATTCAATCTGAATGATCATGTTGACAGTTCCACCCATTATCAAGGTCATCCTCTGTATCTTATCTGGATTATTGATGTTAACCCAGCAGGTTTAGTGATTGTGCTAGTTCTCTGGCATGATCACTGCTAGTTAGACTTCTAATACATTGTAACAGTCTTGATATAACAGCCTTCTTTAAGAAATTACAGGTGTGAAATTGGTAAACGTCTCTACATACTTTTTAAATTAAATAATGGTGACCCTGGCATCAATAGGAGAGGAGTTGGCCTAACGGCTAGGGCGGTCGACCTCAAATCTGGGGAACCAGGTTCGAGTCTTGGCAATGACATGCAACATCCTGTGATTCTGGGCAAATCACTTAATCTCACCGTGACTAACAAAAATGAATGTGTCCTCATGTAACGCAACTGGTGCTTATGTACCTACCCGATACTTTCGGGTCAAGTTTGTGCTATATAAAACTCCGTATCCTACATAAATCGGCTCTCTGATTTAACAAGCGTTTAGGTCAGCAAACGAAAATGTACTGAATACATTTAGTGCCAGAATTTTGAGTATTCCTCTTGAGCAAAGAGTAGAACAGCTCTTAAAAAATATAAAGCATTGTTGAAAATGCAATATTATTAGGCTAGGGTATATGAAAAATCCAAAACCGATCTTTCAAACCATTACTAAATGGACTGTATTGGAGAGAACAAACTTCCCTTCCCTACTTAATGTACAATTTTACACTGTCTTTAGCTTTTTTTCAAATGAAAAAGGTCAATCTGCCCATTTGCAACTTTAATCATACTCTCTGAATGACACATGACCAACTACTGATTTGAAATACTTGAATGGCAAACTTTCAACTATCTCTACTACCAGCATAGTACCACATTTATTCAAATTTGCAATGGTTGCATTTATTCTGAATAATTCGGGAGTAGTTGCAACCCAATATCCTTGCTACCAGTAGAAGATAAACTTCTATAAGACCATGCAGCAAAAAAACATTTCTAATCAAGCTGAGGCAGTGTTGAGATTTGGACAGAGCACAGACGTAGTGGTGATCATGGTCTTTGATGGCCTCATAATGGTTCCTGGTGGTTCAGTGCACTGATTTTTGTACATCAGTCTCCAGCTTTTGACACCGTCAGTCAAGCCACCTTCCTGGAGTGTCTAACTGGCGTTGTGGACTTTTTTGTTTGAATGACCTCAGCCTGTTTGAACACCTCCGTCTACGTCTACTGCTCTTCTTCTCAAATATGATTGTGCTGTCCTCTACCCCTCATTTATTTAATCATTTGCATGGTCATTGGCTCATCTCCTCCACTCCCTAAACTTTAATTTTGTATGCAGAGCAGTGAGTGAAGGGTGAGATACTGAGATGTTTGTGGGCAGGCAAACGAAGACGTTAACACAGGAACATGGTAAGATACTGACATGTCAGTGGTTGGGGAGTCAGAGAACGGTGAGTGGTTAACAAATCAAGTCAACGGGAGCAGGGCAATCAAGGATGAATAGGGAGCCAGAGCAAAGGACATGGTCTGTCTTGAAAGGGGTAGGGCATTGTTTGGAAAGAGAGAGATGAAGCAGCATAATTTAAGGCTCTACCCCATTAGTAACCATATGTTAATCAATGTGCTAATAGGTCCTTGGTGTATAGGAACTGAGTCATCCTACCACCTTAGTACCCATGAGTCCAGGACCGTCTAGCTATAGTGTCTCACTTGCTCTCCTACTCACTCACAGAGAAACAAATGATTAGATACCCCATAATACAACACTCCCAGATCTCTCAGGAATCGTGATAACAAGACACACCCTTTCGCTCGCACTCTTGTACTTGTCCACAATAAGATCTGACAGAGACACGAAACAATTTAAAATATTTATTTTAACTAACGTGCCCTAACATGCAGTATACGTGCCACAACAAGCAGGAAAATGCATAGTACAAATACAGTCAGCATAGCAGATAGTCCATAAATCATGAAGGGAGATGTCATCATGAAAAGACAATAGAGCATAACCTCCCTCCCCTTGCTAAGAAGTAGTATTATTATATATTAGAAGATCTCTGGGCTTTGTCAGCAGACTCCATACCTTAGCCTATAGATGGTAGATCTACATCATAGGTGCCGTCTCACTCTTCTCCCTGGAAAGGTCCCTCTCCAAGTGTGTGCTACATATTTGTGTATTCCAATAAAAACAAAGTACGTTGTCCAAACAACAGCGGCATCGGTATGTTTTGTCTAAGGGCTAAGGCCTGGCCAGAACAAAACAACAAGGGCCATTGTTGTTCGACTTTGCTCACAATGTTTAGTCAAAATCCCAGGAACCTGCAGAGAGTGAACACAGCGATTAGTTCTCATGTGAAAACAGCCATAGAAATGATTGCAAAAATAAAGTCGTGTAGTAACATGCGCAAAGCAACGGGCAAGCTGCAGTGTGCTCATGCTAACTTAGAGAAGACAACAATGTCCCCATGTGCCATGTGACACCCTCCCCTTGGTCAGGTCGTTAGCACTGTGCTAAAACAAAAACCAGAGGTAAGCACAGCCAAAGCGTCTCGGTGATAAACAATAGCGCTTTGAGTCTGCTTAGCTTATTGAAATCTGTTTTTAAAGTTGAAATGGAAGGCAAAAGCGAACTATCTACAATCCCATGCGGGGTGAAAACAGGACATTGCTGCAACATGTATCATGTTGTGAAACTGTTAGTATATACGGGATGCCTGCCCGTAAGCCATAGCAGTTGTGATTATTTAGAAGCAGATAACTGCCGTTAGAAAGCAAAGTTAGTGTAGGAATAATAGTTGGGACCGGGGTCCCTTTTAAAAAAGAAGCTAAATTAGGGGCCAAAACGTTGCAGGCACAGTGAAGTTTTACTTGTTTGCAGACTACGGAGTGTCCTACTGTAGAATCACAATCCTCCCCTGTAAGGAAAACCTCCTTATCTGCTCATTGACATCAAAACGTGAAAGGCAGGGACCATAATTCATGAATATAGCTACTCCCGAGGGGCTCATATCTACCAACCGGATGGTGTTTCATGCAGGCCGTAAACTGGAAGAGTGAGATAGGCAATGAAATAACCCCATGTATTAACCACACAGCTGAATCAGTTTCGGCCACTGAAAATGGTAACTGTTCTGGTGGTTCAATATGTAACATTGTGTATGTTACGTCTTTCATTGACATCAATTTCTGTTTATTTGTCAAATTAAATGGCAAAAACAGTGCAGAAGCATTAAGGTAATCCCATGGTACTTTCCTACTTGAGTGTTTGTAAGGTCCAACCAAATTGCATTACAGAATGTAACTGATTTTGACCATGATACAAAACAGAAAATTCATTTTGAACAATGTCAATGAATATTATCCAAAGTATATATACGAGAAGAGTGTATTAATGCTGTTATCGACTACTGCAAGAACTTTTTCTAAATTATCTTGGTCAATCTGCGATAGCTTCCAAAATTCATTATATGCTGCATAAACAAAATGTTTTGCCCGAGGGGACTTTGGGCCCAAAAGAAAATCAGCAAGATCGTTGTCACCCGATAAAAGGGAAAGATGTTGTTTCACAGATGAAAATGTGGAATGTTCCAACCACTATTGACATAATTTACCTACAGAATATGTAGTAACTGTATGGGAATGTGGAAAATGAGGATCAGGTCTACTTTGTGTAAACCCTTTTGTGGTATTCAAAAACCGTAACTGACATGCATTTGAACTCATTGGCCACAATAACCATCCAAAAGGGTGAATATTGGAACAGTTGAGTGTGTTATTCTGAAACATGACAGTTAAGTCTCCAATTGTGTAGTTGGTATTTGTGTGCCATGTGTCATAAGCAGCCAATAACGAAATGGAGGGAGTATTTACATTTTTAGCTGTATCGTCTGATTTAAAAATATGAGCTGAGACCGTATCAGATACGCACGATGCAATGATTCAGTGCCCAGCACTGCCATTCTTTACTACCCCAAATGGATTTTAAATCAACCATGTCCTTCTAGTAATCATAACCTTTCACAGACAAATCAGTTATGAAGGACAAGGAGTAGACCAATTTAGTATGGGTCAGCATAAATTTGGTTCGGGTGGGCATCTTCAACTTATAAAAATAGGACAGAGGGTCTGAAAGATTGTAACCAGTAAAATACATAAAATTTACTCCGTTAGGTCTTTGAGCTCCCTTGTAACGGGGTTGGGCAATGTTCCCACTGGGTATAATTAAAATATGGTCTCCAAGGATTGGTTTTGTGTAAAAAATGACGGCCATAATGTTGGTAACAGAATAAATCAGCATAATTTGCAGAATTAAAATACAAATCATCAGTGTCAAAAGTAGTATAATATTTTAAATCTGAAAACAATGACTAAACAGCGTTAACATCCCAGTCATCAGAATGTATTCCAGGCAAAACCACATCTCCTAAAGAAATGCGGAATACGTATGGAATGTTCAAAGTCTCGGTCGGGCCATGAATATCGAATGGTACTTTATCCCAAACTATGCCATCAACAATTGGGAAGGCTGAAATATTAACTAGGGCTTGATCTCGTTTCATTTTATGAGATGAAGTGTGATGGGCCAGAACTCTGTTAACCAAGTTCACAGCAGAGCGTTCAGGTAAGTAATGGCCATTAATCAACAGGAAAAACACAGTTATGAACCCAATCCCTTTGAATAGGAACACCATCATCAGCACTATCCAGACGTATGTCTAGGGTAGGACCAGGTAAGTCTTTTTGAACCAGGAGATGAAAAGACTGATACGTGTAGGGGACTCTGCCACAGACGATGACAACGAAGATGTATCAGACGAAAAGCTATTACAGTCCATATAGTAACCACTGGACCCCAGCTGAAACAACGGCGGCTGTTCTTCATTGGAAGGTGAATGAATTGTACTTTCAGGAATGTCAATTATAACTTCAACTGGAGGAGAAGCATACACATTATCCACAGTTGTAGATGTAGAAGGTAAAACAGGCAACAAATCAATTGAAGATTACATCACTCCCTCCATTCGTAGGGGACTAGTTGAGGAAACAAAAGCCATCGGGTTAAGTGAAATATCCTGGTGCAGAATGCTTGTGGGCATACTATTCAGTATCGGCCATATGGTGTAGCTTGACATGCTCGATTGAAATGCAACGATTCTCCTTACGACCAGGTAGTGCAGGCAGAATCACAGTACGGGCTCCCTTTAAACCAAGGACTCGGACCGGTGCACAGTATGAGGGACCAAATTATTTCTTGTTTTTCACCTTCTCGTAGACCAGATCCCCAACTTTAGGAAGCCAGCCAGAAACCGGAATCAGCACAGCCGCATCCGTGGAAGAGGGCAAATGGGCTTTCGCTTGTGAGTCATGAGCCTTTTGTAGATCCTGTAACATAGCACAATGGTTATCTACGTCAAACATTGCGACAGCCGCCACAACGTCTAGACCATCAAGGTCTGGCACAAACATTTTAATGCCAAAGAGCGATTCTTATGCTGTCCGTCCACCCGGAGATCTTCTAGGGAGATTACTAAGTGCACGTTGAACTCCATATAGATGTGTCAACCAGCCCCGACCTGTACCTGATACCCTCACCGTTAAAGGTTGCATTAAGTCATGGTTCATCCGCTCCACAACAGAATTGCCCTCAGGCCAATATGGAGACGAGAATTGCACCTGCACCCCCAGAGAATTGATCGCATCCCGGTAAGCTTTACAGGCAAAAGCAGAACCTTGGTCCAAATGGAAGGTGCCACAAGCAAATGTCCCTACAGAGACACGTAAATCTTTTATAACAGTTCGAGCGTCAGCACTACATTGCGGCCAAACCCAAAGGAATCTAGGGCGCGAATCCACTGCAACCAAGATATACTTAAAAGCATTGCCAGATGTTAAAAGACCACAGTGATAAGATAAATACAACCAAATGGTTGATTTGAAATGATTAATTGAGTGTGTGGTGGAAGTGAAACAGTTGAAGGCTTAATCTGTTGACAAATGTCACAGGAAAGAACATATTTACGAGTCTGTTGATATAAACCACGCCACCAAAAACGTTGCTGTAAAAGGGAAATTGTTGTTGTCACTCCGGTATGTGCAGAAGCAACATCTTCATGTGCAGCCACTATTAAAGAAAGTCTGCAGTCCTCGTTGGGAATCAGCCAATCCCCAAAGGATGGAATAGTCACAAATGGAATTTGATCAGTTGTTAAATTATAGGTATAACGAGATGGGAAACCTTGGGGAAACTGTGTTTCCTCCTTCGTAGCGGCAATAGCTGCCAAAATATCATCATCAATTTTAGACACAGACCTAGTAACTGCTGCTACTGAGCATGTGGCTACTGCAGATTTGGCTGCCTCATCAGCCAGCGAATTACCAACAGCGTGTGCTTCCACACGTTGATGGCCCAATGTATGGATAACATGTGTGAGTGACAAACGTTCCTTAACAGCGGCCACTTGGACCCAAAGCGTTTTAAGTTTAATTGTGCTGCTTTAGAATTGCGAAAATCATTTTGTGTCCAGAAGAACAAATTGTCATTGAAGGATTGAACGCAGTAAAATGAATCGCACACCACAAGTGTAGGGACATCTGGATCAGCAAATTCAAAAGCCAAAACCAAAGCACATAGTTCAGCCCATTGAGCCATCCAATCCCCAAGAGATTGTTTGTGCACTAAGGAAGATTTGAAATCACCATCTACTATCGTGACTGCCACAATCGCGCAGGCTGCCGAATAAGCATGTTTAGAACCAATGGCTGGCTGTGCAGACCCATCAGTGTAAATAATGCATTTGTACTGATCAAGAGGGACTAATGATAAAGGAGGATGAACATGTTCATATTGTAAAAACTCCAGTGTCTGCAAAGAAGGGTCAAAGATAAAGTTGACATCAGTCGACATGAAAGAACTAGCCCATTGTATCCAACGTGGATGGAAGGCTTTGGAATTTTGGAAACTATCCTTCGTGACTGCTTCTAAAACAGGTACTGGCGAATCCATGAAAATGCGTTTACCCTGAGCCAAGGAACATTTTTTCAGAATTGCCATCTGGACTACCGTCAAAATCTTTTCTGTAGAAGAGAAACGCATCTTAGCTGGAGTACATAAATGCAATTTATTAGCAATGGGGACGGTGCCTCCTTCATTGAAAGACACGTAAGTGAATCCTAATGCTCCTGGTACAATCCGTATGACCAAATTAGTGGTATTATCTCTCGTTAACAAGAATTGAGTCGCAAGCAGATCAGACTGCAAAAACCTAAGTACTGCTGTATGTTCCAGAAACCAACTGGAAGACGAAAAAGAGGGTTATATCAACGCCTATAGCGGTTTGATACGCTGGGCATAATCAGGAATGTAAGTTCTGCCAAAATGTTAAAAAAACAGCAAAGACTGCAATTTGTTAAGGGTAGAGGGAGGCTGCAATTGAGCACATTTCTCCAAAAAGTGGGGGGCCAACCCCCTAACTTCATTATTGAGTTCATAACCAAGGAAAATTACTGCCAGAAAGGCAATATGTGATTTTTCAAAATTACATTTGTAGCCTAACTTCACGAAATGTTTGACTATGCGATTCACGTGCATAAGATGCGGAGTCATATCATCATCCATCAAATAAATGTCATCGACTTAGGAAAAGGCATCAGGGTCAATCTCAAGTAAAATTGAAACAATGCGTGCCGCAAACATGCCTGGCCTATTTTATATCCCATTAGCAATGTCACATAGCGTCTCTGATTAGCTAACACACTGAATGCAGTCAAATCACGGCTTTCTGGCGCAAAAGAATGGCTGAAAAAGCTGTTGGAAATATCTAAAGTAGTTTTATACTTTTTTCAAACAATGTTGTTTACTAACGCAGAGCTATGGGTGTTCTGAACCTCAAAGGTACGAACATGAAAGTTCAAATGTCTGTAATCTAAAACTTTACGATATGAACCGTCCGGTTTCAATATCGGAAACAGAGGATTTTTCATCGACGAAACACAGGGTTTAATCACACCCTGATATTCCACTTGGGTCAAGATGTCACTTACGGACGCTTTTGCATCACGTTGAATTGGATACTGCGGTTGGGGATGGATGTAGAACGCAAAGGAAATGGCAAGTCATCACGGTTTTGAGGACGTTTGCCCATCACCGAGTTAATCATGACGGGACTAATCACAAGTCCACTGCCGTGTCCTGGTGGTGGAGGAGCAGCTCCAGCCGGAGCTGCTTGAAGTGCACAAGAAATAAACTGTATGACTCGTCGATGAAGAAGAACCAAATGTGTTAATGTTACTATCGCAGCGCTGCGATAGTAACATTAAGGTAATTTGGATGTGGTGTAAAACCAGCCAAAACAGGCCAAGTGGCCCCATCGAGAGACAAGGGGCCCATTCAAACAAAAGAAACAGGGTGAGGAAGGGCGCCATTAAACCAAATGGTATGCTCTTTGGATTTCAACGGAACTTCAAGTAATGCATAAGGACGATACGCTACTGGAGGAGCAGCGACCGTATATTCATGAAACAAATCATAATTCCCATCCACAGCGGGAAATATAACCCAAGAATAAAATACCTCAAAGCGGAATGCTGGATCAGCCTCAACCACGAAAAGAATGTTTGCCCCTGCATTGGGGACTCCGTGTTGAGTTAAGTATGCGGTACCCGCAGCGCGGTTATGTGCCGCAATAGCGACCGGTTGTGCCATGTTTATAAAAAAGCAACTAACAAAACGGCGGCGCAAAACAGGGTCCAAAAACCTTTTTAACTTCAAGCTTGAAAAACCTACAGAAATAGGGATACCCTACAAATACAGGAGTCCATGCCCCCCCCCACCACGGACGTCTCTGGGAACTGGTGAGAAGGTATTGTGGGCAAGCACAAGCGCTACTCAGGGGTCTACTGAATAAGTACCAGACCAAACGCTGGTGGTGCCATGTTGCAGGGATTCTGCCCAAAAACAGAACGATGGACACGATTATAGGTCCTTGGTGTATAGGGACTGAGTCATCCTACCACCTTAGTACCCATGAGTCCAGGACTGACTAGCTATAGTGTCTCACTTGCTCTCCTACTCACTCACAGAGAAACAAGTGATTATACACCCCAGAACACAACACTCCCAGATCTCTCAGAAATCGCGGTAAATAAGGCACACCCTTTCGCTCACACTCTTGTACTTGTCCACAATAAGATCCGACAGCGACACAAAACAGTTTAAAATATTTATTTTAACTAATGTGCCCTAACATACAGTATATGTGCCACATCAAGCAAGAAAATGCATAGTACAAATACAGTCAGCATAGCAGCTAGTCCATAAATCATAAAGGGAGATGTCATCATGAAAAGACAACAGAGCCTAACCTCTCTCCCCCTGCTAAGAAGTAGTATTATTATATATTAGAAGATCTCTGGGCTTTGTCACCAAACCCCCATACTTTAGTCTACAGATGGTAGATCTACATCATAGGTGCTGTCTCGCTCTTCTCCCTGGAATGTTCCCTCTCCAAGTCTGTGCTACCTATTCGTGTATTCCAATATAACCAAATTACGTTGTCCAAACAACAGCTGCAGCAGTATGTTTTGTCTAGGGGCTAAGGCCTGGCCAGAACAAAATAACAAGGGGCATTGTTGTTCGAACTTGCTCACAGTGTTCAGTCAGAATCCCAGGAACCTACAGAGAGTGAACACAGCGATGAGGTCTCATGTGAAAACAGCCATAGAAATTATTGCAAAAATAAAGCAGTGTAGGATTGTGCGCAAAGCAGCGGGCAAGCTGCAGCGTGCTTATGCTAACTTAGAGAAGACGATAATGTCCCCATGGGCCATGTGACAACTGAAGTATAATCAAAGCATTATTACTGAAATAGGAAACTTGATTGTGGCTTCAGCTAACTCTTGGCCTGACTTTGACTAGGCCTTAGATTTGACCAAAGTCATTTAAAAAAATCTAATTTTGAATGCAATGGCCTTCTCGTGCTATTCATGTGTTTTCTTTCATTCACAGGTGTCCTATCTATTTTGTTATCTAGAATAGTCATATATTTATGCTGAAAACTGTTAGATTAGGGCAGGGATATCCAACCTTTTCTTTAGTGAGAGCTACTTCTAATCAATTAAAATCATTGTGAGCTACGAAAGGTGAAGCCACTCGCACAGTGTTACAAGACATCCACAAGCCCAGCGTCATAACTTTAAGCATAATGTCGATAGAGCCAGATACTATGATTTGAACAAAATACTTTGACTAGGGGCAATATGACAAGACTGCCATTTGTGTCAGTGTGAGTGTGGACTTTGGGGATGTATGAACATGTGTGCATATGAATGGGCTATATGTGTATGGGTGAATAAGAGCCTGTATCATATGTACTTGTCCCCCAGGACATACCTTTTGCCATATGTGGCACCGTTACATGTTTAACACAAACATACAACCATTTTTTTAAATTCATAATATGGAACGTTTCTCTGCACATTAAATTTCTCCCAGTTAAAAAAAATGCTGTATTTTTCATTTATAAATATGACACTGTGTCTCCTGCCACCGAGAGCAAGATGTCTGCTGTGTGTAAATGCTACACTTTGAAATGGGGAGAAAATTGAGCTGAAGAGTTAACTTTATGTTTATATGGATTCTATAAAACCCACCATTTAAATGTTCTCCCATTTCAAAGTGTCACATTTACAAACAGCAGTCATCCTGCACCCAGTAGCCTGTAGATATGGTAACATATTTATAACGGACACATACAGCCATTTGTTTAAATGGGAGGAACCTAACCTGAAGAAACGTGCTTCATAAAATATTAAGACGTAATTGGCTTAATTGGAAATGGGAGAAAAAGATTGACTTAATGTTTCATAGAAATATTTTTCTTCACTTTAAATTTCTCCCATCAAAATCAAGCATATGTGATTAATAATATATTTTTTGTTGTTATTGTAAGTTTTAGCTTGGTGGGCAGTTGTGGCTACATCGTCACGATGGGGGGAAAAGAAACATAAAATGTTGAGGAATGAGAGGAGAGGGTAGTAGAGGACAGAACAGAATCTCAGTTTTAGATGGGTTGAATGGAAGGAATGGCAATTGATCAGGTTAGGATGGAAAAAGGAGAGGGGAAAAGGAGAGCATGAAAAGAGGGTGCAGGAAAGAACAGGATTTTAGTGTCAGCTTGGCTGAGTTGGAGGGATTGAAGCCTCATCAAGACCACAGAATTAGCAAATAGAGTCACTATTTATGTACAGCCGCACATTGTAACAGTAGAGGTATAAGAAGAAGTGCTTCTATTATTATTAGCAGTAGTAGTACCATTAACCCTTTCCGTGCTTATGACGGAACCACGCCGTCAAGAGCCGCGGGCGCCGTGTGCTCATGATGGCGTGGTTCCGTCATGCGGCTGCCGCTCCGCCCACGCGGCATTAATTCCCCGCCTGTGCGGAAAATTAATGAGCGGGCGGGGCCGTGACGGAACCACGCCATCATGAGCACACGCCGCCCGTGGCTCATGACGGCGTGGTTCCGTCACAAGCATGGCGGCGCCGCGCTCACCCCCCACCTCCCCAGCGCCGTGGCGGAATTACCGCCGCGGCCAAGGGGTTAAGACTCAACCATTAATAATATTTATAATAATCATAATCATAATAAATGATGTGATACCGCTAATTATGATCTAAAGAGTTACTATTAGGAAATCTACATCCAGTGGAGCAATTTTTTGGTAACCAATATTTGGACACAACGTTCATGTCAGAGGATATTTCTGTGTACAATATTCTGACTAAAATAATATTCATAAACATAATTATAATCGCTATTGCAAGATAATCGGAATCTGTATGTTGAGAATGATAATTTGAAATTGTGTTGTGTAGTTCAGAAAAATAAAAAACGTTTTGAGAATTATGAGAGCAGAAGTGTCAGGGCAGACCAAACTTAGAGATAAGAGAAGTAGGAGGTGTAGTCTAAGTTTACCAGTGAAAAAAGGTGGTGGGAACCCGAAATTGCCAAGAAAAGAGTCAGGGAGATGCGAGACCCAGGACATAGTATGGCAATGTCCGGGCCATTATCATGAAACCAAAGGTAGTGCAGGTCATCCACACACAGACATGAAATGAATGACTTTAAGGAAGCCGAAATTGGAGTTTACAGTCCAGCCAGAGTAGTGGGTGACCCATTTTCGGGGGCGTTATGCACTTGGTAGTATTGAGGTGGAGGCTCCACCAGGAGAATGGGGGGACAACCAGAATGGTGCTGTGGAGGACCTGGTGCTCTCCATGGAAGAAACCCGGGTGGCAATCTGCTCTAGTATCAAAGCCAGAGTCCCCGGTTCTGACCGAATCCCAAACGATTTGTATAAAGAGGATTTAATTGTCTGGGCTCCCTACATCAATATGATTACTAATGCCATTACAGCAGGCATGAATATTCCCCCGTCGTGGAGGGAGGTCAGCATTAGAGGGGACAAACTATATGTTGCCTTTGTGGACCTTCGTACTGCATTCGATCTGGTACCGAGAGGCAAGTTGTGGAGAGTGTTGGCAGAGATGGCCATACCTCATAACCTATTAGAAATTTGAATTCGGTTGCACGCTTCAAATACTGCACAAGTTCGGTGGGGGGGATAACAATCAACTCACTGAGCAATTCCCTCTTGAATGTGGAGTGAGACCGGGGTGCGTCCTAGCGCCCACGTTATTCTCCCTTTTTATTAATGGGGTGATTCATTATTTAGACAGGGATGGATGCGATGCACCAAAGGTGGGGGAGAGAAGAGTACCAGCCCTACTCTTCGCGGATAACAGCCTATTAATTTCTAAATCCCCCCATGGTCTGCAACAATTGTTGAATAATTTTATTGAGTTCTGCAAGAAGAATGGCTTGGTACTAATCGAGGCAAAAACAAAATATATGATTTTCTCGAAGGGGAATTCCAAGCCATCAAAAAGACAAATGTATGTAGGAGATAGCCCCCTAGAGCAAGTTTTTGCTTTTGATTATTTGGGTATTCATTTAACGTAAAGCTAAATTGGACGCCTCACATCAAAAAAGCCCAACTATCACTAATTCAACAAACTGCTCATTTAAGTAAAATACACAAAAAAACAGTGTCCAGGAAAGTGGCCCCAGCATTAGAAATCTATAATACCAAAATTTGGGGGGAGCCCTCTATGGGGAGGAATTGTGAGGCATTGGAAACACAAATTCTCTCACTTCTGAGAAAACCGGTTTCTCCATTGAATGTTAAACCTTCCCACTAGTGCCCCCCTGGCTCTTAGGTTTTTGGACTTGGGCCAAAAACTGCTATCGCACAAGATGGGCTACAAGCAGCTAATGTTCTGGCACTGTCTGTGGTCGGTTAAATGAGCTCACCCCATACAGAGCGGAGACGATTGATCTCCTGAAGTGATCTCAGGTTAACTCTATCCCGTGGTTTAGCTCCCTGAAGAATCTACTGAAGAGACTTGGGATGGAGGAATATTGGTCCACTTCAGAAAGATTGGGCCTTATCTCAAAATGCAGGGTCAAAGAGATATACTGGGATACTATTATGGTGAAGGAGATGGCTAAACCAGTGGGCTCACTGACCTAAGATTTTATCAGTTTTAAATTTGCCCCATTTTATGAGGAAACTATTGACGAAATTGTACCACCGCTGGCACGGAAATTATTTATACAATTCCATTTTCAAACCCTACCCACCAAACTGTTCTGTAAAAAGTGGTGTAGCAAGGCCGCCACAGATGATCAGTGTCCCGCATGTAAGGCTTGCTCAGAATCAATAGCCCACTTGCTATTCTTCTGCCCCTACTATAAAAGCTTGCAGGGCAAGTGTATTGTGTCATTGTGTAAACTGATTGGACCTGGGCATTACCTAGAAGTTATGAGAATTTTAGCTACCGACACACGCAGGGTGGTTGTCTTTGGTTTGGCCAGATTTTGGCATGCATTATGGATCAAACGTTTTAAATGTATTACATAGCTTTTTAAATTTTTGCATATCAAATCTTGGACCACCTTATGGAAACCAATTTTTAACCTTGTATAGTTTTAACCACTGTTGCATATTGTACCTTGTAAATCGTTTTTTATTGCTTATACTGTTTTTATATTGTACTTTATATCCTTGTGATCGAAAATAAAGTATTTGATGATGATGACTTTAAATAAATGACAACAACCCAAAAATGCTTGAGCAACGGAGGACAGCATTTAAGGGCTCTGTCCTTTTGAGAAGCCGGTGTCCCTGTTCCATCCAGCACCTGGCTTTTTCTATTGCACACTCTTGCTCAGATGGTGCAGACTGGGTGGAGTTGAGGAGTTATCTTCTTTTCATGGCACTTGTGTAAAATTCACTGTTGAGATTGCTGCAGACCTGTGCTGAACCTGCAATAGTACAATGGCATTCTCTTATCCAAGGCTTTAAGTGGGATGAAAATACTGGGGGGGGGGTCTCTCAAAGGTGCATAGTTGATGTACTTAAGGGCGTGGCTTCAAAACATGTGAGCTAAAAATCTGAGTTTCCATTGTATGCCACCCATCTGGTATTTTGCTGCTTCTGTCATTGTATCCAGATACATAATACAACAAATAACATTACACCTACAACAAGCCAGGAGTATTTGCTTTGTCAATGGTTGTTAGTTGCATAAGCTAAATAAGGAACAACTATGGCTTTGTTGTATATAATATTGACAATGTTTCTGTTCTCGCAGGAATAAATGTGGCGTAACGGCTAAAGCTGGCAACTCTGGATCTCAGGAAGGAGGTTCCAGCCTCGGCATCGGCTCAACATCTGGAGATTCAAAAAATGAAAATTTTTGCTGATGTAAAGTGCTTCAATATCTTCGGGTTGAGCTTGCGCTATAGAAAACTGAAAAAACAAACGTTCTGAAATGATGAGACTGTGAAAGAACTATAAAGAGTCTCTTTGAAGTAACATCAAAAGCAGCAAAGGGTGGTACCACTGCAGAGTAAATATTTTTTTTTTACCCTGAGGGTGAGGGCAACAATGGAGAGGCTGATAGGGACATGTATAAACACCCCTTCTTTATAGAGCTGCCAGTGCTGCTCACCGGGAGGACCCGGCCCACTTATAGACCCGCTCTTATCACTCCAGCATAAACCTGAAACAAAGGCCTTAGCCTTTCAGGCTTCAAAGTGCCCTGGAAAACGTCTGCACTCCTATCACAGCCTTTGAATAGACCGTTCCAAACTGGTCTGGTAGTGCCCAGCTCTATAGCAAGTGCGGATGTTCGTGCAAGGGAGCATTGGGTCAACTACTGGGCAGAGGACGTGGCAGTTCATTCCACAAGGTAGCTGCATATGTTGCCCGAGAAGTGATAGGCCTGTAACTCATAACCCACTGGCACGGAGCACACTAGAGGTAAGGTCACTGAAGCCTGGATACATGCATTATTTCACGAGCAAGTCTGCCATTTCTCCTTTTAAAGAGACGTTAATTTGTGGCAAAGGTTGGACATCCTGAAATGATTCCTCTGCGCGCCAGAGCCACAGAAAGCACTGTATGGCAAACATGCATTTGTCACACAGAGACTTTTACACAACAATTAAGAGCAAAGAGAAGGGGTGAGCGCATGCAGGATTAATTATTGGGGACCCTGTAGTGAATGCAATGATATTCTGCCCCATCTTTCTGGTGTGATTCGAAAAACTAATATGTCCTTGTGTAATGTAACTGGTGATCATGTAAAGCGCCCCAATACCTTTGAGTCGAGTTGATGCTATATAAAACCGCAAAAAAAAAGTTCTGAAATGATGAGACTGTGAAAGAACTATAAAGAGTCTCTTTGAAGTTACATCAAAAGCAGTGAAGGGTGGTACTGTTGCAGAGTAAAGATTATTTTTTTACCCTGAGGGTGGGGGCAACAATGGCAAGGCCGATAGGGACACGTCTCAGCACCTGCTTTTTAGAGCTGCCGATGCTGATCACTGGCAGGATCTGACCCACTTAAAGCCATGCTCTTATCACTCCAGCACAAACCTTACAACGGCCTTAGCCTTTCAGGCTTCAAAGTGCTCTGGAAAATGTCTGCGCTCCTATCACAGTCTTTAAATAGACCTTCCCAAACTGTTCGAGCCCAGACCTGCAGCACGCATGGATGTGCGCTCGAAACACGGTTGGGTTAACAACTGGGTAGGGGACGTGGCAGTTCTTTCCTGCAGGTAGCTGCATTTGTTGCCCAAGAAGCGCTAGGCCTGTAACTCATCAACCATTGACAAGTGCCAACGGCTGGATATCATGAAACGATTCCTCCGTGCTCATGAACCACAGAAAGCACGATATGCCAAACATTGCCAAAAATTGCCAGGCTGCATGCATTATTCACACATGTTTTGAAAGACAAGGGGGCCCAATTACTATTGGTCAGGGACCTTGGGTAGTTTACTAGTTTCAAACACAGTGGTCCCTAAACAGAAGATTAAACAAACAATGAATATAGACTCAATCAGTACTATACAAGCCTGCATCCAACTCAGCAAAATAGGACGAACAACGTGTAACAGAAAACATATTAGGATCATCATCAGGACATTTACATAAGCATGCCTGGGTACATTTGGCTAATGTCCAGAAGAGAGCAGCATGGATACGCCACGGGGGGCGGGAGCGACCCGGACTTGGGCAGATTAAGCGTCCGTACCTGGTGCGGTCAGAGCTGCAAGAGGTTGTTGGAGATGGCGCCGCGTGCGCGGTCACTATATCATTTAGAAGGGTTAGGTCTGAATCGACCTATTAATGAGGACAATGCTGCATGGGCGTGCTTCCTGCTGGCATCAATCGCGGGGATGATGATCCTAATATGTTTTGTAAAGATCAAAACGCCGTCGACCTAATGCACACCATATACACTTCTCAACTAAATATCGCTCATGTGTAATGGTGTCCCACTATATTTTGTTTGTAACATCAGTATGTGCTACATACAAACAACGTACTCTGCCTGAGCCTTTTCTGTTACACGTTGTTCGTCCTATTTTGCTGAGTCAGATGTAGGCTTGTGTCCCACTTCAAATGTCTTTCGGTTTTTTGGGGAAACTAATTGAATATTAAAGTATCTGTCCGGCTGGACAGCTTCAAATATAGTACTGATTGAGTCTATATTCATTGTTTGTTTAATCTTCTGTTTAGGGACCACTGCATTATTCACACAGACACTTTTCACAAAGAAGAGAGAGAAGGGGTAAGCGCGTGCAGGATTAATTTTTTAGGACACTGTAGTGAATGCAATGATATTCTGCCCCATTTTTCTGGACAACAAAGCCACTGCTGCAATGCACACATCTATCTTTAAACAGTCCAGCTCCGGGACAGTGTCAGAGATCCCAAAATATTGCTGCAAGATAAGGAAAATGGAGCAGCTCACAACTGTAATTTTATGAGCAGTCATCCTACCTAGAAACACTGGCGAGTATTGCAGTGAGAAGGGGCAGGACAGAGGATGTGACGTAATGGCCACAACTGCAGACTTTGGAGCTGGGAGGCTGGGTTCAAGTCTCAGGGTCAGCTCACAAGCACGCTTGAAATGCGTGCTAACATAAAAAGTTTCAATCAAAGACACTGGGCAAACAAAAAAAAATGCAGACGACATGCACGCTTCAAATGCGAGCAGGTAGGGAGAGATTAGGTAAACCTAAAGAAAAAACGCGGTGCAGGGAATATAAGAAGTTCCATCCCCTTTGGTGGGTGGAAAGGAGTACTTTGGCTCCAGGACACTGATAAGAGAAACACAAAAGAAACAGTAGGAAAGAGCATGCTCGAACCAATATGAATGGAGGAAAAGTTAGTGTCAAGTACACGAACCAATGTAAAGTGAGGACGGGATGTACGTCCCTTTTAAAAGATTTATATTAAATACAATAGATAACCTAAAAATGACTGTATTTGTCAGTTATAAATATGGCACAGTGTCTACTGGCCACTGGGAGCATAAGGCCTGCTTTTTGTAAATAGGACCCTTTAATATAGGAGAAAATTAAAATGAAGAGTTAACTTAATCATTATGGTAACTCTTCTTTTTAATCTTCTCCCATTTATAAGCATCAAGAAACATCATTTTGTTCTCACACTTCAATATTGACAAGGGATTTTATTTAAGAATTAAATACGTCAGTGCTTTAGCTATTCACCTCTGCTCCCTGGGTCATAAATCTGACTCCAGCACAGCTCATTACCGGGCTCTGCTATCTGCAGACTGAAGATAATAATATAAATACAGACTTCCCTTAATTTTCAAATGAAAATGTGACTGCGCTCATTTATAATGAACTCAAGGCTACTCTGAAGGTGTCTGCAAGATGCTGGTAATTCGGGATCGACTGGCTGGGGACACATGAATTAGGGAGTCCTAACTGAAACTTGGCTGTAGATTTGCAGTGTGTGGGGGATGGGAGAGAGACTCCTGTACCAAGCAGACTGGACCATTGTTACTTTCCAAGGCTGTGAAACTATATACCTCTTTGTTCGATGCTGAGAACCTGGGGAGTATACCTGCACCCAGAGGATGGCGTTCCCTGACTGGTTCATCCAGAAGGAGTTGATGGAGCAAAGTTTCCAGAACCTTCTATTGCACATTGCGTGTCTCGTAAAATAGCTTCAGCAGAACCTAGCCTGACTTTGCGAAAGGAAGAGCTTTCCTGGACTCTGCTGCTTTCCCTTGTCTGTGGTGATCGAGGTTCATGCTTGAACACCTACGTTTTGTTGCTTGAACCTTAACTTCGTTCGACAAATGCTGACACCTTCCTCTTAGAATTCACCCTTTCCAATGTTTGATGCCTTATTTAGCTTAGGGTAATGATGGACAGAATGCAAAACAGGAAATTGATAGGTTCCATAAAGGACTACTTCTTCTTCACAACATACAACTTTAGATTGCATGAACGAATGGATGTATATGCTTATTTGCTAAAAAAGATTCGCTAATTGATAGATTTATTACTTTTACTAAATTGATAATAAAACCATCCTCTCTGTTCTTTTTTGTGGAGCCACATCGGTTTTAAACAAAATGCTAAGTTACATAGGCTTTTTAATTTTTAACATTAGGCTAACAGTATAAAATTAGAACTTAAGAAGTGAGCTCAAGTTATCCTACAGCATTTTCAAACAAAATACCAGCAAGTATACTAAACATGGGAGTAATTACATAAAAAGCTATGGTCTTTTGAAAGAAATAGAGACCCCTCAAATGTGTTGTGTTAACTTCATAAGCGCGTGGGTACTTTGTAAACGGACTGCAGGAAATGTGCTTTTTGGAGTATCTAAATCCATTTTTTCCTTTTGTTATGTTTTAGGTTTCATATGCAGTTTAAAATTCCCCACTGTCTGCTCAATTTGATTTGTGTAGTACAGGTGCCAAAGTCTCTTCATTGATGTGGTCTGCTGTGCTACAACTGGTGCTTGGCAGCTCTATTTTATCTTCCAGCACATCGTTTTGAATCAAATAAGCCTTGGGTTGTAGTAAAGAATACATACTCTGCAAGCCCTTATCTTAAAATGTATTCACAGTGTGTTTGTGGCATGGATGTGCTACTAATATATGCCATTAAACAGTTCCGTTTAAGAGGCACACACGTTAGGTTTCTCCTTAAGTAATGATAATCAATTTATTATAGTTTGATAAAAGTTCACAAAAATGCAAAGAGACAGGCTACTTTTCTTGTGCAAAAATGTAAACATTAATGTGCTAAGAAATTCAATAACACTAAAATCCAGAACGAATAAGTATACAAATAAATACATATAATGCTGCATTAAGACCTCACTTTAAAAAGAATCCTCTATATTCTACAATTGTCTGAAACTATTGTTGGATTGATTACAAATGTAAAGCTTGTCTCACGTTAGATATACTATTTAGAATAAATATCCTGCATAGAAAACAACATCCAAGTAAAGTAATCCTGGACACACAAATAACATGTATTTCAAATCCAGTGGAGCTGAATTATAATGAGAGATCATCATTTTGCAACTAGTGTTAGGACACACTTTTGCCAAAGGAATATTGAAGTATAGATCCAACAGATCCAAGATTTAGTACAAATCTGCCTAGCTCATGATCAGTAAGTCCTTGCAAGTATGATTGCACAGATTTAAATTCAGTGCTGCACAGGTATTGCCATAAGAAAGTACAGAGTATCAATACTTTAAATCGTCTTCATGACTCATCTTTTCAAGCAGTCCTTTCATCAAGCTTGATAAAGTTGTTATTGGAAGAATGGATAATATCGGGCGAGGTTGTTTGAATCTGAAGGAAAAGTTAATGAGGTGTAATTCATTTCCTTTGTATTCACAACTTATCTCTAATTAAGTATCGGAGAAAGCTGGGTGTTGCAAAAAATATTTTATGAGCCCATCTTGCTATTGATGTTCATGCTTAAAAACTACAGCACTTGAATAGGGAGGCACCTACAAACTCATCAACATGTTTTCAGAATTCTACTCTCTATTGTATCACAAAAAATTGTTAAAGGGGACACATGAATATGTTTAGGTTGATATGTTTAGAGCACTTTCAAGATATTACAAATCCCAGATGTTTATAGAAAGTACACATTTCAATATTTTTTTATACAGGTTTCACTTGAAGACATAGTGCTTCCTTCATGGCTTGCTGGATACCATAATTTTGGATTTTCCTGTATTTATTTTAAAAGATAAGGTTGGGAATATTTGCATAAAGCATTAAAACGTCTTTGTAATCCTGTTGATGTCAGATCAAGGATACCCATATTGTCTGCACATAGGATCGTATTTAGACTTACATTACCAAGTTTTGGTGGTAACTTAGATAATGAGCCAAAACTTCTTTATAGATTGTGAATGTAGAGAGAAAGGAGCAATGGCACTAAGAAACTGCTTTGTTTCAACCCATTAGGTACTGCAATTTGCCCTATAGTGCCTGCTAAAGTCTACGGAAGCACTCTTGCTAGATTACTAGTGTACAGAGCAGTCAGGTTCTTAGAAAATCCTAGGGAAAGTCAAGAAATAATAGCTTTCGCCATAGGGTAGGCCTCTGCCTTATCAAAAGCTGTGCAAAAGTCAATGTATTTAGTGTTCGTTGGTTACCCCTTCTACACTGAATATCTTTATGCAATTAGATGACACTCCATCTACTGTAGATGTATTTTGGACGAAAGCTAATTTGCTCAATGGTAAATTACTGTTGTTCTCTTTCTAATTTTGTAGATGTTGGAGGGCAAAGGCAGACAAAATCTGCTGATTGCATTGAAAAAGGCAATTTTGTGGTGTCACTTGGTCATCTTATGAATTAGGAGTATAATTACTCCTTTCCATTATTTAGGAGCTCTACCTCGTTTCTAACACCCGACAAAAAGTGGTTCCAAAAACATAGCGCAAAAACTTAGGATTTTTTTCAGCACCACTGATCCAGCGCGATATTAGCAAACAGCATTCATACACAAAACACTCACTTGGGCCCATACATTCATACTACGCTAATACTTACGCTGGGGTGTCAGTTGTACTCTTTTATCAAACTCCCTGCTACCAATTACCTTCTGATTGAAGAGTAATGACTTACCAATGAATCCTTTGCTAATTGGGAAGTTTAAAATGAGTGACATTCATTATAATACATGATCCTGAAATAACCACTGAGTCAGGAAGTTTTAAAATGTTTATCTAAAGATTTAGCAGAGTAAAATACAGAACCACACGGTACTTAATCGCAATACCCAAGATAAGGCATAGAAATGATTATTGCTAATCAATGACGGTCCCTCAGAAAAGGAGAGGATAGAGACAGCAGCGCAACTAAAGGTTGCATTATATTTACCTAAGTGCGAGAACCAAACCCCTTGGCCAAGGAGTTGGAAAGAATAGGACCCAGGAAGGATGAAGAGCAAAGACCTCCTCCAGGTTCAGGACAGGACCGGTGACCTTTCTATAACGACGCCTGTGCCGTTCCCTTCTCTGATACTCGGCTTCTCCTCGATTCTCCCGTGTCTCCCTTCTAATGGACTCCGCCGCCCCCTCCTCAGGACCTCTTGGACAGGGATTCAGTCTGCAACCGATCAGCTTGGCAGTCTAGAGCTAGAAGCTAACTAATGAGCTAATTCTATATCTGTTATACCCTTCTACGCCCATGTACCTCCCATCAATGTTGCTAAAATATGGGACCACTACTTCTGATTGGACAGGGACAGGGGGTGGGTTCTCACACCATATTGCTTGGATTAATTTCTAATGCCCATTGTTTTTAAACTACCGCCCATTCAAATTAATACATTTGCTTTATTTCCCACCCGTCTCACGACAAATATTATACATTCTTCATATACAAAGTTTCAATGTGCAACAGGAAAGGCAAGAGTACAGCAGCTTCGGCCATTAGGTCGTGGCCTTGGACGAGGTCCAGGTTGACTTCACTTGGCAGGCACACAGGACACATGCGCAGAATCATTGTCTCTCAAGTTTTCAGATCACCAACCCAGGCCCAAGTTTACGAACTAATAAAAGTATAAGAAGAAAATATTAAAATCACAAATAAAATGTTTCACTGTATGCCCACTCTTTCTACTCTATTCCCATTTAATTATAAATTCTATCCCGCATTAGTAGCGTTAAAGAAACGACAGTTTAATAATGACATGAGAGCAAGCTGAAGCATGTGAAAACATCAAGCAGCCATTTTAGTGCACACTGCGCAGAAGCAAAGTTTTCCCACCAAGCAAGAAAAGACGTCACAACACGTGATATGGTTAGGACATGCGCAGAAAGATTCCCGTTTTTTAGTGGCCATTTTGGATTACGGACAAGCGTTATTCATTAGTAAAACACATAGGCAAGCGTCCTCACTATTCATGTAGTGTATGCAAAGGTTAGTATAGACATTACAAGTTTTTAATAAATTAATACTATGAGGAGTTTGTTTTCGAGCAAGTCTCATTTGTGAGTCCTTGCTCCATCAATCCCCTCTCTGATGGCGTTTCTGAGCCATCAAATACTACCCACAATCAGATGCCAACTTCTAGCAAATTACTTCATTCTCATTTTTACACTTTCTATTTTTATCATCCCCTTTCAATTTCTTGTATAATTCACTTCTCCATTTTTCAAGTTCTATTTCATCAATTTTTCGTTTCTTCCCTCTTCCTGTCACCTTATATGTTCCATTCTTTTTACAGCATTTGCACCATATTGTTATTGACAGTATTATTATTGCTATCCCTGCTAAGGGTACTAATATTTGACCTATAAGTCCTTTTCCTACATTAGCAAACCAGGTTCCAATTGACGAGATACTATTTGTCAACCTTTCCCATACACTATCAACTTCCAGTGGTTTAAGTTCCTTCTCAAGTTTAGTTATGTTTTGTATATACGTTCCAATTTTTGCACTCTTATCAGGAATATAAGTGCAACAGTGTTTTGTCTTCAATAATTTACAGACTCCGCCCTCTTTTGCCAATATAATATCAAGAGCAAGTCGATTTTGCATCACCATAGATCTAATCGCAACCATTTCCGCATTAATCATTAGAAACCCTCCAGCAGTATCCGTTGATAAACGATCGACCACTGTAGATAATTTACATATTTTCCTTGAGTTCAGAATTATTCCCACTGAAGGTATCAATGCACCAAATATATCACCTACAATTTCAGAAAAACTAGCTCTTTTACTACGTATTAATTCGCTATTGTTTTCATTGCTCCCAGTGTTTCTTTTTACGTGGTATATCTTTGGAAATACTATTCCAAAACAACAACTTCCATACCACCGTGCAGGAAGCCTAAAGTAAGCCTTATTCCCACACACATAATAGATTCCAGGAAAAACTGAATCTGTTCCTCCTTTGATTCCCCAACCTCCAAGAATTAAGAAATTGTGTTCACATTCACTGGTACTGATGAAAACATTGTTATAGTCAGTTTTTAACCTATGAAGACAAATGTTTCCTGTCTTTACGAAATCCAGAGCCATAGCAGCTTGAGCCTTGCCAGGTGTGTAACTTCCTTCTTTCCCTGCCCAAGGTGGCAAATGAGCCTTATGCTCAGAAGCTTTCTTTTGAAAATCTTGTCTTCTATCTTCTACTAAATTCAAAAATATCTTTTCTTCTTCATGTAAAGAACATGTTAGATTGTGTCTATGTGCATGTGTTATGTCTATTGATTTCATTGTTAAGAAAAATTCTCCCATAAACTGTGTGTCTTGACTACTAAGCACTGGGTTCATACTCTTTCGAATCGGAACCTCAGAAAATATCACATTTATGTTTGAATAATAATACTGCAGTCTACCTGTTCTATAAAATAAACTTGTTAATACACTACATGATATGCCATATGTCAGTGGTAAGTGATAGTATGTTAATCCTTCTGCTACTGATTCAGGTAACTTCATACAGACATAACAATTACTAACTTCCATGGTGTCTATGTATTGAAACAATAACTTTGTGAAAACGTTTAAACTAGTGTCGTTATCAGCTATTTCATGATGAACTTCTGCTTCATCTTCTGCCATTAGTTCTACTCTATTGCCCTTCATGTATGCTGTCCTCTCCTTGGTTTCATTATTAATCTTTTTATCCATTATCATAAGGTAAGGAACTGCAACAATTAGGACTAACCATACTATAAGCACCATTACTAGACTACATATGCAAATTGCACAGCATCTTCTACAACATTTCTGTTTTGGTCTCCCAGCAACTCTATCGTCAGGCATTTTTGACAAGGAAGATTGCTCTTCTTATCTATTTCCTCTTCTTCTTTATATGTTTCTTCTGCTTAGTCAAGGTGGTCTTGTTTCTTTCACATACGTCAGTTCTGCACTTGTTCCTTCGTCACCACTTTCACTTGACTCTGAGCTTTCGTAATCTTCAAGAATGATGTAAGTCCAATCAGGACCCTTGAATTTGTTATTCACAAGTTTCAGTCTTTTACTTCTTCTTTTCTTAGTTTTATTCTCTTGTTCAGTTTGACTTGTTACTTCATGCACTTGATCTGGATCTTCACTTCTGGTTGTTATGTGGTATTTCACTCTTTTAATGACACTTGGCCAATGATCTCCTTTTCTTGTTTTCTTTGTTTGCACTGTTTCTTTATCTTCGTCTTCAGAGATCTTTTTATTTTCACTGCTTAGCACTGTTTCGTTTTCTGAAATTACTGGCTTTCTTGTTTGTTCTTTTTCAGGCCTTATTGGTTTCTCTTCTGCAGCTCCTCTGTGAGTTTCCAATAATTGACCTTGTTCTTTGTTTATTTCTTCATGTTCATCTTTATCGATCTCTTTTTCTTCTGTGTATTCTTCTTGATCTAACTGGTTCTGATCAGGGCTTATTGCACTGTGAACTTCTGAAGCCTGACCGGATTCTTCTAAACCTGTCTGTCCCTGCTCAAAATGTATTAGATCTTCGTTGATTTGAGCCCAGTTTCCTTTCCCTATCTGACCTTGCTCAGGTTCTCTTATTGTCTCTTCTTCTTTTTCCTGAGCTGCTTCTTCTTCACCTGTCTGATCTTCTTCGATTTCTTCCAATCTTGTTTGACTTCTCGTTCTGTGGTAAACTTCAGGGACTTCTACCACTGGTATCCAATCCTGACTTGTGCTCGGTTGTTCTTCTTCAGCTTCTCTTGAATCTCTAGCCTGAGATTCTTCAGCTGGGCAACCTTCAGCTTCTTCAGTGATTGGTGTTGTCTGAGGATTCTCTTCTTCAGGGTCTGGTACTCTCTTTGTGTGGCTTAGGTGAATCCAATTTGAAAATCCTGCACACTTCACTGCTGTATTGGTGGTCAATATGACTTGACAAGGTCTGCCCCATCTAGGTGATAGACACGTTTCTCTGGTGTGATTCTTCACTACCACCCAATCACCGGGATTCAGATCATGTTCTTGTTCAGGCTACCTGGAAACTGCGTCTTCTCCAACCTGGTGAGAGACAAAACGCACTAGGTCAGCCAGCCCTTTGCAATAGTCCAGTACCATATCATCAGATATATTCAGCAGCTTTTTTGTGGGAACATATGTTTGTCTCATTGCTCTTCCCATCATTATTTCGTGTGGGCTCAAGCCTGTATTTCTGTCAGGTATGCTTCTGAGTCCCATTAAAACAAGTGGCAATGCATCCGGCCACTCTAATGATGTTGATGCACACATTTTTCCCAGTCTTGACTTTATAGTGCCATTCAATTGTTCAACCACTTCAGAAGCCTCTGGGCGATATGCACAGTGCATTTTCTGTTTAATTTGGAATGCTTCACAGATTAGTTTGATCACTTCGCTGTTAAAATGTTTTCCTCTATCTGATTCCAAAGTTACTGGGAAACCAAACCTAGGTATGAGCTCTCGTAGCAACAGTTTTGCGACTGTAATGCTGTCATTTCTCCTAGTAGGGTAAGCCTCCACCCACTTTGAAAACAGACATACTATGACCAGTGCATATTTCAGCCCTGTGCATGGTGGTAACTGTATGAAATCGAACTGGAGTCTTATAAATGGACCCTCTGCCTTTCCAATCTTTCCAAACCCAATTATCGTCTTCCTGCCTGGATTGTGCATTTGGCAAGTTAAACATCTTTGGCAAAGGCTCTCTGCAACATCCCTGAATTTGGGATTGTACCAGTTTTGTCTGAAGAGCCTAATCATTGCATCTCTCCCTATGTGTGTGTCTCCATGATACATTCTGGCCATCTGTGAGAGTAAACAGTCTGGCATGACTGGTCTGCCATCAGCACTAATCCATACTTCATCATCTCCTCTTTGAGAACAACCCACTTTGATCCACAAATTCTTTTCATTTTCATCAACCTCATCTTGCAATCTTTTGACATCATTCCAAGTTTCAGGTGGCATATACAGCATAAGTTGAAGTTGGCAGCTGATTCCCATTCTTTCCACCCTCTTATTGACTGACATTCTATTTTTGGCACAATGTTGAGCCACCAAATCAGCGTATCTGTTGCCGACTACCACCCAGTCATCTCCTGACTGGTGTGCGGCACATTTCACCACAGCCAATTCTTTTGGTGATTGTATTGCTTCCAGCAATTCATTTACAAACTGTCCATTTTTAATGGGGGATCCTGTAGAAGTCATGAAATCCCTCTGCATCCATAGTTGGCCAAAATCATGCACAACCCCGTAACCATATTGACTATCGGTAAATATAGTTACTTTTTGATTCCTCCCGATTTTGCAAGCTTTAATTACTGCAATCAATTCAGCTACTTGTGCAGATTTGACTCCTGGTAAATAGGATGCTTCGACTATTCAAGGTAATTCACATACCGCATAGGCAGCAGTTAGTTTACCGTCTTCATGTCTTTGACATGAACCATCAACAAATAGCTCCCTGTCTGGCTTTCTAAGGGGCTGTTCCTCTATGTCTGGGAGTGGTTTTGTGCATACCTCTGTAATCTGTAAACAATCATGTTCATCTTCTTCGTCATCTTTAACTCTCTCATGATATGGATCTGGTAGTAAGGTTGCTGGATTTATTATAGTACACCTCACCATGGTCACATTTTCAGCACCCATTATTATTCTTTCATATTTAGTCAGCCGACTAGGAGTAAGATGCTGAGTTCTTGTTCTCGTCAAAAGAATTACAACAGCATGTGGAACATACACTTTTACAGGATGTCCCATCACAATTGACTCACTTTGTTCAACGCTCAAACAAGTAGCTGCCACTGCTTTTAAGCATCCTGGCAACGCGGCTGCTACTGGGTCTAAAGTAGCAGAAAAATATGCTATAGGACGTCTGTCTAATCCATGTCTCTGAGTTAGGACGGAAAGCGCACAATTTTCTCTCTCATGACAGAATAATCTAAATTCTCTTTTATAAACAGGCATGCCTAAGGCAGGTGCTGAACAAAGGGTGTTTCTCAATTTTACAAAAGCTTCTATACTTTCATCATCCCACTCAACAGGATCTTTTGCTTTCTTTTTCGTCATGTTAATTAAGGACTTAGCTAGTAGGGAAAATCCTGGTATCCATTGTCGACAGTAACCTACTATTCCTAGGAACATTCTTACTTGTCTTTGGGTTACAGGCATTTGCATTTTCTTTATTAATTTTACTCTTTCAGAGGTTACTCTTCTTTTTCCCCTCTCAATTTGGTGTCCCAGATATTTAACAGCTGTTGTACAGAACTGCAACTTTTCAGGTGAGACTTTATACCCTTCTTCGGCCAAAAGATTTAATAATGCTATGGAATCAACGACGCAATCCTCTCTGGTGTTCGATGCCACCAATAAGTCGTCAATATATTGCACTAGCACTGAGATTTCTGGCATCACTAGTTTTTCAAGGCACTTTTTCAATATCTGATTGAAAATAGAAGGACTTTCCGTGTACCCCTGAGGAACACGATTCCACACATAGACTTTGTTCTCAAATTTAAATGAGAAAAGATACTGGCTGTCTGGGTGCAATGGTATTGAAAAGAACGCTTGACACAAATCAATTACTGTGAACCATCCTGCAATCCAAGGGATCTGGTATAGAATTACTGCAGGATTTGGCACTATAGGACAACATGGTTCCACAATCTTATTTATTTTCCTCAGGTCCTGAACAATCCTATATTTTCCACTAGGTTTCTTTAGTCCCATGATTGGTGAATTACATGGACTACTCATTACTTCTTTTAGTATGTTGTGTTCAACCATTCGATTGATTTCTTCAATGACTCCTGCTTTTACTTCTGCACTCATTTTGTACTGTCTGGTATTTGGGAAAATAGCACCTTCTTTTACAGTAATTTTAACTGGGTCTATTTTAGCCATAAGTCCTACTTCTTTTCCTGTGAAATCCCATACTATGGGGTTTACTGTACCTTTTAATTCTTCTGGCAACTCATCTTTTGTTAATACTGAAAACATCTCATCTACTTCTGTACCTTGTTTTGCAATCATAATTTTATATACATGGTCTTCATCTGGTGTCTGAAAAGCCACATCATCCGGTGTGCAAAAAATTGTACAGTTCATTTTGCACAGCAAATCCCTACCTAATAAGTTCACTGGGCTAGAATCACATACTACAAATTGATGCATTTCTCTGAAGTTTCCAATTTTAACTTCCATTAGTTCGGTAAGAGGTGTTCTAATCCTTTGATTAGCAACCCCTACTACTTGGATATCTTCACCAGAGAGAGGAAGGTCTGGAATGTCTGCTGTTCTTACAGTAGACCGGGTAGCACCAGTGTCCAAAAGAAAAGTAATATCATTACCTTTCACATTTCCTTCAACATATGGACCTGACTGATCTACCTGTAAGGATGCGCCAAGTACGCACTCCTTCTCCCCCTCTCCTAGGCACTGTCATGAACTGAATTGACAGAAATCGTCCTGCAAAAGAAACTGTGATGTTATATAATCATTCTTACCACTTCCTCCTTGATATCCGATGTCTGTACTGTGCTTTGCTCTGCTTACATTACCCTGAATAGGTGCGGGTGGCAACTGACTCTGAGGATTTACCCCCTGCTGTGAGTCATTCTGCATCTGTGGATTAAAATTTTGATTTGGGCCATTATTATTTCGAATCTTTTTACATTCATCCTTCCAATGCCCCAACTTTCCGCATCCATGACAAGGAAATTTCTTTTTAGCTTCTTCTCTACTCATTCGTCCTCTCACTTTTCCACCATTTCCAGTATCACCATTCGTTCCAGAATCCTTTCCTTGATTTTCATTCGGATTATCCAAATTAATTCCCTGTTTCTCGGCCATTTTTACCTGTGCCCACATTACCTTTTCCTGCAATTTCATGTGCCTATCCTCAATATCATCTCCACAATATTTTGCATATTTCAGAATCTCGTCGATAGGTTTCCCTTGCCAACAAAGCATATGCTGTTTAATCATCTGACAAATCTCTGGCTTCAAACCGTAAACAAATCGATACACAAACTGACTCATGTTCTTGTCTCCAGTGTCCTCAAATCCACTATACTGTTTAAATACCTGCAATAAACGCTCATAATAGGAATGTACCGATTCATTGGCTTCTTGGGTGGTTCGATCTATTTTCACCCAATCTGTTTCTTTTGGTGGTATTTTCCCTTTCAGGTAAGTTATCACCTGCTGATACTTTTTCATTACATCACTTGACGGGGCACCTGACTTTGGGTCTCTAGGATATTCATCACTTGGCCAATCCACTGTGATTTTACAATCTGTCCATAAATCTGCAGGTACCACTATGTCAAATAGACCATCCAAATCCTTCAATAATACCTTTGACACCTTCACAAACCTTTCAACCTGCTTGTACCATTCAATTGGTTTTTCTCTCAACTTTGGGAAATCATTCATAAATGATAAAATATGTTGTCTACTCCATGGAACGTGTACATATCCTCCTCCCGCAACTTCTCGCATTGGGTACATTTGATCAACTTTCTCTGTCTCTTTCATTACATATTCAGATGCTGTTCTACTTGTTCGTGCTTCTTCCTTTTTCTTGGCCCACCTAGTTCTCTATTTATCAAGGTCTCCCCATTTTTGTAAAACTATCATTAATTCCCTTACTTGTAATTTTCTTCCAGAGGCATTCATGTTTTCTAAATCTTTTTCTGAAAATTCTGCTCTATAGGGTGTCTGTAACACCTTTGATCTCCCTATTTCTATTCCCATCTGTAGTGCTAAATTTGATAATTTTTCATGAAATAATCTTACATTTCTAGTGATATTCCTGCACATAAACAATAATTCTTCATCATCATAGGTATTCAAACGATCTAGTCCTACATGTCCTGCTATTATTTCTTCTAGTTCAACTTTCAATTTATGAATATCCATTATTTTTGGAGGTGTGCACTGCTTATCTGATCCTTGTGCCCACCTTTCTAAATCTTCAGGTGTTACTATGGTGGCACTTTTTGCTCCCGATGAAGTTATTAAACTCACATCTTTCGAACATTCAGGTACATCTTTTCTGGGAGTGCCTTTTACCGAACTTCGAATAGGCAAGTCCATGAGTGATATTGTGGATTCACAGTCACTAAATTGATCCTCAACTATAACTGCAGTTTCAGGTTTAGGATTATTCACAGGAGTAGGTGCAAGTATCGGTGGAGGACAGCTTACCTGACCTCCATATAATGGGACTACTGGACCAATTGTTACAGGTATGGTCAATGAATCAGGATGTACTTTTATCTGTGTTATTTTCTGTATTAATTCTGTTCTAGTTTTCTCTAAAGCTTCTTTTTCTTTGTCATGAAGTATTCTACTAGGGGTGAATTCATGCATTACCTGTGGTACTAATGGAGTTTTTAATGGTGGTGCACTTGGGGTGCATCCACTTGTCCCTTCCTGTTATGGTGGGGGATTCCTTAACATTTCTTCCATAAATTCAGCTTCAGAATCATCACTTCTTATTAAATGTTTTGTCTTTTCTGTGCATTTGCTTCCTAATTTCTCTTCCGCTGTGAATAATGGATACAGTCCTTCTGTAAGCATTGCCCTTCTCCATTGTTTCATCTGACCGTCCCTTGACTCATTGTGATATCTAGGGAAAAATCCCCGGTAACCTCTACTACTTCTGGATCGGTCACGTTCAAATGCTTCAGTTTCCCATTCTTCTAAAGCTTCATATTGAGTTAATCTAGGTCTGGGTTCTAAGTCATTCATCCTCAATCTCAAATTTTGAAGAATTCGCCCATTGAACGTGCCATTCTCGGGAAATGCTAGTATTCCATACTTTTTGGTATATTCTATCCAATTCTCTATCCATATACAAGTATGGTAACCTCTCTCCATCATCATGAATGAAGCGGGCGTTTTGGCTGGTGGAATGATAATTCCCTCCCTAGTTTTGATTGGTTTGTCCTTTTTAAAATAATTCTTAATCTTCTGTAAAAATGACATTTTTCTCTTTTCTCCGTACATTTTGGGTAAATATCGATGTATAAAATTACATTCTGCAAAGCCTAAATATCTCCTATCCGGACGAGTTCCTGTTAAAGTTGGATCGCGTTTTAACATCCAATCCTTTACCCACTAAGAATTTCGCTTCTATAATTTCAACCAATCAAATGTCTGCTAACTTGTATTTCCGAACCAATCCTTGCGCGGCCTTTTGGTGACGTTTGTCTGTCAACCCCTCCTTTACAATCTGCGCTTCTCTGTCCCTCGCTGATTCAACCAATCCCAGCGCGGCACCTGTGACGTCAGTACTACTCCTGACTACTGACCCCTTCTTTACAAGATTCTCTCCACACCCGCTGAGTCAACCAATCCCAGCGCGGCGTTTTGTGACGTCAGCTCTCTCACCGGCAGCTGACCCTCCCTTTATAAAATCCTTACGCAAAAAACGTATTTTCTCTACAATTCTTAATTGAATTTCAGTAACAACATAAAACATTCGCTATCGTGCCAGTTTCTCTAAATTCGAAAAAGAGAGTTTCTCTCACACATAGTAAACCCTTTCCGTTTACTAAAACATACACTACGAGTAAAACCCTTCCTTTTACTCTTTACACAAGCTTCCGAAATACCTGTTACTTCTTCAATGTTACCCTTTCTAGGTGATATAACATCAAATTTTCACCAGCGTACTCCTTTGCTATTACTTACACGTATAGAGTCCCTAACGAGTACTGATAGCCCTGCTTAACTTTACAGTACTATTTCTGCCTGGCAGATAACCTCACTGCAGTATGGCTTCCACTTACCAACCGCTATTCTTTTTACCCCGGGGTATTCTGAACAACATAAAACAAAACTCTAAATAAGCGGATGTTAGTTCATAAAAATACAAATAAAATTCTCATTACCCAATTAACAAAGAGGAACCATCCTCTGATTACCAGAAAACTGATCCAGCGCGATATTAGCAAACAGCATTCATACACAAAACGCTCACTTGGGCCCATACATTCATACTACGCTAATACTTACGCTGGGGTGTCAGTTGTACTCTTTTATCAAACTCCCTGCTACCAATTACCTTCTGATTGAAGAGTAATGACTTACCAATGAATCCTTTGCTAATTGGGAAGTTTAAAATGAGTGACATTCATTATAATACATGATCCTGAAATAACCACTGAGTCAGGAAGTTTTAAAATGTTTATCTAAAGATTTAGCAGAGTAAAATACAGAACCACACGGTACTTAATCGCAATACCCAAGATAAAGCATAGAAATGATTATTGCTAATCAATGACAGTCCCTCAGAAAAGGAGAGGATAGAGACAGCAGTGCAACTAAAGGTTGCATTATATTTACCTAAGTGCGAGAACCAAACCCCTTGGCCAAGGAGTTGGAAAGAATAGGACCCAGGAAGGATGAAGAGCAAAGACCTCCTCCAGGTTCAGGACAGGACCGGTGACCTCTCTATAACGACGTCTGCGCCGTTCCCTTCTCTGATACTCGGCTTCTCCTCAATTCTCCCGTGTCTCCCTTCTAATGGACTCCGCCGCCCCCTCCTCAGGACCTCTTCTGGACAGGGATTCAGTCTGCAACCGATCAGCTTGGCAGTCTAGAGCTAGAAGCTAACTAATGAGCTAATTCTATATCTGTTATACCCTTCTACGCCCATGTACCTCCCATCAATGTTGCTAAAATATGGGACCACTACTTCTGATTGGACAGGGACAGGGGGTGGGTTCTCACACCATATTGCTTGGTTTAATTTCTAAAGCCCATTGTTTTTAAACTACCGCCCATTCAAATTAATACATTTGCTTTATTTCCCACCCGTCTCACGACAAATATTATACATTCTTCATATACAAAGTTTCAATGTGCAACAGGAAAGGCAAGAGTACAGCAGCTTCGGCCATCAGGTCGTGGCCTTGGACGAGGTCCAGGTTGACTTCATTTGGCAGGCACACAGGACACATGCGCAGAATCATTGTCTCTCGAATTTTCAGATCAGCAACCCAGGCCCAAGTTTACGAACTAATAAAAGTATAAGAAGAAAATATAAAAATCACAAATAAAATGTTTCACTCTATGCCCACTCTTTCTACTCTATTCCCATTTAATTATAAATTCTATCCCACATTAGTAGCGTTAAAGAAACAACAGTTTAATAATGACATGAGAGCAAGCTGAAGCATGTGAAAACATCAAGCAGCCATTTTAGTGCACACTGCGCAGAAGCAAAGTTTTCCCACCAAGCAAGAAAAGACGTCACAACACGTGATATGGTTAGGACATGCGCAGAAAGATTCCCGCGCTTTAGTGGCCATTTTGGATTACGGACAAGCGTTATTCATTAGTAAAACACATAGGCAAGCGTCCTCACTATTCATGTAGTGTATGCAAAGGTTAGTATAGACAGTACAAGTTTTTAATAAATTAATACTATGAGGAGTTTGTTTTCGAGCAAGTCTCATTTGTGAGTCCTTGCTCCATCACCACGATTGGCAGCCCATCACATCCCCGGGCTTTTCTTGGTCTTCATAGTTTTTTTATGATTTCTAGTTTTTTATTAGACGAAGTTAAAAAGTTGACTCAGTTTCAGCCATAGTTGGGAATGCCATTTCTGGAGTACAAACATAATAAGTGATCCACCCAATACCCTTCCGGGATGGGGCACCAGGCACCTGTTGCATAAAAGAGAACAAAAGACTCACTATTATTCACTATTTTTCTCCCAAAAAGTCTCTGTGGAGCAACACTTACTACTAAATACTCTTTAATTGTCTTCGCAGGTGAAGTATTTGAGTAACCATTTACTATGATAGCTCCTCATTTGTTAACACCAAATGTGGTCACTTAGATTGCCCTGAACTATTACAGTATCACAAATTATGAAGAAAAAGTTAGTGGAACTAAAGATTCAGGGCCTGATTCAGATCTTGGGGACGGGCTACTTCATCACAATGGTGACAGATTGTCCACCGAAATATAAATCCCACAGGATAAAATGGGATTTATATTTTAGCGGACAGAATATCCGTCTCCTTTGTGGCGGAGTAACCTGTCCACCAAGATCTAAATCAGGCCCATAGTCAATGGCCATTCACTACTGGATCTTTTATATGTGTAAGCAGCAGGCAAGTCGCTTTTAGTTCTAACAATTACTGCTACTCAACTCAGTTCGACTATGTCACTCAGAGTTCTTTTTTCAGATTTATCAACTCTTGCATTACTCGTTTCTGTTTTGGGAATTCCCCAAGCCTTTTTATTGAGCTTAATTTTCCAGTAATTCACAAATTGCAGTGGCTGTTGTGGCATTAAAATCACTAACTAATAATATCTCTAAATGGTTTTTCGATGATTTTAGGGCTTCAGTATCAGACCTCAATTCCATCCAGAGTTTATCATTAGAAATTCCTGTAGGGAAACAGATATATAGCATATTAATATGTGCCTTTGTTGGTTAAAACCTCAGGAGGAAACAAATAGTTTAATGCATAACTGCATATTTCCATACGAATCAGAGTTGAGCATTATTGCAAAGCCTCAAGAAGGGCAACCGTGTTGCATTAGAGATGCACATTTACCAATGACGTAATAGTCTGGATGTATCCAGTAATCTAAAACTCAGGTTTTTTTAAGACAGATTATAAGTAATTTCATTCTTTTCCATTGTAGTACTTTCTCTATTAGGAGATTAAGGGCCTGATTTATATCTTTGCGGACGGGTTACTCTGTCACAACGGTGATGGATAACCCATCCGCAAAATATAAATCCCATTATGTCCCATTGGATTTATATTTCGGTGGATGGGTTATCTTTTATTGTTGAGACAGAGTAACCTGTCCGCCGAGATCTAAATCAGGCCCTCAAACTTGAAATGTTCCAACTTCCCAGGGGTGTTTCACTACTGAAATTACTTTAAAAAGGAACTAGGACTTCTTGTGGAAGTTAAAATCCCAGGTAGTCAATCCCACAAAACATGTTGGGTTTCTGAGTGCTTAACGATATCCTTTTCCTGGGCACTCTTGTACCATTCTCTTGGACTCTGACATATGAATTGGGAGATTCAATGGGGGAGGGTAAGGAGCATTATGTAGTTTTCTATTATCTACCACATATCTAGGCACATTTATTTTTTAACTTCGGATATGGTATGGCCTGTTTTGTAGTAAATTGGGGGATAATACCACGTCAATCCCCGCATGTGAAAGAAGTCTTGAGATAATTACATTCATTATTAACGTAAAAGTGAAAGTACCCTAGTTGTTGTATTGCCTTATACTGCTAGAAGGGCTACATTCACAATGGCCTTGTTATTCAATGATCTTAATAATGGAATAGAGTAAAGGAAATTGAACAACGATTTAAATACATACCAGGTTCATGGGAAACAAATCAACAACAAAAAAATTAACTGACAAAACATTTAATTATCCTTGTGTTAGTCTTGCCCAATTTTCTTAACTTAACTTTTTATAAGTAGGAGAGAGCTATTTATAAAAACTGTCACTGCATTATTTAGAAGAGAAGAGTAATTTGTGGATTGATAGTCTCACACAGATGGCTTCTTACTGCACCTCGATCTGCTACTCATTGCTGGAATCTCTGTCAAAGTGATTTGTATCCAAAGACCAGCATTAGAGCTAGTGGCACCCGGTGCACACAATTATTTTTGGCATCTCCTCCCCCATGGATTCCCTCACAACCACTGGGCAGAGGTGCTCCTCATCTAGCCATAGTCCATCTCTCGCAAACATTTCATTTTAAGGCACTGGGAAAGGCTGAATTTACTCATAAGAATGTGTTAGACCTGGCATCCTTGGCACGGTTTACCCTGTATTTATGCCTCTGCCTCCTGTATTTTTGCTGTGTGCTGGATTTTGTTTTTGCTGGTCAAGATGCTTTAGGCACTTTGCCACTGCTGATCAGAGCCAAAGTGCAAGTGCTCCCTATGTAAATTGGGTTTATGGATTGGTGCTTCCATGATTGGCTTATTTGATTTACCTTTCTTTAAGTCCCTAGTACTGTGCACTGTGTGTGCCCAGGGCCTGTAAATCAAGTGCTGCCTGTGGGCCTGCAGCACTGATTGTGCCACCCACACAAGCAGCCCTTCAAAGGGTTCTAAGACCTGCCACTGCAGTGTCTACGTGCAGTTGTAACTGCCATGTCGACCTGGAAAGTGCACCCACTTGCCAGGCCGTAACCTTCCCTTTTCTTACATGTAAGTCACCCCTAAGGTAGGCCCAAGGTACCCCCATCGGCAGGGTGCAGTGTATGTGAAAGGTAGGACATGTACTGGGTGTGTGACATGTTCTGATAGTGAAATACTGTGTATTTCGTTTTTCACTATTGCATGGCTATCTGTCCCATAGGATAGCATGGAAGATGCTTTGTAACATCTTACAAGTAAAACTTCCCATGGGGACAAGATAGGAAGATGGAGATTAGGTTCTCTGAACTCAGAATTAAATAACACAGATGGTTTCTAAATTGTGGGTTTGACAATGCCACTTTTAGAAAGTAGGCATTTCTTGCTCAGCCTTCCTATGTGCCTCTATTGAGTTGTGGATTGACTGCCAGGTTTTGGAGTGACAGGGGCTGGGAATGTGCATTCACTGCAGACAGTCACTGGGGGAAGGGGTTGAGGTGTGTCCTGCCTTTCCTGGATGAGTCAGGGCCGGGCTGAATAGAACTGGGCCGCATTTAGAGTAGTGGGAGGAGAGTTCCTTGCACCTGAAGAGGCCTGGTCTGCCTTACACAATGCTGTCTCCATCTCCAACCAGGAAGCTGGACCAGAGAGGACGGAACTGGTTTGAACTGAGCTAAAAGACTCTCTGCCACAAGAGAACAAAGGAAAATGTGGTAAAAATATTGGGGCACAGACCCCAGAACTTGAGATTACTACTGGGCTCAAGAAGAACATCTGCCAAGGAGAAAAGCTGGGAAAGCTGAAGTAGAAGTACTGCCCCTGTGCTGTGTGCTGTCGGGGGTTGACCTGCAGTGGCTATTTCTGCTAAGGAGAGGACAAAGACTGAATGGTGCTGTGTATCCGGCTTAAAGAAGATCTTCAAGGGCTTGGTATAGAGATTTCCTCCTGTCCTGAAGTCTCAGAGACAAAAAGACTTCACTTCCTCTGTTCTTCTGCATCTTGAACAGCTTCTTCAGCTGCCACAAGGGAAAAAAGCAACACCGACGCGCGATGCAGTGACCTGCAATTAAGCCGCGGGCACCGCTTGTGAAGTGCACGACACACCGCACCGTATCGACTACGACGCAGTCAAGAGGCCGCTGCCTGCACCGGAGCTGAGGGCACTGCTCATGACACTCACGATGCACAGCCCCAACTCGCACTGCAGCCCCGATCTCACCGACGCCGGTGCTCCATCATCGCGGAGCCGATACCTGACGTGGGTGACCTCCCGAATCCATCAACCCCACATCGACGTAAGGAACCAATGCCTCGACACCACTGCGATGTCACCTCCCCGGCAATAGTAAGGAACCGATGCCTCACCTCCTCTCTGGTCGTAAGGAACCGATGACACCCAGATCCAACAAAGCATCACCTCCCCAAAGCCATGCACCATCTTTGTTTTCATCATTTGCCAAGGTACTGCTCTTTGGGGTCCATGTGACTCCGGGCCCATATGCTGCGCACCTCGCAATTGGCGCCATACTTTGGGATTTTCATCTGTCACGACGTCGTAATAGCACCAGGTGGAGCTATTTGCTTCTACAAGCTTTACTTTCTGAATAACATATTTTTGGTGATATCGTGATATATGTATGGTGGATTTTTGTTGTTTTGGGCTGGTTTGGTTTAGATAAAGATTTCCTATTGTTCTAAACTGGTGTGGTGTCCATTTGTAGTGTTTTCACTGTGTTACTGTATGTGTGCACAAATGCTTTACACACTGCCTTTGAGATAAAACAGTCTGCTCGTGTCAAGCTGCCCAGGGGTGAGCAGGGGTTGTCTAAGGGCAGAACTCCCTTACCCCCTACTAGAAGCAAGGGTCCCTACTTGGACAAAGGTGTAAACCATTGCCAACTAGAGACCCGCATTTCTAACATTTGTGGTCAGCGGTGAGGACTAGGACTTGAATTTGTGCCCATCATACAGTGATTATTGTACACTACTAGTATAGTGCAGACCATTACACAACCACATAATATTTGGTGAACTTTTCTTTTTGGATTTTTCTACCACTTGTGAACTTCCAATTTTCACCATGTCAATACCAGCATCAATTGCATCTGTGGATATTAATTTGAAGAAGATAGGGTGGAGACCTACACTATGCCACAACTGAAATCAATCTGCAAGAAATTTAAAATCTCAGTAAGAGGCCTCACCAGCAAGGAGGAATACCAAAATGCTCTGAGGGTCTGGTTGGAATCTAGGGATGCCAGTGGGCATACTGAGGAGCCTATGGTGGAGGCAGAGGATTTAGATGGGCAGCAGAATGAGCTATTGGTCCTGAATGGAGGGACGGTGCTCTCCAGTGAGGGCAGCAGTGCATCTTCAAAGGGTTTGTCTACAGAAGAGCTGGAAGACAGACAAAGGAGCTGAGTGCATGAATTGGAGCTTACCAAGTTCAGACTGGGGCGAGACAGTGACATGGAGGAAAAGAGATTGGAATTAGAGGGGCGGAAGCTTGCCATGGAGGAAAAGAAGATGCTTTTAGAGCATGAGAGAAGTTTGAGGGAGCTTGACATCAAAGCCAAGAGTGGGGAGTCCAGTCCAAATGGTGGCAGCTCATCTTCAGTGCATGGGGAAGGAAGGGTGCGTATTCCTAAAGAGGTGATCAAAGATTTTGTGATAGGTGATGACATTGGTCAGTGGTTCAAAGGGTATGAGGTAGCAATGAGGTCCCACAGAGTCCCTGAGAGAGACTGGGGAGCGGGGTTGTAGAGCCGCTTCACTGAAGAAGGGAGGACCACCTTACTAGTTTTACCTGAGGAGGATAAAGTGGTTTATACTCCTCTGAAGGAGGCCTTGATCAGAAGGTATGGGTTGACTTCAGAAATATATAAACAGAAGTTCAGGGCCTGTAAGAAACTTGAATCACACACTTGGGTTGAGTATGTTGCTTCCTTTTGCAGAGCATTGGATGGCTGGGTGAAGGGTGGCCATGTAACTGATTTTCAGGGACTCTATGATTTGATGGCATGGGAGCACTTGTCTGCTAATAGTTTTCCAGAGCTACGCCAGCACTTGATTGACAGTAAGCTGACTGACCCCAGGAAGCTTGCTGTGGAGACGGACCGCTGAGTCAGCACCAGGGTCCACAAGAGATATGTGAAAGCCTCAGCCAAGGGTGGGCAGGGATCCCAGCAAAAGAGTGGGGGAGACAAGGGTAAACAGAAGGAGTTCCTAATAGGGACCCAATCTAGTTCCCAAAGGAAAGGTTCCCAGCCCCCTGGTGGTTCTCTTCATGGAAGCCTGCAGAGAAGGGCCCCTGCAAATGTTTTGCTTGTGATCAGGTGGGTCACTTCATTGGGGATCCTCAGTGTCCCAAGTCTACACCTGCACCTACTGGTACACTACCCTTGGGTTGGCCCTTGTATCACTAGGGGACAGTGAAATGGTCCCAAGGACCCGCCTGCCCACAAACAATAAGAAATGTGGGCAGTGGGTGACTATTAACGGCCATAGGGTGGAGTCTCTGAGAGACACTGGAGACAGTGTGACAGCTGTCAGCTGGTGTCAGAAGAGCAAGTGATCCCCAACGTACTTCACCCAGTAGTTGCAGCTGACAACTCAGAGTGCCACTGTAAAGTGGCTCAGGTTCCCTTTGAGTGGGGGGGTCTCAAGTACCTTGAAAGTAGTTGCGTGACCAGCCATGCCTGTTGATTGTCTGCCTGGTAAAGACCTGGAGAGTTCCCCTTGGGAGAAGGTAGAATACAGGTCTCATCTGGAAATGTTGGGTCTGCCTGAGTGGGCATGTGTGACCACTCGGTCAATGACAGCCGGTAAGGGTGATCAAGAGGACCTGGAGCCTGAAAGAGTGGCCCAGGTGCCTGCCAGAAAGAGAAGAAGCAGGAGGCACGGGAAACCGTCCCCTGAAATTCCCATGGTCCAGGAGGAGGCAGACCTTAAGGGGGATGCCCTGGAGCCTACAGGGGAGCAAGTGGACAAACTGGGGGACCTGCTTGAGCTGACCCATTGGCAGCAGAAAGGGGGTCCCACCAGGGAGGAATTCTGCAAAGAGCAGCAGGAATGCCCTACTCTCGTGGGTTTGCAGTGGCAGGCTGAAAATCAGGCAGCTGGTGATCAGTCTGGATCACATTGGATTTACTGGGAGAATGGTCTCCTGTATAGCGAGCCTAAGGTTGCTGAGCCTGGGTCAGCCATGTGCTGGGGGTACCTCAGCGCTTCAGAGCCTTCCTACTGGGTCTGGCTCATGATGTACCTTTGGCAGGACATTTGGGGCAGGACAAGACCTTTGAAAGGCTTGTCACCCACTTCTACTGGCCTCAAATGCCCAAGAACTCTGATACCCATTGTGGGTCTTGCCAGACTTGCCAGGCATGTGGTAATAGTGGGAGGAAGTACAAGGCTCCTCTCCAACTGTTTCCTGTAGTCAACACCTCCTTTGAGAGGGTCAGTATTGACATTGTGGGGCCACTGGACCCCAAGACAGCCATGGGCAGCAGGTTCATCATGGTCTTGGTGGACCATGCCACCCGGTAGCCTGAAGTTATACTTCTCAGGACCACGACGACCCCTGTGGTGAGCTGAGCATTGATTGGGATCTTTTCCTGTGTGGGCTTCCCAAGAGAGGTGGTATCCGACCGGGGTACAAACTTCATATCTAAGTATATGATGTCCTTGTGGCAGGAGTGTGGTGTTACCTACACCACTCTTTAACAGACCCAAGATAATGGCCTGGTTGAAAGATTCAACCGAACCCTCAAGGGCATGATTAAGGGTCTTGCAGAACCCATGAGGTGTAAGTGGGATGTCCTCTTACCATGCCTACTGTTCGCTTACAGAGAAGTACCACAGAAGTCCTTAGGGTTCAGTCCCCTGGAACTCATGTATGGGCATCCTGTAAGAGGTCCTCTGAGTCTGGTCAAAGACGGCTGGGAGAAAGCTCCCAGTAAACCTCCCCAGGATGTATTTAGCTACATGAAGGCCTTCAGGAACCAGACTAAGCACTTCAGAAAACTAGCTCAGGCGAATCTAGAAGCCAGCCATGAGGAGATGAAACGCTGGTATGATCAGAATGCCACTCTGATTGAGTTTCAGCCTGGCCAGAAAGTGTGGGTCATGGCCCCAGTAGAGCCTTGTGCTCTCCAGGATAAGTGGACTGGGCCTTTTGAGGTGGTGGAGCGCAAGAGTGTAGTCACTTATCTGGTGGACTTGCAGTCTCTCAGGAAACCTTTGTGGGTCCTCCACGTGAACCGCCTAAAACCTCACTTTGAGAGGTCCGAAGTGAACATGCTCTTGGCAACAGATGATGGAATGGAAGAGGAGACTGAACCTCTCCCTGACCTCCTGTCTGCTAAGGAGCATTATGGGTCAGTGGGCGGTGTAAACCTTTTCCCCGCCCTGACCCCCGTATAGCAGAGGGACTATCGTCAACTGTTGGGGCAGTTTTCCACTCTGTTCTCCCTAACCCCAGGTATCACCCAGTGGTGTGTCTATGATGTGGACATTGGGGACAGTCCTCCTGTTAAACACAACATTTACAGATTGATAGACAGGGTCAAAGCCAGCATCAAGGAAGAGGTTTCCAAGATGTTGGCACTAGGGATGAATGAGCCCTCAAACAGCCCTTGGGCCAGCCCAGTGGTCTTGGTCCCGAAGGCTGCTGCACCCAGTGCCACCCCAGAACTCTGTGTAGACTACCGAGGGCTCCATTCCATCACCAGGACTGACGCCCACCCCATCCCCAGAGCTGATGAGCTCATAGATCGGTTGGGAGCTGCCAAATACCTCAACAAGTTTGACTTAACGTCTGGGTACTGGCAGATTGCCTTGACTGATGGGGCCAAGGAGAGGTCTGTGTTCTCAACCCCAGAGGGACATTACCAGTTCCAGGTGATGCTCTTTGGGTTGAAGAATGCCCCTGCCACCTTTCAAAGGTTGGTTAACCAGGTGTTGGCTGGACTGAAGAATTTCAGCGCCTCCTAACTGGATGACATCGCAATGTACAGTTCCAATTGGGAAGGACATCTGCAATACCTCTGGGAAATGTTGAAGGCGCTGCAAAGGGCAGGCCTCACGATCAAGGCCAGTAAGTGCCAGAACAGGAAGGGATCAGTAGTGTACTTAGGGCACCAGGTAGGAAGCGGCCAGGTGGCACCCCTACAGCCGAAGATTGACAACAGTAAGGAACCGACGCATCACCTCCCCTGTGGTTATAAGGAACCGACGCAGCCCGGCGGCAACAAAGCATCACCTCCCCGACGCCGTGCACCGTCTTTGTTTTCAATGTTTGCCAAGGTTCCTGCCTTTGGGATCCGTGTGACTCCGGGCCCAATGCCACGCACCTCGCGGTCGGTGCTGTATTTTGGGATTTCTATCTGTCAAGACGTTGTAATAGCCCCAGGGAGCTATTTGTTGCTACAAGCTTCATTTTTGCGAATAACCTATTTTTGGTGACATCTTGATAAATGCATGGTGGATTGTCACGTGGGCCATGTGGTCATTGACGTTTTCTCTATGTTAGCATGAGCCCGTTGCAGCCTGTCTTCTGCTTTGCGCACGTTACTACACAACTGTATTTTGCTTTGTGCCACACTGCAACTTTCATACAGAACATGCTGTTATTTTTACGTTCTGTTCTTTCCTGGGATTTAGTCTCAACACTGCAGACAAGGTCGAACAACAGTGCCCCTTGTTATTCTGTTCTGGTCAGGCCCTAGCACCTAGACAAAACATGCAGATGCAGCTATTGTTTATGAACATGTACTTTGGTGATAAAGGTAAACAAGGGTGGGTAACACACACTTGGAGAGGGATCTTCCCAGAGAAGGGAGCATGGGAGCACCTGTGATGTAGATATTCCATCTATAGACTGAGGTACGGGGTCTGCTGCTAACACCCAGAGATCTTCTGATATATAATCCTTTTGCTTCTGTAGACGGGGAGGGATGTTAGGCTACACTGGTGTATATAACGACAGCACCTTTTATGATTTACGGACTACTTGCTATGCTAACCGTATTTGTGTTATACGCATTTTTCTACTTGTTGTGGCATGTATACTGCACACTAGAGCACGATATTTAAAATAAACATTTTAAACTTTTCTCGTATCTCTGTCAGATCTTATTGTGGACTGGTACGAGAGTGCGAGCGAAAGGGTGTGTCCTGCAACCACAAATCCTTAGAGGGTCGGGAGTGTTGTGTTCTGGGGTGTCTAATCACTTGTTCCTCTGTGAGTGAGTAGGAGGGCAAGGGAGACACTATAGCTACTCGGTTCCCGGGCTCATGGGTACTCAGGTGGTAGGATGACTTAGTCCCTGCCTCCTAGGGTTCCATGATCCCAAGCAAAGTTTTGTGACTCGGCAGAAACCCTGCAACAGGATTTTTGTCAATTTGGTCTTGTTCAGTTAGATAAAGATTTCCTATTTTTTAGTGTTTTCACTGTGTTACTGTATGTTTGCACAAATGCTTTACACACTGCGTCTGGGATAAGCCTGTCTGCTCGTCAAGCTACCAAGGGGGTGAGCAGGGGTTGTCTAAGGGCATAACTCCCTTACCCTGACTAGAAGCAAGGGTCCCTACTTGGACAAAGGTCCAAACCATTGCCAACTAGGGAGCCCCATTTCTAACAGAATGTATATCTACCCAAACAAACCCTTTTTAACAACATTAGGGATAGATAATGAAAGACTGTGGGACAAAACATAACATCCTAACCTTTTTTATGCAGTTTGTATGCAGCTCTTTGATGACCGTTCTGCAACTGTCACTGTTCTATATCAGGGTTGTATCTTGTGAACTGCGGTAACAAATGAATCTCTGTGACAAAAGCAGTAATCCTCTCAGGTATCCACATAAAATACAGATATGTGATGTGCACTGTATGTGTTCTTTGCAGCAGGCATATTAACCATTTGCACTACTTAATGGCGAGTCAAAATTGCCACTAACAAAACTCAGATCTCTCTCTCTCTCTCTCTAGTAGGAACATCAATCACAATAGTTATTTTGACATTTTTATTTCTACCTGAAAGCTGGATGCACAAGGAACTCTGCAGCAGGTGTTTTGCTAAATACAGTGCACCCCTGAGGTCAGCGCCCCTCTTCCCAGGTCAGAGCACAGTGGGGCCGCACCAGTCGCACCATTTTAAAGCCAGCCCTGGATGGGATTGTCTATGAGGAATGTGCATGTGTAACAAAGGATATGTCTTTGAGAGTTGCCTTAGTTTCAAGCGTCTTTTTCTTCGCTTCTGTTAAATTAAATGCTACTTTTGATTTTTTTCTGCTGATCCCCTTTGCAGATTGGGAATAACCTACCCATACCTGTATAATTTTTCTTTAGTGGCCTACATAGCTTCACATTATTGGAATGGAATGAGATAAAATGCTATTTGTAGAATGCACTGCTACTTAGATGACCTTGTTGTAGCACAGTTAATGCATCTGATAAAATGATAAAATCTCTGGGGAGGTGATAAGAGGTATAAACCTTAACTATTGGAGATATAACTGGGGACAGAAATTGAGGGTTTAGATTGAGGGACACATATAGGTCTATTTTTTTTTATTTATCCGAACATGGAAAAAACTTCTCCTTTAAGGGGGCCAAATCATTAAGTGCAATGGATTTATTTACTGAGCTGGAAACCCAATGCTGCTCCTAAAAATGAGATAACAATTTAAACTGATGTTGTGCATCGGAGAGCATAACGTTGTGTACAATTTCACTTTCTTGGCTCCCAATTGCATTTCTCTTTGATGCGTTGAGTTTCCCTGTTCATACTTCCAGAAGTGAAGTAGATAGCAGCATAATTGACTCCAGTTCTAGCGTTCCGGTGGGGGCAGAGGGTGTTCTGTTTGGGACTTATTCTTCACTTCCATTTGAGATGCTTGTCATGGTGGTTGTTGTATTGGGATATTATTCGCTAGGATGATTGTAGTTCTGGGCGGTTTCTAAATAGGAATTACGTAATGTGCTGGGAGGTGTTAAGGTGTGGTTACAGGTGACATTTGAAAGTGGTGAGGCGAAAATGTGCGGTGGAGCGCACCGCGGCGAGCGAGTGTAGCGAGCAAGCCCGACCGGCATAAGGAGGGTTCGGGGGGGTTTTCCCCCTGGGAACATTTTGAAAAAAAGTGGGCAAATGGTGCATTTTCAAGCAAATTTGAGAATGCAAGAAGGTTAAAAAAGCAGTTGTGAAAGTACAGTTATTACATTAATAAAGAGATGTCAATGTCATATAATAACATAGGTAGTTGCTTATTCAGTATAATCACAGAACTTCCTAACAGACTTCGAGTGCCATTCATACATAGCATATTTGCCATCAAAATGCTCTTTTTTGAAGCATTCACCTTATCTGTTTGAGCTCGTAAAATAAGTAAAGCAGTGGCAGCTGGTGATTTTTCAAAGTGTAAAAAAGTTAGCCCCAAGTGAGCCCAACCGATATAAGTCAAGATCAGGGGGGGGGGGGTTCTTCCTCTGAGAAGTTTTTGAAAGAAAAAAAAGGGCAAATAGTGCATTTTAAGCTAATTTAGACAAAAAAAATGAAAAAGCAATAAGACTCTAGACCACATATAGGGTGCACGACAACTGAGTTGCCTCTTTGTTAATGGCATTATTGTAAGGAGGGAGGCTGAACACTTATAGTAAAGTACACCTCACCCCAGTAAGCAGTCTAGGGACATAGTGTTGGACTAAACCTGACTTGTATTTTTATTTGTCACAAATCTAACATAAAATTAACATAAGTGGGCAGTGTAAGGCACAATACCCACCATGAAAGCTTTAATGTGAAAACACACTTCCTTCTGTAATAACTAAGACATACACAGCGTCAGTCCTATCCTGCCTCGGCATTGTGGCTTTTATTGAAAAAAGGACACTAGACGGTTAGAGCGGCAGACCCTGATGCAGAGATCTGGCCCGGGACCAGGGTTCAATTCCCGCCTCGGCGGGTCTTGGGCTCAATTTCCTCGGACCTGATAATTCTCGCCTCGGTGCCTATTCTAATCATGGGTCCCACTCTGCAACTCTGGGCAATAGCTTGCTTAATCTCCACAACGGCCCCAACAGCGCTGGGATGCCTGGCTTCACCCTGGGGGTGCCCAGGAGTGGACATTTCACAGGGAAAAGCCAGGAAGGGTTCCACAGCGGTATGCGTACAGCGCCTGGACACCCCTTTGGGGGTATGGGTGCGCTTTACAAGTACAAATTTAATTTAATTTAATTTAATTTAATACATCATCTCCCAAATGCATTCCATAACTATTTCTCACAACGAAACATCGATCACATGCATCAGTGTACAATGTTGTTGCTCTATAAAATATAAAAGCCAACAGTTGAAAAACTGCTGAAAAAAATATTTAAAAATCATAACAAAGCACCACAGTGCATCACTGCTGCATAATTGGTAGAATTGCCTGTAAATTGGACAGTCACCCGAGGTCAGCTATGTACCCCCAGAAACATCAAAGTCCAAGATCATATAGGTGTATTGCAAGATATGGGAGTTTGCATGACTTTACCTGCTGCAGACAATGTGTGTGGTAGTACCAGAGAAATAAACAGTAAAAGCAGCCTTCCAGACCATAAAACAAGAGCACAAACATAAAAAAAAAACTGCCTACTCTTTCCATTTTTAAACGTTACCTCACTGTGTTATTGATGACTTCACTCGGCCTCAGGAGTCTGCTGAGAGAATGGTTCCCACTTCACCTCTACTCTCGCCTTCTGTCAGCAGAATCTGTTGCGCAAATTGCACTGCATTTTACGCTACTAAGTTAAAGGCATCAAATGGCGTGCCAGCCACCTAGCTTACGCGGCAAGGAGCCTTTGATGCAGTTTCTAACACTTGCAATTATGTGAAACTCTAAGTAGGTATTCTGGGTTTGCCGACCTCTTTACAGCACTAAAGTGAAATAACGTGCTCTCTCTGACGTACTTTGGGTGCACTCGGACACCAATCTATAAATAGGAGCAGATCGGCTTAGTCTGGCACACATGTATCCATGTCAGAAAGTTGTGGCGGAACCTGCCATTGAGCAGCACTGATACTTGGTCCTGAATCCGAAAGTGGACCCAGCTTTAATTTTAAGAACCCCAAGTGAAAGTGCACCCTGCTTTAATTTGAAGAACCCCAAGTCCTTTCTGCCCTCTTACTCTCCCTGCTCTGCCAGTGGTTCTCTAATTACCCATCTGCCTCCTTCTACCCCTCTCTGACTCTGCCCTTCTGCCCTCTTACTCTCCCCTCTCTGCCTGCGGTTCTCTTACTGCCTCTCTTTCTCTGCCCTTCTCTGCCCTCCTACTCTCCCCGCTCTGCTTGTCCTCTGACTGCCCCTCTGTCTCTGCCCTGCTCCTCTGTCCCTCTCCTGCTCCACGCTCTTTCTCTCGCCGCTCTGACGGCCCCTCTGTCTCTGCCCATCTCTGCCCTCTTACACTCAGAGCTCTGTCTCTGGCCCGACTGCCCCTCTCCCTCCTCCTGCCACTCTCTGTCTCTGCTCCACTGCTCTCTCTGCCTCCCAGGCTCTCCCTATCTGCCTGTAGATATCTCGCTTTGTTTCGGTGACATCTTTCGCTATGCTTGGGGGCCGCTGTAGTTTCTGGTAAAGTGGCGCCGAGTACCATGAAACTGGAAGTCTCGTGGGTTGGAAACTTTCAGCACAGAATGAAAAAAATTGTTTAAACTTTTGACGCACATGAGACGGAGCTGAGCGAAATATCCCCCGAAAACCCCCAAACACAAAGAAGCAACCAACAAAAAACGAGCCTGGCGAGAAAAACACACAGGCAGCCGGTAAAGCACCAAGCAACCAAATGTGGCAAACTACGTCACTTTACGATTAAAGGGTGTCAAGTTTAAAATTAAAATGTACAAATCCGCAGATGGCAGTACAACGACTGCATCAGTTGCGCATCTATGTGTAAAATCACGCACGCAGTTGCTAATTAAAACTGTGAGGTAAAAAACAAAAGCACACACACTTGCTTATCTAATCATTTTCAGGGACAGTCAGATGGAGCCGTAAAATACAAATCACTCACCTCGTGAGACAGGGTTGGTAGTCTGCAGAGCACCATCTGGACTCTGCAAGCAGTGACGCAGCCACGAGTCCCAGACAACTGCAGTGGACACCTGCGCAACCTTCCCTCCACGCCGCCACTGGGTCCAGGGGTCTGCTGCTGGCTGCCAAACAGTCCATCACTGTGTAGTGCCGTACACGTGTGATGCACCTACAATTCAGCACCGGAAACAGAAAACTCGAGTCTACGCAGTGTGTCTTCAGGAATCCTGTGGACAAACTGCACAGATTCAATTTCTACGCTTCTTGCCTGCCTGGAGCCTCTACCCCACCCCTTGCCAACTCGTCACAGGGTGGGACCAACCCCCCGTGACGAGTTGGAAATGGGTGGGGTAGCCATGCTCTTCACTCCCTGATTGACGTGAAGCCCCAGCACTACAGGGCTTAAGCCTGAAGAACCCGGGGCTAACTTTACCCCCACGTCATCAGGGGGTGGAGACTTATCCTTTGGGCTATGTGTTTGCCGAGCTGATGACCTCACAGGCCTCAGGTCGGTGAGCTCTTCAGACCGGCAAATAGTTTGCCCAGCGTCACTCAGCGTCAGTGACTCAGGCTGACATTGTGCATTACTTATGGCCCCAACACAGACAACAAGGATGGCATGTATACTATTTACCGAATTTAGGTAAGTGCAGCAGTCTGCATTTTTAATAACATAAACAGCAAACTCTGTTTTTATTGTGGAGATGGTGATGGGGACAAAAGTAAAGGGGGTGGAGCCCCGACGCCCGGTACGAGAAACCGCCACTGGTGGTTATAAAATGTATGATTGGCCCGAGAATCTGGAACTCCCTGCCCCCTGAAACCAGACTGATTCCCTCATCTGTTTCCTTCAAGAAGGAAGTTAAAGTATTACTCATGAACAAATGTATACCCTAGATCCTATGATCTCCTCTCCCTGTACCTCTCTTGACACATCAATTAATCTCATAACTACTGCTTGCTATCATTGTTTCGATGATTGTTTTTCTTATGGTCAGAGGCGGCCGGCTCAGGTAAGCGTGGTGGGGCGGGGTGGGGGCAGTGCAGGGTGCGGCGGGGGAAGCCGACAGACGACGGTATAGGTATTATTTTATTTATTTCATTATAGCTATTCCGTAGGCTGTCGACTTCCCCCCCTCTCACCCAGACCCCGCCTCATCACGTTTACCTGTGCTGGCCGCCGCTGCTTATGGTTATTGTTTTTGTAATACTGTATCCATTTGTATCTATATTTTGTGCTGATCTCTCTCATATCTTGGGAGCCTTAATTGTTTTGGGGAACACGCCTTTACCACGAAGTTTTCATCACGAAATGCAAGTACAATGCATTTTTACATCGGAATTACTTTCACCACGCTATTTTTTACCAAGCAAGTCTTTACACCGCATATATGTTTGAATTGGTGACTATGCGGTATTTAGTTTATATATATTTTAAGGGTAAATAAAAAAGGGGGGTGGGGGGATCTCCCCCCAAAAAGAAAACCGGTAATCGACATAAATGTAATTTTTTTTTTAATTATAATTTTGTTTACAATATTGTTTGAAGATTATTATTTTTTTTATAAATCTTTTTATTAAAATAATATAAAACAAAAATCATACATAAATCCAGCAGTGTCCGACATGAGGCAATATTCAAGATGCAAAACCATACAGTCGTTGTTACATCAGGTGTCAAAATCAAAAGCATTTACGGTTACAGTGTCGTCATTTCCAACATTAGGATTCTCGTCTGCAAAAGGGGCACATAGGTATCCTCTACTCTCGTTCCATGGGCCCCATATTTTGGTCCATTTACCCGGACACCCTCTACTTTCATATATTGTTCTCTCTCTGCCTGCATGCACCAATCCATGTCGGCTTCCCACTCTGTATGACTCAATGTCATTCCCCCCCTCCATGACCTGGCAATGTTTCGCTTTAATACCATACAGCACAATGACACCCAGCTCTGCTCGAACTTTGTGAGGTCCGTGGCCTCCCAGACATTCAGCAAACATAATTGCGGAGAGGCCTCAATTGGCTTTTGAGTGATGCGAGACATGATTGATATAACCTTCAGCCAAATCTCTTGGAGCCTGGGGCACTCCCACCATTGATGTAAGAAGGTACCTGGCTGCCCACAATTACGTGGGCAGTCCGGGGTCTGCCGGAGTCCCATTTTGCATAACGTCGAATTCATATAGTATGCCCTGTGGAGTATCTTAAGCTGAATAAGTTTAAATCGGGACCAAATAGCTACTTCTTTGGGTGATGCTAGGGCCTCCCTCCAATCATCCTCATCCAGATCTCCCACGTCCCCTGCCCACATTACCCGCAATTTCTCTGAAGCGCCAGGCAAATTATTGAGGATTTTCCGATATGTTAACGACATTGCACTCTCTGGGAGATAGTCATCCAACAGTCTATCCTCCAGGGGGGAGGAGACTGGTAGCTCAGATTCTTTAGGCAGCGCCCTCTTGAGCGCGTGGCGCACCTGTAGGTAGCGGAAAGTTTCCCCCTCATGAAGTTGATATTGGGCCTGTAGGTCTCCAAACGGGATTACTCCCCCCTTAATCCACAGGTCTCCCACTTTTGACAGGCCTATAAGGTCCCATTTGTTGAACCCTGCGTATTGCGATAGCATGCCTAATTGGACGGAGTCCAGCAAGGGGGTCACTTGTGTAATTCTGCCCTTCCAGCCCAGCGCTGCCGTTGCCTTGTGCCAAATCTCAACCGACGTAGAAGTCGGTGTAAATGTGGGTGCATAGTGTTTCCCCCCATATAGCGCCCTGAGATAATTGCCTGATTATGTCTATCCATTCGATATGCGGGGTCATTGAGGGGTCGGTGCACCCAGTGATTGAGCATCACCAATTGAGAGGCCCAGTAATAAGCTCTAATAGCAGGGAGCGCGATTCCTTCATCGTACCAGCTTTTAGTTAGAGTGGCTAGTGCTATTCGGGGAGTCCCGTTGTTCCACAACAAAGATCGAACTTCGACGTCGATAGACGAAAAATATTTGGGGGGGATGGCAAAAGGAGCATTTTGTAGGACATAAAGGAATCGAGGGAGAGCCATCATCTTATAAAGGGCGGCTCGTCCCAGGAGCGTTAGCGGCAGTGATTTCCAGTGTTGGACATCCGCCCTGAACCGCCGCAAAGGAGAGAGGAGATTCTCGGAGTAAAAAACCTCAATGTCTCTGGTTACATATATTCCTAGATATCTAAATCCATCTTCGACTATACTAACCCTGGGCGTAGTTCGCGAAGTAGCGCTACGCGAAGCTACGCAAAGTGCAGTTCGCACTACGCGAGCTACGCGTAGCACTACGCGAACTGCATAGTGCACTGTTCGCAATGATTGCACAGTGCCGGATGCTTGTCCGCACTGTGCAATCATTGAAATCGGCATCTTGCACAGTGCAAGCTGTCTTTTACTGCCGCTCGAGTAGATTTTTACTCGAGCGGCAGCTTCTCAACGCGGACTGGTAGTTTCTCATCGCGAGCGGTCGCGAGCATACGCGACCACTCGCAATGAGAAACCTGACCTCCCCGCGTTGAGAATCTCGCCGGGAGGTTTATTTTCCACGCTCGCGATCGGCAACTTGATGTTGCTGATCGCGAACGAGAAAAAGTCTCGCGGGGATGTCATTTTGCTTGCTCGCGGTCGTCAACTTGACGTTGAGGACCGCGAGCAAGCAAAAATGACCGCTGCACTACGCTACGCTACGCTACGCGTGTTTGCACTGTGCTACGTGCAATTCGCGTTGTGCGAAGTAGCGCAAACTTCGCAAACTACGCGAGCGTAGCGTAGTACTTCGCCCAGGCCTAGACTATACGAGCCTCGCAACCTGGGGGCAGGACCGGGTGCTTGCCACTCAGGACATAAATCAAGGATTTGTCCCAGTTAATAGTGTACCCGGAGTATTTTTGAAAAAGAGCAAAGATGTGGAGTACCCTGTGTATCGAGAATCGGGGACGGGCCAAATAGAGTAAAATATCGTTGGCATACAGGAATATCCTGTCGGACCACTCCGGAGACCAGTTTAAACCACGAATCATTGGGTCCCCCCTTATCCAAATGGCCAAAGGCTCGAGGGCCAAGGCAAAAAGAAGGGGTGACAGGGGGCAACCCTGCCTAGTACCTTTTCCCAGCTCAAAGACTGCCGACCTTCCCCCATTAACGACAACCCTTGCCAACGGGCCAGAGTAAAGCACCCGCACCAGGGACAGAAAGCGCCCACCGAACCCATATCTTTCCAGTACCGCAAACAAAAAGGGCCATTCAATCATGTCATAGGCCATCTTTGCGTCTAACAACATGACCACTGCGTCTTCTTGAATAGACTTGGCGCGGCACAGCACTCCAAAAAGGCAGCGAAGGTTCAGCGTGGTATTCCTGGCTGGCATAAAGCCCGACTGGTCTGGGTGTATTAGTTTATGAAGGTAGGGAGAAAGGCGGAGGGCGAGGAGTTTAGCCAGTATCTTCACCTCAGGATCTAAGAGGGAGATGGGCCTGTACGAAAGGCACCGGTCTGGGTGTTTACCCTTTTTATGAATCACTACGATATGGGCTACTCGTTGGGTGTCAGGCAGCATTCCTCGGGTGACGCTCTCCTCATACATATTCACCAGATGGGGTGCCAGAACCGTGGCATTAGCCTTGTATAGTTCTATCGGGATTCCTCCCGGACCGATCGCCTTCCCTGATTGCAATGCTCCAATTGCCTTAGAAACTTCCTCCGATGAGAGAGCGACATCTAAATCTGCTACCTCCTGAGTGTCCAGTTGTGGCAAAGGTAGCGAGGCAAGCAAGTCTGCCGCTTCCACTTGCGTCAGTGTGGGGGCGATGGGGCATATACCCCCTTGAAATGTTCCGCGAAAGCCTCAGCAATAACCGTTTTATCATAATAGCGAGTACCACTCTTATCTATAACTTCCGCCACCCATCTGTTGGCTAATTCTCTCCGATCGATCCATGCTAGCAGCTTGCTAGCTTTGTCGCCGATATCATAGATACGGTGTTGTGTGGCACGAAATTGGGCTTTGGCGGCCTCTTCTGCGATATCTCTAAATTCCTTTTGTTTGACTGCCAGTTTGTGTGAGGCCTCAGAAGAAGGGGACTCTATCAGTTCCGCTTCTAGCCGCGCCACCTCCTTTTCTATGTCTTCCAACTGTTTTCGCCGCTCTTTTTTGTGTCCTGCCACTGCTGCGGTCCCGCAACCGCAGATTACTGCCTTATATGCTTCCCACCGTGTGACCTCGGATTCCACCAACCCCACGTTTTCAATAAAATAATTCTTAGTGGCCATCTGCAATTGCTCATGTATCTCTGGGATACGAAGATACCACGGATTGAGTACCATGTTATAGTTAGCCAGGGACCCTACTTCGCCGTACCAGGTCACAATTGGGGAGTGATCGGAAATACCTCTAGGGAGGAAATTAAACTCCCCGAATCTAGGGATTTGGGTTGCTTTACAAAACAAATAGTCTATTCGGGACAAGCTCCCGTAGACGCCAGATTGAAAAGTGTACTGCTTAGTCATAGGGTGGCGTGTACGCCAGATATCAATCAAGCCCATGGCCACTGTGAATTCCGTTAGCAGCTTACCGGCGGGTTCATCCTGTCGAGGAGGCAACCGATCTATCTCACCCTGGAGTGCCGCGTTAAAATCCCCGCCTACCAGGATCTCTCCCTCCAGCAAATGCAGTAGATGCGGGCCTAGCTCGGCCAACGTAGTGGAGTGTAGCTTGGGGGGTATGTAAACAGAGGACACATTTATGGTTTTGCCTTCCCATCGTCCCGTGATGGAAACGAACCTACCAAGTGGATCTCGTTGGACTTTGTTTACCTGGAGAGGGAGGGAGGAACGCACCAGTATGCCCACCCCGCGGGAGCCTCTAGTGTACCCTGCATGTGCAATCAATTTAAAACCCCGGCGATTAAGTGCGCAGTATGTAGTACCCTGTATGTGTGTTTCTTGAAGCAAAATTATATCGGGGGAGTGACGGTTCAGATATTGTAGAACCAAGCCCCGCTTGATGCGATCACCCAGTCCATTCACATTTCATGAAAGTAGCTTTAGGCGTCCCTTTGGACTCTCAAGGACCGGAGCTGTACTCATTGAGTGTGTTGACTAGCGACCCACTTGTTCTGCCCACTGGGTCTTGCCTTAGAAATTCTCGGTCACCTCCCATGCCCTTCATAGTTGACATTGTATTTTGAAACTCACTGATTGACACAAACCAACCATCACCATGCTCTGCTGGAAAACTGCACTGAAGATTAAAACTAAAACTGTGGAGGAACCCCACGGAACTCCCAGGGTATCCCGCCCACCTTGCCTTCCTATGATGCGGATGCCGTCTTGAACGGAAGGACCGGTAAATAGCCAAAAACTGGAAGGCATCATTGGAGGAGCTTAAACAACAACGTACCCTAAAGTAAAGGAAACCTAATAAATCAAGACCCTTGTAACTCCCTGGAACCCACCCCCACCCTGCCTCCCTGCAACGTGGACATCTAACTGCCCACCCCCCAATTTTGCTGAGCGCCTGTGTACCCAAAAAAACCAAACATACCAAGTAGAGGGGAACGCTACTCAACACAGACATCAAGAATGTCCGCCGCTACTCCCCCGGTTACCATTATTCCTGCTCTGATTAACCCACATGAAATAGATACTTCCAAACATTACAAGTGCCCCCCGACCCCCGAGCACAACCCCTCCCTCCGCAGCAACCCTCACATTCTATCAAAATTTTAGAGTCATTGTAAATCCGGATCGAAACAATTAAGACCCAAACAGGAGGACAGGGGGGGCAAGGCCATTCAATTGAGGAAATAGACCCCTCTTGCAACCCCCGGTGGACACCCGCCCCTCATCCCCCCGCCAATCCAGAGTCTCGCCCCCTCTTGAGAATAGAAACGGCCCTTCTTTGAAGGCCTACCGTGACCACAGATCAGTTCTCTTCAACGAAGTTAGTCTCCATGGCTGTCCACTCCTTGAGTACCCTGCGGGGAAGATTGTTTCCGAGTGTTGTTGGCTCGCCATCTCTCCAACCAGTCCCACGTGTCGTCTGGCGTCTGGAAGAACCAGGACTTTCCGTCGGCCTGCACTCGAAGTTTGGAGGGAAACAACATTACGTACTTGAGATTGTGACTTCGCAACGCTCGCTTGACTTCCAAAAAGGACCTGCGCTTCAGTTGTACCTTGTACGTGAAGTCTGGGAAAAAGGTAACAGTGGAATTCTCGAACTTGAGTGCCGGGGCGGCCCTGGCCGTCTGCAGGATAATGTCTCTGTCCCGGAAATTAAAAATGCGTGCCAGGATGGGACGTGGTGGGGCCCCAGGCTTGGGGGGACCGCCGGGGACTCTGTGGGCCCGCTCCACACAGAAATAGTTCGATAAGGTACGGGGCTGTAGATGGTTCTGGATCAAGTCCTCGAAAAAAAGGTCCGTCGCTTGCCCCTCTGCCTTTTCAGGGACCCCCAAAATGCGCACGTTGTTTCTGCGGGCCCTCCCTTCATACTCGTGCAGCTTGGCCTCCATGTCGGAGGCCTGGGTTTGCAAACGTTCGACTGTGGATTCCAGCATTTTGGTGGATAGCTGGAGAGTAGAAATTGAGTCCTCCGCCACCTTGACTCGATCACCCATCTTTCACAAGTCCGCCCAGATTAAATTAACGTCGATGGACACTGCATCTATCTTATTTTCAAGTGCAGTACGGACCCCCTGGATCGCTTCCATTACGTCCGTCAAGGTCAGTTCAGCCGTGTCTGTTTGTTGCTTGGCCCCCGGGGGTCTCGCTGCTCACCTGCCTCCTCTGATCTCGTGTGCGCATATTTTGCTAGTTTTGTCACATGGGGCTGTTTTGAGCCCTTGGCAGTGGCCATGACAACTGGGCAATCCGCGGCCTGTTGTTATGCCTACGTATGCGAAGGAAGTTGTGGCTGAGAGGGCGGTGTAAGGGTCGAAGAATGACCGGCGTCTGATCCCGGCCACCAGTGGGGAAGCCGCCTGGCTACAATTGGAGAGAGTGTGTAGGGTTGACCTCTATCAACCAGTCCCTCGTGCAACAGTTCCTCACAGGGTGCCTGCCTGGACCCTCACCACGCCGTGGGCCTGAACCATGAGGATTAGCTCTCCCTGTTGTCAGAGTGGGCCCCAGACCCACACGGCGATCCGAGGGCTGTGGTGTTCCTGATAGGAGTGACCGAGAAGGAGCGGACCTCCGGGGCAAAGCACAGTGTGTTTCGCAGTGTGTTTCGCCCTCTGGCCGGCAGCCTTGGGCCCAAGGCAGTAAAGTGTTTTAAACAGGGCCTCTCTGGTGGGGGCCCACTGCAGCCGGACTTTGCAGCACCGAAAACGTTTGGAGGCGGGGGAGCAGTTCCAGCCCCCGGCACTAACCTCCGCTCCGGCTCTTCCCGTGATGTGGTGCGAGTTCGTCCGGCCGCCGGACCCGCAGGCCTCAATGTAGGTAGGCCCCTCCGTCCGTTGGACCACTCGGCAATGGCCAGGGATCCGCCCCCAGGGCTCCCTTCCGTGCCCGCAGGGGCCTCGATGCCAGCCAATGTTGCGGAAAGCAGCGGGGGCTCGAAAGTCGGGCGGCAATCTCCAGGGCCTTGCTGCAGGTCGGGCTCGCACCGCCCGGACTTGCGTAGAGGAGCGCTGTGCGACGTCACGGTCGAGGCTCCGGCTGCCCCCCGCCCGCAACCTCCCGGTGCGATATCTCTGGGCTGCAGTCACCAATTTCCAGCGTCGCCGCTGCGGAGGGCGCCCAGCGCCGAGGGGCTCTTGAATCCCGGGTCAAAAAGAGCAAAACAAATCTTTAAGTCGGATATATAGGGGGATTACACTGCTGCGATGCGCAGAGCTTTACCCACGAGCGGCCATCTTGGTCGCAGGCAAGCGATGCCACGCCTCTGTTTGAAGATTATTGTATAATTTTTTAACAGTAGGTGGCAGTGTCAGACTATGACTGGATTTTGTATGTAACTGTAAGCATGGTAAAAGTGTGTGTGGTAGTGCATTGCGTGGTAGAGGTATGTCAGATGTGAGTGAATTTAAATGCGTGGTAGTGGTATGAGTTTGAAAATCTGCATTATAAAAACGTGAGTGGTAATGTCATACAACCAATTGTTTTCATGTCTTTGCTCTCTAAACATGTGTAAAGCGCTCCGATAGCCGCATGGGTCATGTTCATGCTATATAAAACTTTTTAAATAAATAATTAAACATAATTATGACGCAATGAGTGCAGTGTGGGATTGTTTGCTGATGAATAAAGAGGCCTGTTACAGAGCTGTATGTGTGGCGTGTTCACTTGTGTGCTCCAGGGCTGTGGAAGACGCAACAACTGGCGACGAGTATGGTATACGTGCCCCGAAGGAAAAAGACAGATCTCAAGAGAGTTTGCAACGGTGCAGCAAACTGCTTGAGCGTGCCATGTGTGCCCCAGGTCGATGCAAATCAGTCTGCGCTTGGCATACGTGGAGTCACTTAAGGAAGATGGCCAAAAACTTGCTGGTAAGGCTGGTTGCAGAGAGACCACACCATGCCCAAATGCAAAGCGGTTATTCATACTATGCAAAAAGACGAAGACAACAACAACCTGGTACGAGAAACTGAAAATGTACTCACCGTCACGAGCAAAGAGAGTGCTATATGGCCTTTGATCGAGCGTTACGGCCCAGGCTCGAGCACAGAGGCTGGAGGGAGCGTGAAGTAAACCGCAACTACATTCCTGAAGTCACCACCACTATTTGACATGGGGAAGAAAAAGAACATCTGTGCCAGGTGGGCTGCATGGATCGAAACGTTTTGATGACTTCATAGATGCACTAGAAGAAAAAGTTGACTAGAAAATCATCAAATATCTGAAAGGTTTTGCTGGTGATGAAGTGAAAGTAGTGCTAAAGAAAGTCTGGAAGCCCAGTTCAATCTGATGCTGTATGTCAACTATGAAAGGTACATCTTCAACAACAGCCTGGTGAAACGATGGATGAGTTTGTTGAAGGACTTGTTGCAATATCAAACACTATAAGTTCTGTGACTTTAATGAGCAAGAAGCCACGCGTCTCAGAGTCATTGATGGCTGTCTTTCAGATTCCTTCAGAGCTTGTTGAGAGAGGCACTCAGTTTAGAGAAAATGCTAATGGCTGCAAGAGCAGAAGAACAAGCAGATTGACAGGCTATTGATATGCAAGCAGGAACCGTGCACAATGAATCAGCTTTGATTATGAAAAGCAAGCATAAGCACAAAACAGATGCACATAAGTCCATGTCTCAGAAGAAGAAAAAGTTATGCTTCTAATGTGGGTTTTCATTTCCCCATGTAGGTAAATGTTCAGTCATAGGACAGATGTGCAAAAGCTGCGGGAAAGAAGACCACTTAATTTACAGTCTGCAAAGCAAAAGAGAAGCCAAAGGGACACAGCAAGAAGAGAAATTGGGCGACAGAACATTTCAGAAGCATTCTCGCCAAGCCCACAATGCCAAAAGGCAACATCAGTTATGACAACTGAAACCAAGCAAAATCTACCATGCACATTGACTGTATAGCACCAGCGCACTTTACACTCTTCAGTATATAAAAATTCAATGATTTTTTCTATGATTGGTTTCATTTCTAGGTAAGACAGTTTTGTTCAATCTTTTGATGGTAAAAAAAAATTCTCCAAGGAAGTAGAGGTTCACACTTCTCCCTTGAGATACCACTGTTTAAGCAGAGGTTCACACTGCACCATGGTGCAAGGATGCCTGAGTCATGGGGAGATTGTTTTTGTGCAGGAAAGGGCACCTTCCTGCACAAAAACAATCACTACAGGCCTTTTCCTCTTTCAATGTGTGCTGTAGAATGCAGCACGCAATGAAAGAGGAAAAAACGAGGAGAAATGAAAACATTTCCCCTCGTTGCGCCTTCCTACGCCTTCCCTGGGTAGGCATAGCATTCACATCCACTTCCAGATTTACGATTCCTTGTAAATCTGGAAATGTGTCTCATTCCATGGGTGTTGCATGGGAACACCCACAGCAACACCCATGGAACACCCCTTTCATGCAAAGTGCTGCGTGTAAAGGGGCCATATTTACAAGGACAGAAAAAGCTACGCAGGGTGGCTTTTCCTGTCCTTGTAAATATGGAGCAGTAAGATACGCCACGAGTACGTCTCAAAAAGTGACGTACTGGTGGCGCAGGGGGCTTTTAAATCTGCTCCAAAATGTCCAGATCACACACTTGAGCCTATGTCAGCGGCGCATAATGAAACATTTCCTAGGTATCGTAACAGAAAGTTTCAATTCTATTAAGGACTTGGAGGGGACGATTATGCTTTACTTTCTTCACTTTATTGACAGCAGCCTTCAAAGTAAACACTAAGAAAAAACTAACATTCCCATGAACACTTAGGAATGTCCCAACAACAATAGAGTTCATCAAATAGACTGCCCATCGTCTCCACCAATAAGGTAGCACCAGGTAGGTCATAGTCTCTTGTTCGTGGTTGCCCCCTTCTCTTTCGACGCGCGAGATCAGCCTCATCCAGTACCTCATGAATCTTGTTTGTTTGCATCCATTCCAACGAGACACAATTTTTAAAACAAGACCTTGGCTAAGGATTATTCCTGCAAAGGAAACCTGCAAATCATGTACTTAGATAGCCACATTAAAACACCACAACGAGATTTAGTAACTTGTAAAGATTTTACTTACTGCCCGAGGGTGAGGTGGTTTCAAGCATACTTGAATCCTGGGTGGGATAATCCTCGCCTCCGAGTCCTTAATAGAATTGAAACTTTCCGTTACGATAGCTAGAAAAATGTTCATTCTATTTCAGGACCGGAGGCGAGGATTATGCTAGTTTAAAGCTTACTCACCACCAAGTTCGCCATCTGCAGAACCGGTTTGAAATAAAACCGTTTAAAGGTGGAGTCCAAAGACCAATCTGCAGCATTCAGGATATCTTCCAGACGGGCTCCAAGAGCAAACGCTTTTGAGACCATCGCTCCTCTAATTGAGTGAGCACCAAATTTACGTAGGTCAATGCAGGCCTCCTGCATAACCCATTGCACCTACCGAGCAATCATGGGGGAGCAGACCTCCCTGTGGGGCTTCCACAAATCAATAAGGAATTGTCGTTCTCCCGGAGGGCAGAATTCCTCCGACATCTCCTCGTATGCCTTGAGGCAAGACACCACGCATAACTTGGGCGAAAGCGGGATATGAAATAGACTTCGTTCCACATTTGGTCCGCCTAGGGATAATGAAAGTTACTCCTGAGGGGAAAAAAATCCTGTCCGAGATGTCTAGGGCTCTTACATCCGATACCCATCTACAAGAGATCAGACATAGGAGCATGGCCAGTTTCACTGACAGTTCCTTCCTGGATAGGATCTATTGAGTTGCCAAGAGAGGAACAGGTTAAGAACTTGGTTAACGGCCCAAAGGTCAGAATACCGGGACTCCGGAGGTAAGGAAAGTCTTATTCCCTCTAGAAGTGGACAAACCGACAGATGCTCACCCACTGAATCACATCTGCTGCCACGGGATCGAGATCCTGTCGCAAACACCAACGAGACCACCGTCTCCAGGTAGATTTGTATCTTTTAACCGTACTGTCTGCCCAGGCCTTGGACCAACCATCGTCCCCTGTAATCCGGCATTCAATGGGCATTAGAGACCCTTGCATGATGAGCGGATGAGGTTGCAGATCCGAGTTGAGAAGGAGAGCTGGAAATTGGGGAGAGGGATTGCAAAATCCCAGGAAAGTTCCAGTAGAACTGGAAACCAGACTTGCAATCTCTGGATCGGTGTGATTATCACTACGTCTGCCCTCTGTCGCCGGACTTGGGCTGAAACCCTGGTGATCATCGCGAAGGGAGGAAAGGCATAGCCACTCTCCTCCTTCCAGTCCGTGTTCTCCGCCAGAGGGGCTGGTCTCCAGCTGAAGAACCTGGGTAGCTGGTGGTCCAAACGGGAGGCAAAGAGGTCTACGATGAAGGGGCCCCACTTGGCTTGGAGGTCTGCAAACACCCCCGGGTGCAACTTCCACAGACTCACATCGTGAAAGTGACGTGACTGGAAGTACGCTGCTTGATTGTCCTGATCAAGCAGGTACTCTGCCGTGACCGAGATCTGGTGGTCCAGGCAATACTGCCAGAAATTGGCTGCAAGGTCGGAGAAAGCTTTCGAATGTGTGCCTCCCAGGTGGTTTATTGTAACACACCGCGGACACGTTGTCCATCTTGAGAAGGACACATGATTGGATCGAATCCTTGGTCCAACATTGAATTACGAAGGAGCCCGCCAGGAGTTCCAAGCAATTGATATGTAAACATTGTTCTAGAGGAGACCACACACCTCCTGTAGTGAACTCACCGCACCTTGCTCCCCAGCCTGATCTACTGGCGTCAGATTCTATGACAAAATCTGGCACGGAACCGGAGATTGCTCAACCATTCCAGGCCTCCATGTTGGCGACCCACCAATTGAGTTCCTCTTTGGCTTCTTGTGTTAAAGACACTTTTTGGAAGTACGCCAGACCTTTCCGAAGGTGGGAGGCCTTTAGGCGTTGGAGGGCGCGATAGTGTAACGGACCTGGGAAAATGACCTGAATCGATGAGGACAGTAGTCCCACAATGCGTGCCACCTGTCTGAGGGAGATGTGTGATTTCAATAGAGCCCGCCGAAGTTCTTGACGGATATTCGTGATCTTCTTGGAAGGAAGGCTGAGATTAGACTCGATGGAGTCTATCAAGAAACCCAGAAAAATCACTTTCTGGGAGGGTACCAGAGAGGATTTGGTCTCGATCATGAACCCCAATCCTTGCAGGAGTTTTATCACCATCTGCAACTGTCGTGAGAGTGCTTGAGGGCACTGGGCCATTATCAGGATATCGTCGAGGTAGACGGAGTCTCATCCCTTGTGCCCATAAGCGTTCCACCACAGGTCGGAGAACCTTGGTGAAACACCACAGGCCGATGACAGTCCGAAGGGGAGAGTGGTGAATTTGTATGTCCTGTCCTCCCATACAAACTGGGGGAAATGCCTGTGAGGTGGAAAAATGGGAATCGAGAGCTAGGCGTCCTTGAGGTCCAGGCGCTCCATCCAATCCTCTGGCTTCAGGATGTCCCGAAGAGGATGGATTCCCTCCATCTTGAAGTGGCGGTAGACAGTGGTGGCTGGTGACATTTGAAAGAGGTGAGGCGTAAAATGTGTGGTGGAGCGCACTGCGGCGAGCGAACATAGCGAGCGAGCCCGATCGGCATAAGGAGGGTTCGGGGGGGTTTTCCCCCCGAGAAAATTTGAAAAAAAGTGGGCAAATGGTGCATTTTCAAGCAAATTTGAGAAAGCAACAAGGTTAAAAAATCAGTTGTGAAAGTACAGTTATTACATTAATAAAGAGATGTCAATGTCATATAATAACATAGGTAGTTGCTTATTCAGTATAATCACAGAACTTCATAACAGACTTCGAGATAACAATGCTGAGTACCATTCATACATAGCACATTTGCCATCAAAATGCAGTTTTTTTGAAGCATTCAACTTATCTGTTTGAGCTCGTAAAATAAGTAAAGCAGTGGCAGCTGTTGATTTTTCAAAGTGTAAAAAACTTAGCCCCAAGTGAGCCCAACCGATATAAGTCAAGATATGGGGGAGGGGGTTCTTCCTCTGAGAAGTTTTTGAAAGAAAAAAAGGGCAAATAGTGCATTTTAAGCTAATTTAGACAAAAAAATGAAAAAGCAATAAGAATCTAGACCACATATAGGGTGCACGACAACTGAGTTGCCTCTTTGTTAATGGCATTATTGTAAGGAGGGAGGCTGAACACTTCTAGTAAAGTACACCTCACCCCAGTAAGCAGTCTAGGGACATAGTGTTGGACTAAACCTGACTTGTATTTTTATTTGTCACAAATCTAACATAAAATTAACATAAGTGGGCAGTGTAACGCACAATACCGACCATGAAAGCTTTAATGTGAAAACACACTTCCTTCTGCAATAACTAAGACATACACAGCGACAGTCCTATCCTGCCACGGCATTGTGGCTTTTATTGAAAAAAGGACACTAGACGGAATACATCATCTCCCAAATACATTCCATAACTATTTCTCACAACGAAACATCGATCACATGCATCAGTGTACAATGTTGTTGCTCTATAAAATATAAAAGCCAACAGTTGAAAAACTGCTGAAAAAAATATTTAAAAATCATAACAAAGCACCACAGTGCATCACTGCTGCATAATCGGTAGAATTGCCTGTAAATTGGACAGTCACCCGAGGTCAGCTATGTACCCCCAGAAACATCAAAGTCCAAGATCATATAGGTGTATTGCAAGGTATGGGAGTTTGCATGCACTTTACCTGCTGCAGACAATGTGTGTGGTAGTACCAGAGAAATAAACAGTAAAAGCAGCCTTCCAGACCATAAAACAGGAGCACAAACATTAAAAAAAAAACTGCCTACTCTTTCCATTATTAAACGTTACCTCACTGTGTTAATGATGACTTCACTCGCCTTCTGTCAGCAGAATCTGTTGCGCAAATTTCACTTCATTTTCCGCTACTAAGTTAAAGGCATCAAATGGCGTGCCAGCCACCTAGCTTACGCGGGAAGGAGCCTTTGATGCGTTTCTAACACTTGCAATAATGTGAAACTCTAAGTAGGTATTCTGGGTTTGCCGACCTCTTTACAGCACTAAAGTGAAATAACGTGCTCTCTCTGACGTACTTTGGGTGCTCTCGGACACCAATCTATAAATAGGAGCAGATCGGCTTAGTTTGGCACACATGTATCCATGTCAGAAAGTTGTGGCGGAACCTGCCATTGAGCAGCACTGATACTTGGTCCTGAATACGAAAGTGGACCCAGCTTTAATTTTAAGAACCCCGAGTGAAAGTGCACCCTGCTTTAATTTGAAAAACCCCGAGTGCTTTCTGCCCTCTTACTCTCCCTGCTCTGCCAGTGGTTCTCTAATTACCTATCTGCCTCCTTCTACCCCTCTCTGACTCTGCCCTTCTGCCCTCTTACTCTCCCCTCTCTGCCTGCGGTTCTCTTACTGCCTCTCTTTCTCTGCCCTCCTACTCTCCCCGCTCTGCCTGACCTCTGACTGCCCCTCTGTCTCTGCCCTGCTCCGTGCTCTTTCTCTCGCCGCTATGACTGCCCCTCTGTCTCTGCCCTCTTACACTCAGAGCTCTGTCTCTGGCCCGACTGCCCCTCTCCCTCCTCCTGCCACTCTCTGCCCCACTGCTCTCTCTGCCTCCCAGGATCTCCCCCCTCTTACTTTCCCCTCTCTGCCTGCGCTTCTCTTACTGCCTCTCTTTCTCTGCCCTTCTCTGCCCTCCTACTCTCCCCGCTCTACCTGTCCTCTGACTGCCCCTCTGTCTCTGCCCTGCTCTGCGCTCTTTCTCTCGCCACTCTGACTGCCCCTCTGTCTCTGCCCTCTTACACTCAGAGCTCTGTCTCTGGCCTGACTGCCCCTCTCCCTCCTCCTGCCACTCTCTGTCTCTGCCCCACTGCCCTCTCTGCCTCCCAGGCTCTCCCCCCTCTTACTCTCCCCTCTCTGCCTGCGGTTCTCTTACTGCCTCTCTTTCTCAGCCCTCCTACTCTCCCCGCTCTGCCTGTCCTCTGACTGCCCCTCTGTCTCTGCCCTGCTCCTCTGTCCCTGCCCTGCTCCACGCTCTTTCTCTCGCCGCTCTGACTGCCCCTCTGTCTCTGCCCATCTCTGCCCTCTTACAGTCAGAGCTCTGTCTCCGGCCCGACTGCCCCTCTCCCTCCTCCTGCCACTCTCTGTCTCTGCTCCACTGCTCTCTCTGCCTCCCAGGCTCTCCCTATCTGCCTGTAGATATCTTGCTTTGTTTCGGTGACATCTTTCGCTATGCTTGGTGGCCGCTGTGGTTTCTGGTAAAGTGGCGCCGAGAACCATGAAACTGGAAGTCTTGTGGGTTGGAAACTTTCAGCACAGAATGAAAAAAAATGTTTAAACTTTTGACGCACATGAGACGGAGCTGAGCGAAATATTCCCCGAAAACCCCCAAACACAAAGAAGCAACCAATAAAAAACGAGCCTGGCGAGAAAAACACACAGGAAGCCGGTAAAGCACCAAGCAACCAAATGTGGCAAACTACATCACTTTACGATTAAAGGGTGTCAAGTTTAAAATTAAAATGTACAAATCGGCAGATGGCAGTACAACGACTGCATCAGTTGCGCATCTATGTGTAAAATCACGCACGCAGTTGCTAATTAAAACTGTGAGGTAAAAAACAAAAGCGCACACACTTGTTTATCTAATCATTTTCAGGGACAGTCAGATGGAGCCGTAAAATACAAATCACTCACCTCGTGAGACAGGGTTGGTAGTCTGCAGAGCACCATCTGGAGCAGTGACGCAGCCACGAGTGCCAGACAACTGCAGTGGACACCTGCGCAACCTTCCCTCCACGCCGCCACCAGGTCCTGGGGTCTGCTGCTGGCTGCCAAACATTCCAATACTGTGTAGTGCCGTACACGTGTGATGCACCTACAATTCAGCACCGGAAACAGAAAACTCGAGTCTGCGCAGTGTGTCTTCAGGAATCCTGTGGACAAACTGCACAGATTCAATTTCTACGCTTCCCGCCTGCCTGGAGCCTCTACCCCACCCCTTGCCAACTCGTCACAGGGTGGGACCAACCCCCCGTGACGAGTTGGAATAGGGTGGGGTAGCCATGCTCTTCACTCCCTGATTGACATGAAGCCCCGGCACTACAGTGCTTAAGACTGAAGCGCCCGGGGCTAACTTTACCCCCACGTCATCAGGGGGTGGAGACTGATCCTTTGGGCAATGTGTTTGCCGAGCTGATGACCTCACAGGCCTCAGGTCGGTGAGCTCTTCAGCCTGGCAAATAGTTTGCCCAGCGTCACTCAGCGTCAGTGACTCAGGCTGGCAGTGCATTACTTATGGCCTCAACACAGAAAACAAGGATGGCATGTATACTATTTACCGAATTTAGGTAAGTGCAGCAGCCTGCATTTTTAATAACATAAACAGCAAACTCTGTTTTTATTGTGGAGATGGTGATGGGGACAAAAGTAAAGGGGGCGGAGCCCCGATGCCCGGTACGAGAAACCGCCACTGGCGGTAGACCAACCACTCATTGACTGGACATTGACCGCCGTCCGCCTTGTCGACCAAAAACAGGCCCTGGGATGAGGATGGGATTGGATGATCGCCCCTTTGTCGAGGAGAGCATGCACCTCCTGGGTTACCAGTGCGGTGTCTGTTGTGGAGGAATAGATGGGTCGAGGGGCCACGGGTTGGAAGGGAGTCCCGTTAAACTCTATCTGGAAACCTCGGATTGTCTGAGGTACCCAGGCGTCCCCGTGATGGAAATCCAGGCCTGGAAAAAATTGCGCCCAGGATGAGAGGGTATCAGGAGATATGAGCGAGCCCGAGGACTTTGCTTCCTCCGCCATATCCAATATTTTTGTAAGGGGCCCCAGGGTATCTAGCAGCTTGTCTTGGCAATCCCTTTCCGAGGATCCTTAACAAATTTTTGCAAAAAGGTAGCCATTCGTGGATCTATATCGGGAGTAAGGGCGACCTTACCATCCAATGAAGGGTGAGGGCATTCCACCCGGAGGCAATTGCGAGCTTCCTTCTCCAGAGGCTTCCGAAGACGGCTCACCACGTACTGCGCCACTTTGTCAGACGGAGCCCATTCAGAAGACCTTGGGTGAAGGATCTCATCAGGCTCCAACATATCCCCACATATGCCCTGGTCGTTCTGAGGGGTGTTGGGTGGTGGTTGGGAAGAAGGGCTCCAGGGGCAGGAGGGACCCACGTCGTGATCCGTGTCCCCATTGTTACCATCCATGTTTGCATCCACTGGATCGGAAGGGGTCGCCGGGGGAACTGTGCTGACCAAACATGCCTGCTTCAACCTGGCAAAAGCATCCAAATCTACTCCCAGTTCGCGTGGGCATTTAGCTGGAGGCGACTGGGAGTCGGGGGAGGGGAGGGAACAGCCAGTAAAGCCTGTGGGGGCGTTCGGAATGGCACCCGCCAACCTGTCGCAGGCCTGCACGATCTGGCACGAAAGGCGCTCCTCCAAGGGAGACATTGCCTCCGCCACTGCCCTGTGGATAGATGCATCCACCGCATCGTAAAAGTCATCGTCCCATGGGAGATCGCTAAGGGGTCCAACTCATCCCCTTGATCATCGTACATGGTCTCCATATTGTGGGACATGCTTAGGGCAAGTCACTTGTATAGGTGGCGTAGGCAACTCAAGGGTAGATATATATGACAGGTAGGTAATACCAAGATTAGGGAGGCAGGATATGCCTGGAATACCCAAGAGCTCAAATTGTTATAATATGACAGGCAGAATGTACCTGTAAATTTTTTACTGAAAAGGCAGGGTGTGCCTAATATGGGGGGGCTGGGTGTCCTCACATTACCTCGCATTAATAGGGTCAAAACCCGGGACCCTGCAGCCCTGGTGCAAATATTATGGGGCACGTCTGGGAGACGGTCCCAACAAAATGGAGGTATAGATTTGTGCAATACAGACTCGACAGAGCATAAGAAATGAGTTAAGGGTTAAAAAACCCTACCGACCCTCACGGGCAGCACCTCCAGAGAAAAATGATCAATTACAGACCCGTTGACAGGCGGGCGTACCTCCCAGACTGCTAAGGCTCCCTGCGGCGCTGCTGCCTCACTGTTAGGAACGTGCGGAATGCGCGGAGCGCGCCGCAGGAGAGAGCCGCCGGTTAAGTGCCCTCAGGCGGTGGGAGGTCCCCACCGCAAGCCACACCACATCAAAGAACGGCCGCGGAGGAGCGGAAAAATGCTCCTGCGGCCGGCCGGGCCTCCTAAATGGAGGCGTGGCGAAAAAAAGAAATTCACAGCCTTCTAAGAACAGGCTGAAAGAAACACGCGCACATGAAAACGCGCACCACAATAAAAGGTGAAAGACGCGTTAGCGTTAACAGATGATAATAACGTGCAGCGTCAATGACTAAACAGCAGCAATTATAACGCATACAGAGCAGGAATAAATAAACAGTAGTAATTAAAATGCATTCAGAGCGGGAATAACGGTAAATCAAACAGTATAAGTACACCTCACATGCGAAATACCCTGAGGAAATGGAGTACACTTATCTTAGGCTGCGAGCAGCGAAGAAAGAGGAGGGACAACCACTATCAAGGGACTATCACCTACCTGGTGCTACCTGATTGATGGAGACGATGGACAGTCTATATGATGAACTCTATTGTTGTTGGGACATTCCTAAGAGTTCATGTGAATGTTAGTTTTTTGTTAGTGTTTACTTTGAAGGCTGCTGTCAATAAACTGAAGAAAGAAAAGCATAATCCTCACCTCAGGTCCTGACATAGAATCAAGGTGCACCTCAACTACCTCACACCACCAGATCTGGCAGACCAGTGCGAGAACCTCGACGACTCACTGAGGAAATATGATGCAAATGCTGTCTATACTTTTTATTTAACACACAGGAGGATGTAGTAGTGTGATATTATGCAAGCTAGGACCCATGTGGTTCTGGGCGGACTCTAAACAGGAATTAAGAAATCTGCAGGGAGGTGTTAAGGTGTGGTTATAAGTTATGATGCAGTGCGAGCAGTGTGTGGTTGTATGCTGATGAATAAAGACGTCTGTTACAGAGCTTCGTGTGTGGCGTGTTCACTTGCATGCTACAGGCCTGGGGAAGATGCTACAGTGGTGACTGAGGTATTTTTTGAAGTATTCGGTAATGCTTTTTATGGAACCTCTTTGAAGGATCATTCTTTGTATATTTGTTGGAATATCTTATTTGTTCATTTTGAAATACTTTTGATCACTACTCTGTGATTATGCAGAAGTTTTACAATGAGCGCTAAAGGAAATTCCCACTAAACTCAGTCCTGGCACATAAATGGGTAACTTTAAATAGCACAAGCAGAATGTCAGAGACTACAACAACCCCCCCCCCACATCTCCCCCCACACACAATTGTAGTGAATTCAAAGGGAACCTCTGAATTTTGTTCCAAGGTTCCTTTCTATATGGATATAATACAGACTTAATTAAGTGCCATAAATTGTAGAGGTAAAAGCTGTTTTAAATACACTTCTACAGATACCCCTCACCTATACTTTCACTTTCCCTCTTACCATCCCTCCTCACAGCAGTGTTTCGGGGGTGAGCCGGTTAACTCCGTAAGCCAGATTGCCATCTGTGAGTCAGCAGTGTGGACGCATCCATTGCATCACAATTCTTTGCAGCCGTTATTTGAGCCATGGGTACACACCTAGACACCAAGAGGGTTGCCACCGGGGAGGGGGGGGGGGGAAGGGTGGCGGCAATCTCTAGGAGAGACCATTAGCAGCAATGACTGCAGGCCTCAGGAGCACTCACAGGCTACTGCTGGAGTCTGGGCCTCCCAGCAAAGCTCCGTCGTCGCGTGGCATGGTGTAGGCCAGCTACAACGCAGAGGGAGCTGGCCTGCTCCGAATACTGGACGCGGACAGGCCAGGGAACCGCCGAGCAATGATCGCTGTGCATTTTGGGTATCTAGAGGTGGGAGCGGTCTAGCGGGAGGGATGTGGTCTTACGGCTACTGTGCAGGGCCGGACTGGGAACAGAAACCGGCCCTGGCAAACTGCTTGGCCGGCCCCCCTGGGAGGGGAGGGGGGTGGGGCTGAACTGTTTGCTAGGGCCGGTTTCGGCTGATTTTATTACAGGGGGCCAATATTGCCGACCCCCGGTAACAAAAATGGCCTCCCGGGGGCAGAAAACCAGCCCCCACCCCGGCGGCCTACCGGGGAAACACCCGGTCCCCGCTATGGCCAGTCCGGCCCTGCTACTGTGCCAACTTTGTACCTCGTAAACCAGTTTGAATCTAGGAGTCCACACAACATCGTGTTATTATGGATAAATGACATAAGTTTGCCTTTCCTAAAAAAAATGAACATGACCTTGTGTAATGTAACTTTGTGCTCAGGTCATGTTTGTGCTATATAAGACTGCAATAAAAAAAAAATAGCGTCAGTACGGAACCAAGAAGAGGTAGCACTGACATACCAAATGCAGACCACGGAAAGAAGAAGCGGCACAAGCACACATTCCACAGCCCTGCCAATGACCACGCATCAGGGAGTAGACTAACGCATTTTAGTGCTGGTGTCGCATCATCACACTAAAATGCATTACTCAGACATTGCAGGCTCCTCCGACTTTATTAATGTGAAATGAGGCAATGCAGGAATCCACTTTTTGCCGTGCTGCTGCCTGTCCCAGGCAATTTACTTAGGGGTACTTACTGAGGCTGTCACGTATTCACACTGCTATGATGATCATACCCGGGCTGATTTTGTTGTCAGTTCCTGCAGCGCCTCAGCTCTGCCAGACCCAGCCTCTCTGGGGACACATAACATGGAGCCATCAGTCACTCACAGTGACAGAACGTATTTGTTTGCTAAAACATAACAGCAAGCACTGCCCGGCTCAACCAGCCTCACAAGGACAGCTGTGACGTCACCCAAACACTACAGACCCCCTTCGTGTGTGAGGTCAGAGCGGGCAGCGTGCCAGCGCAGGATGTTCGTAGTCGGTTAGACTGGGCAATCAAATGGCTCTCTTTGAGCCCTCAGGTCCTTGACATAATGAGTTCACCAGCTGGATAGTGTTGAAAGTCAGCAACAGGGGCTGTTCTAGTGATCCCCCTGTCTGTAGGTCTGGCTGGCCTGGAGCTAGCTGCCAGTACTCATTAAAGCCCTCCCAGCAATAGTCGGGTCAGCACTCCACCCTCCAATTAGACATACATCTACATAAGCAGTTCTGGCCTGCCTGAGCACACTAGTGGACGACTGGCTGCAGGAGAACAGAAGTTCCAAGGAAGCTGATGAGGGCCCCCTGTCAATCATCACCATTAGCAGGCCTGCTCCTCCTTAACTTCTATTGCTGCAGCCTGATGACCCCCACCCCCCGCCCTATACACAGCTGAATAAGATGCTCTCAAACTGAGCTGCCTGAGCCTGGCAGACAGGTCTGGGAGGCACTACTGAACACAGTCAGGTGAGTCCAGCACTGGAGCTGAATAAATCTGCTTTTTATAATTTCACTAACACTAGGGAAAGCATTTGCTTTCTGAAACTCCTAGTATTTAGCTATGATTTCTTGTGAGGCTAAGCATACACCCAGGGCCAATGGAATTATACGATTATGCGGCTGCAGCATTTTCCACATAATTATGGATTAGACGCATTTGCCACATAATCTATCATCTACTGCACCTGCAGATTTTAACAAAAAAATAAATTGTTTCTAGCTCAAACAGATCAAAGTACTAAACACATGGCATCAAGTGTTCCTGCGCACAGGAAGGCCCTACACAAAGGTTGACTGTGCATCTTTCCATTGGCTATTCCTGCATTTGGGTGTTGAATTGGTACTAAAATGGTGAAATCTTTTCCCAGACAGGGTCACCAGGTGTAAAAATGACAAAATAGGGCTGCATAATTTGCCTTTTCTTGCTGCATATTTTAGTTAACACTGCCACACAACTTGGCATTCCTTTGCTGCATAATTCCTGTGGCCTAGACAGACCTCCGACCTCAGGGGGTGGGCAAGCATCTGCTGACAAGGTATCATAGGCCACAATAATCCAGCAGTCCCTTGTTCTAGGTCTGGCGTTAGACAAGAGCTTTTGATTTTATCAAAATGATATGTATAACATGCTTACATAAAGGGGCTTTCTGACACACCTGTTCATCCATTGGTTTGTTTTTGCATCATACGCAGTTTGCTTCTGTCCACTACAGCACACAGGATGGGGAAATGGATCAGCATTCTTCAGCCACTGGCTAACTTCACTTTGAGTGACTGCATTTAGCTTTTTGCATGGAGCACATCCACACACAAGCTAGTTCCCTTCAGTGTCAGTGTTTTTGTTTTAATTTAATTATTACTTTCATGTTGATTTTGTTTGTAAAAGAGACACAAATGATGGATGGAATGCAGAACAAATCAAACATTCCCCCCAGTCAAGAGATCTGGGTTAAATTCATTGTTCTTTTGCTCACTATGCCACTCCAGTTTAGACCAAGCCATATGCAAATCAGTCTTGACCCTGCTCTTCATGGGTACAGTCCAGCCCCAACTGCCAAGCCGGGTCCTCCCTGGACCAGCAAATGGGATTGGTTTCAGGGTATCGCCCCCATCAGCCAGGCTTGCTTGAATCCAGTAGCAAAGTGAGCCTGGGACCCATGTCTGGGCATACCCGGCGCACTTAGGGCGAGAAAGCAAAAGACACACAAATGATGGACGTAATGCAGAACAAATCAAACATTCACCCCCAATCAAGAGATCTGGGTTATATCCATCATTCTTTTGCTCACTATGCCACCCCAGTTTAGACCTAGCCATATGCAAATCAGTCTCGACCCTGCTCCTCAGGGGAACAGTCCAGCACGAACTGCTAAGCCAGGTCCTCCCTGGACCAGAAACAAACATCCTGGTACCTGTTTCAGGGTATAACCCCTCCTCAACCAGGCTAGCTTGAATCCGGTGGCAAAGTGAGCCATGGACCAATGTCTGGGCATACCCGGTGCACTTAGGGAGAGAAAGAAAAAGACACACAAATGATGGAAGGAATGCAGAAAAAAATCTAACATTCAACTCCAGTCAAGAGATCTGGGTTAAATACATTGTTCTTTTGCTTACTGTGCCACCCCAGTTTAGACCCAGCCATATGCAAATCAGTCCCATCTGAACTGTCTAGCCAGGTCCTCCCTGGACCAGAAACAAGCATCCTGGGACTGATTCAGGGTATTGCATCTCATTTGCCAGCCTAGCTTGAATCCAGTGGCAAAGTGAGCCCAGGACCCACGTCTGGGCATACCCGGTGCGCTTAGGGCAAAAAAGCAAAAGACACAAATGATGGATGGAATGCAGATCAAATCAAACATTCACCCGCAGTCAAGAGATCTGGGTTAAATGTGTTTGTAGAGCCTTAAGTAATAGCCTTCTATAAGATAATAACACAGGGCAGAATCCATGTTTATAGGTTTCTGTCTCCTGCCAATTTTTTGTAAATTCCTTTGTTTATCTGACTGCTTCTTTTTCACACCATACCAGCAGCTCACATGTACTCTGAATATAAGCAAATGAGGGTTCTCTATATTTGCAACTATGTCTGTCTGCCTTACCTTCTTTCTTTCTTGCCTTCTTTCCTTCCTCTTTCTTGCTTCTTTCTTTCTTGCCTTCTTTCTTTCTTTTTTCTTTCTTTCCCAAAGGCAGGAGGCTCGCCGCCAATGCCTGACTGATTGGCTTTTTTAAGTTTGTGTTAGCAAAGACCTTTTGATTTCCAGACAAGTGTGTGCGACTACATTATTTATCACTGCAGTAGCCAGTTAGACCCGTACCTGCGTTGCATGGAGGCCGAACTTCACAAGCCGGAAGCAGAAGACATCAGCGTAAAGGTGGAAGGGCTAACCCCATGGGTCTCTCACATTGTGGTCACAAGGAAGCTGAAACAACCAGAGAAGGTGAGGATATGCATGGATATGCGCCTCCCCAACACCGAAACTAAATGAGAGAGAAACTTAACTCCAACAGTCGACGACATTGTGGGGGAGTTATCAGGTTCCCAATGTTTCATGAAGATGGACCTGAGGTAGGGCTACCACCAAACCCTCCTGGAACTTGAGTCCCGCACATAACAACATTCCCAACTCATCCCGGTTCGCAGTGTTCCAAATGCCTCGACTTCGGCTTTTCCAGCAGAGCCAAAATGTTTCAGGATATCATCTGAGGGGTGCTAGCTGGGCTCCATGGGATTTTAAATGTTAGCAAAGAGATCTTGGTACATGCCGCCACCATCAAAAAGCATCTATGCAGGCTGAGGGTGGTGTTCAAGTGCCTACAGGAAAGTGGGCTCACCCCCCACGAGAACACTTTTACTCCCTCGAAGAAGATATTTGTTTCTTCGGCTACCGCTTTTCAGTGAAAGCCGTCACTGCTGATTCGGCCTAAGTCCAAGGCATACACACAATATCGGCATCCACCATGGTCACTGGCCTCAGGAGTTTTTTAGGGCTGGTGACTTACTGTGGAGCAGGACCGGGCGTTCCAGGCCATGAAACAATCACTCTCTAAGGACACTACCCTTGCATACTTCGATCCGGCCAAAGACACTGAACTCTTCGTGGACACCAGCCCTACAGGCCTTGGAGCAGTCCTGTCCGAGAAACAACAGTGTGGAGAGTTGGCTTCTATTGCCCATGCCAGCAGAGCACAAACCCCTACTAAACAAAGGTATTCCCACATCGAGTAAGAGGCAATCAAGATCCATTGAGGGTGACATAATTTCCACATGTATCTGTGTGGTCAAGGTGAACACCGACCACATGCCTCTCCTACCACTGTTCAAAGGGTCTGTGATGAAACTCGCTCTTCAGATTGAGAAGGGGCTCCTCCAATTACAAAAGTACAATTTCTCAGTGAAGTATAAGTCAGGATCCCATAACCCTGCAGACTACTTATTGCAACACATGTGGCTTGCTACTTCCCAAGAACAGCAGGAAGCAGCTAATACAGAGGAGTACGTCTAAGATGATCATCAAACAGTCTCGCCCTCTTCCCATCTCCCTGGCAGACATCATAGAGGTGACCGTGACTGATGACTACCTCCAGTCTGCCATCGTGCGACCAAAGGAGAAAAATGAGTCAACATAGTCACCGATCTGGCATAGAAAAAAGCAGAGGCCCAGCACATTCTACAATCCTTGCACAACGTGATGGATGAAATCACAGTCACTGAGGATGGGTGTCTCCTGAAGGGATCCCGGCTGGTAATACCTACCCGATTGACACAGCAGATGGTAGATCGCACCCATGGATCCCACCAAGGAATCGTTAGAACCAAGAATAGGCAACATAGTAAGGTATGGTTCCCAGGCTTGGATGATCTGGTTGAATGCACTGTCCAGCAGTGCAAGTTATGCCAAGGCACCGGAAGCCCAGACCTCCTGCCACTCATTATCACAGAGTCAATCCCAAAGACACCGTGGCACTGCACCAGCATGGATTTTGGCAGCCTGCCGGAGGGTTGTCACCTGTTTGTCATCATTGAAGACTTTCCAAATACACAGAAGTGGAAATCATGCTATCCAGGTCAGCAGAAGAAACAATATCAAAGCTTTAAAAAGTCACAGGCACCCACCACCTAATTAGGGAATCACGCACAGACAACAGCCCCCCTTCAATAGCCAGTTTGCCAGCTATTTGCTGTCAAGGAACAACAAGCATCGCAAAATCACCCTGCATTGGCCTCGAGTCAACGGTGAGGCCGAGCGGTTCATGCGAACCATCAACAAGGTAGTCCTTGCAATTAATATATAGACAAATCTTATATTTGTTTGATGTAACAATCTTATAACCAAACCTGTTTGTAGAACTTGATGGATACTTTTACTTTTTATGCTGTCCACACACATAGAAGCCTTTTGGTAGGTGTGGGAGCCATGTTCTCGCAATCGCTTCTGGTTTTTCAAAATGGTTTTCACACAGTTTATTCTTGAGATCTGCTGATTTTCTATATTTCATGGACGGGAATTCAGTAACATTTAATGCCTTGTGTCAAAAGGTGCCAATGTTTATTAATTATTTTACTAATTTCCCTATGGTCAGTGGGCCACTGGGTAGTTTTAGTTGGGATCATCTTTCCACAGGAAATGCCTTTTTGTGTTGAGAATCATTTTGGAGCCGTTTGATGAATCTCCACAAAACATTCTAAAAAAGTGCTACTTGCTGACTAGTTTGCACATGGAAAGTTTTGGGTGATCTGTCAAGTTGGTGGTCGAAAGAAAAGGAGGGTCCCAAAACATGTTTTCCCCATTCATTTTTCCGTAGGAACTTTAGACACAGCTACAGCCCAAACCACAGAATGAATTTACATCAAAATTGTCAGAAAGATAGTTCTTGATCCAGAAAGATTGCAATTTGTGATTGGTCTAAATCTGTTCAGTAGCTTTTGAGCAATTAATGCTCAAACACTTTGTATATTTCAGCCACAGAGGCACCACATACCAGAGAGATCTGATCAGCTGCCACCACATCAACAAGGAAGTGATGGCAACCATGTCAGGACTCAACACTCCATCCCGAGTCCTACAAATATGAAAAAAAGACACAGGAGGCACAGGAGGGATACCCTGAACCCTACGCCTAGTGGTGGCCTACTATTTTTTTTTTATTTCAATGTTGCCACAAATTTGCGCTGTAAAAAAAAGACTACCCTGTGGTGGGCCAGACCCTGGGCGATGGCGCATTGATGATTTTAAGAGAGGGGATGTACGGGCTCCCTCCACAATCTTCTATGAGGCCCAAGGGACCACATCCCCTGAGGCCAAAATACGCAAAGAAAGGGTAGGGAGGGCAGCATGGCCTTCCTTATCGAGACTTTGGAGGCCCAGGGAACCCCATCCCTGGAGTCAGATCAGTTACTGTGTCCCTGGTAGCCAACCCCCGGAGCACAGTAGTTTCCCAGCCCGCACTAATGCGGGCAGGGAAATTTGTTTGCTCCCGAATAGCAGAAGCATTTTTAAATCTCCTGCCAGACAGGAGCAAGCATGCGTTCCCTGCCTGCAGGAGAGCGGGCAGGGAAGGAAAGTCTGCTCCCATCCAGCGGGGGAATTAAGCATGCTCCCGCCGGGTGGGAGCAGACTTCCTTTCTGTTTCCCTGCCTGCCCTCCTGCAGGCAGGGACCAGAACAGATATTGCTGTCTTACGGAGGGAGTAACCATAAACAGCTCCTCCCTCCAGACAGGAGCAATGCCTGATTCCGCATTATGCAGGGAGTCGGCTGGGGCTGTGGGGCCCTGGAGTTCCTCCCACTGCCACCAACTTGAGGTTTGTGGGTGCCCCGGGTGGGCACCACAGCCTCCACCTGTGGCCCCAGGGGATAGGATCTCAGGGGCCCAAGAAGTGTCGGGGAGGGAGGCCGCACGCCAACCTTCCTTTTCATTATGAATTTTTGCCTCAGGGGACAGGGTCCCTGGGTCCTAATAAGCCTCAGGGAGGGGGGGGGCTACGCAACCTCCTTCCCCTTTAAAACAACTTGTAGCCCCTGGGGTTGAATTCCTGTGGCCTATTAAGTCATGAGGAGGGGAGATGCACACACTCCATCCCCTTTTATTATGGATTTTGGCCCCCGGGGCCCCAATAAAGCTTGAGGAGGGGGTCCATGCTGCCGCCTCCTCATTTTAATGTCATTTTGCCCCAGGGAATGGTGTCCCTGGGGCCATTTTTGGCTCGGGACGTTAGTTTCCTGCGGTGGTGGTTGACCACTGCAGGCGATTAGGCACTGGTGCCAATCTCTTTGGTCATGTGCATTGGGGGTTTGGCTTCATGTATGGTAACAAAACATAACTTTGTGTTAAAAAAAAACCTAAAAATTCACTGAAAAACTAGATTAGTTAGGTGAGAATTTCAGTGACAACGTAACGTTTTAAACATGCAAAACCACAGAAATTCTCAGGTATGGTTAGCTCGGGTACAGATAAGCGCACCATTGATATGCAATGCTAATTACCCTACATATGACATCACTCATGACATCTTCTATAAGATCATTAATAATATCTCTTCAACATTTGCAAGTCAATTATTGAAGAGAAAACTGTGCATGACAGGGCTGCGAGCCATAGTTATCGAAGGGCACGAGTTATAGTTACCAGAGCTAACTATAACTGGGAATTTCAGTGGTTTTGTATGTTTAAAACATTACTTTGTCACTGAAATTCTCACCTAACTAAACGTTACTTTAACCTTTGGTTTTTTCAGTAAATTGTATTCTAAAAACATATTTTTATTTAAATTTTTTCAATTTTATAGATTGGACTCTATTTACATTACTTTGACATTTCTGAGGTTCATGGCCACATTTTTTAAATCTAGCCATCATTCCAGAAATCTCTGGTTTGAACTACAATTCCTTTTAGCACTGCAAAATTATCCAAAAAAGGTAGTATCGATTAATTTCCTAGGGTTGTAAGATGTGGAATGGAGGATCGAGTTTGAGGCAGTATGTTGTCCATCAATGTGCATTTCTACCATTCACTATTCCAACTGTTGTATCAACATTAAAAAAAATATTGAGACAGCAACGGCTTAGTGCCTCTACAAATTAAGAAAATATCATCTGTGAGCAATAGGCACATACACACATGAATCCTAAAAATAAAGGTGTTACTTTTTCAAGCGTGGTGTTCCACCCCATCAATAGGTTTGTCAGAGATGGTGTAAACTGACATGCCACAGTAGCTCCACAGGTTTAAAAGAAAATAAATTGTTTTTAAACAAAGTAGTTGTGTCAAGATGAATTAGACAGAACAGAAAGGCATTCTTGAGTGTTTAATGTAACTCACAGATCTCCATTTCAATTTTTTTCCAAGAAGACCAGCTGTATGACCTATCAAAATGTTCAACACATATCACTTTCTCACTCAGTGTAATAGATGTGCTTCAAATAATTGTTTGTCTTTTTAATACAATGTTAGATTTAGATGGTAAAAGGAATGTATCTATAAGTTGACATCTTTTGTTTGCAGTCCACTGGAGGGCCTCCCTATATTTTATTTCCATTAGGCCTGCAAAACACATAAGAACTTTGCTTGTCTATATTCTTCCACTTATCCTGACGGTTTTGTTTACCTAAACAATTCCCTGGAATTTAGGGCACTCTCCCCTACAAATTCACTACATAATGTACTATTCACTGACAAGCATGGTTCCCCATTGTTTTTGCTTACGATGATGTTAGTCTCTTCTCTATCAATATTGTTACTGATATTGCTGCTGTTGGTTTGTAATAGTATCACTAAGTCTTATTCTGTGAAGCACTCCAACGCCTTCAGGCCAAGTTCATACTATACAAACCCATGTTAAAAAACACAAATAAATGGTTGGAGAAATTTTCAGTTCAGCTTTATTACAAATACTGATTCACACAGCAACCAATAACATCATTACAAAGCTTTAAAACGAAAATTATTACAATTAATTAAATACCTAAAAAGAGACAACAGTTAGCAAAAGTTACATACATTACAATTCAAATATTTACATCTGCATTTCACATATTCACATTTTTAGGCATATGGAGATTAAATAATTTGTCAAGAATCTCCACTTTCGGTCAAATACTAGGGTCAAAATTCAAACCCAGGTTCCCTGTGTCCAAAGTTGGCAGCTAAGCCACACACCCTTTTCTTGTAGGTTTAAACCGTGCTGCATGACATACAGAGGCATATTTCCTCTGCTAAATTTTAAAGCTGAATAAAAATGGTTGAGGGTAACCAAGTCAGCAACAGAATTTGAATTTTATTCTAAATCTAGCGGCCTCACGGGAGTCCCACGCCCAAGCTGCAAAATACATCAACAAACCTTGTTTTCATAGAATTTGAATTTTCCCAACATAACAATGTCTCCATAATCCACTGTCATGTGTGGTAGAATTAACATCTTTTTACTTTGTAAACATTTTTCAAGATCACCACTGAGGAACAACCATGAATACTTCTTAAACCTTTAGTAAGATTTTTAACCTATGTCTGCTAATACCACCCTCTCAATCTGTGGGTCCAGGTCAGTGTATTCAGAAACCTTAAGCTAATGTATCCAAATGACACCTGTACCAACAGCTGCACATTGTCCCTGGCGATTCAACCTGGTGTGTGATAATTTTCCCAGAAACGGTGTCTTACATTTTCCATTCATTGATGACTATGCCCTTGTTGACTTATTTGTTCCCTTTCTCCTCCTTCCTTTAATTATATCTTCCCTTCCCATCTCATCTTGGTCCATCCCATTTCATCTTAATCTTCTCCCCTGCCTTTATCTTCCCTCGGTTTATTTGTTCGGGTGTTCTTTAATTTTAATTAGAATTTCGAATGTGCAATTTGAATTCTACCGAAATGTTATAAGTGATCGCTTCATGGGCTGGAGGTAACTAATCTGCACATAGGGTATATTCATCTCACTACTGCATTTCCACTAGAGAGGGGTGGACCATCCAGAACCGGTGAGAGAGCCTGGACATGGGAGGAGCAGAGAGGAAGCAGGAAGAGGGATAGCACTAACCTGAGACACTAAATTGTTTTCTATTGAAGCAGTGTGCAGTATTGGGTTCTATTGTGTGATTAAGTTCTTTCCTATCTTGTAAAGAGAAAAACTGGGCAGGACAATCCTTTACTGAATTGCAGTGGCTGCTCGTGGATTTTCAAAGTGGTGGCGCGGAAATGTTATACACAGGTGTAATAAGCGAGTGAGTGAAATGAGTGAGCCTGAAGTGCAAAAGGAGTGGGGGGGGGGCAAGGGGTATCTCCCACCGTAAGACTATCTTGAAAAAAATGGATTCAAATGGTGGATTTAACATCACAGATTTACTGCAAATTGTTGAAAAAGGGGATCCAAATATAGCATTTTAAAGCACAAGTGTGAAGAAAACATTAGAAACAAGTCAAAAATGTGCCCAATCCTCAAACTGCAAAAGACACACAATTGATGGACGGAATGCAGAACAAATCAAAACATTCACCCCCAGTCAAGAGATCTGGGTTAAATCCATCATTCTTTTGCTCACCATGCCACCCCAGTTTAGACCTGGTCATATGCAAATCAGTCTTGACCCTGTGCCTCATGGGAACAGTCCAGCCCGAACTGCCAAGCCAGATCCTCCCTGGACCGGAAACTAGCATCCTAGGACCGGTTTCGGGGTTTCACCCCTCTTCAGCCAGGATAGCTTGAAGCCAGTGGCACAGTGAGCCCGGGACCCACATCTGGGCATACCCGGCACTCTTATGGGAGAAAGCCAAAGACACACAATTGATGGACGGAATGCGGAACAAATCAAAACATTCACCCCCAGTGAAGAGATCTGGGTTAAATCCATCATTCTTTTGCTCACCATGCCACCCCAGTTTAGACCTGGACAAATGCAAATCAGTCTTGACCCTGTGCCTCATGGGAACAGGCCAGCCCGAACTGCCAAGCCAGATCCTTCCTGGACCGGAAACAAGCATCCTAGGACCGGTTTTGGGGTTTCACCCCACTTCAGCCAGGATAGCTTGAATCCAGTGGCACAGTGAGCCCGGGACCCACGTCTGGGCATACCCGGCGCACTTATGGCGAGAAAGCAAAAGACACACAATTGATGGACGGAATGCAGAACAAATCAAAACATTCACCCCCAGTCAAGAGACCTGGGTTAAATCCATCATTCTTTTGCTCACCATGCCACCTCAGTTTAGACCTGGCCATATGCAAATCAGTCTTGACCCTGTGCCCCATGGGAACAGTCCAGCCCGAACTGCCAAGCCAGATCCTCCCTGGACCGGAAACAAGCATCCTAAGACCGGTTTCGGGGTTTCACCCCTCTTCAGCCAGGATAGCTTGAATCCAGTGGCACAGTGAGCCCGGGACCCACTCTGGGCATACCCGGCGCACTTATGGCGAGAAAGCAAAAGACACACAATTGATGGACGGAATGCAGAACAAATCAAAACATTCACCCCCAGTCAATAGATCTGGGTTAAATCCATCATTCTTTTGCTCACCATGCCACCCCAGTTTAGACCTGGCCTCAAACTGGTCTGCTTTCAAAATGACCCCCAAGCCAAGCACATCCAACCAATGGAAATAGGCACTTTAGGTGTTTCCTACCTGTGAAACATCTCTGACACTTTAATGTATTGGTTGATCAAGTCACCAAGGCCCAAACCGTTGGTAACACTGTACATGGCAAATACTTTAAAAATCAGATGGCGAAAGACATCCTTGAATTTTTAGTATTAGCCAGACAAATAAAAATAATATTTCATGAAAGTGTGTTTAGTTTGTAGAATATAACATTTATGTACTATAAATGTACACAGAAAGAAGATCCATATAACACAAATTGAGGTGCAATGCACCACTCTAAAGCCCCTATCTCACGTGTTTAATTTCTTTTATAGCGCTACTCATCCCAATGTAGGGTGTTGGAGAGCACTACATCATACACACATTACAGAGACAATGAATCATGTAAGTGTGTAAATCAATATATAGGACGTATTACAAAAGAAAATGAGGAGTCACATGCCATCCATGCCGGAGGGCATTACAAGTTAACAGTGCATGGCCTGGAAAAATACTAACTTGGGATTTAAAACATAACATAGTGAATGGGATCTAAAGCATAAGACGGTGACCGGGGTGTCTTTACTAATAAGAATGATGTATTTCATTTTTACACTTTTTGTTTCTGCAGTCCTAGACTAATGAAAGTTTGTGGAAAAAACTATAAGGTTATGAACCTGTGCTTTGAAGTTTGTATGCATCTGTTTGATGATTGCTCATAGCTCACTGTGCTATACTAGGACTGTAACTTATGAACTGCAGGTAACAAAAGGCTCTTTGTGACAATGCAGTAACCCACTGATCTATCCACAAAAAAAATACAATTATGCAGACTAAAGTTTTTTTTTGCTGTTTTATATAGTGCAAACTCAACCCAAAGGCATTTGAGCACTTAGTAGGCAAGGGGAGATTAAATGATTTGCCCAGAATCGCAGGATGTTGAGCTGACACTCATACTCAAACCTGGCTCCCAAGCTGCAAAGTCAACAGCTCTGGCCTTTACACCATATCCTATCCATGTTACATGGTGTGGCTTTGCAGGAGGCGCATTAATCCTGTTCCCCACTTTAGGAAAAGTCAAAACTGCAACAGCTGCATAACAAAGTCTTAGGGGGGCCCCTTGCAGGGTTGGTGATGGAGCCCCATACCCTTATTCTGACACCAGTCATGCCCAATGTTTTACTTTCTGCCACACAGAACTCAAGTGCATGAATTTTACGACACTACTCTCATAAAGGAAATACTGATAACCTGGAGTGATCAAGATACACTGTAGCCAGAATGACAATAGAGCACACTAAAAACCGGTTTCAGTGTTGTAGATTTTCACAGTGGGGTTGATGTGCCATAGTGTTTGTCCCAGTTATTTCAGAAACTTAAATCAACAGACATCTTAAGGGTACTTAGCAGGTTATTCTGTACACCATGTGAAAAAGCAAATGTAATCCACTATAGAAGCATTATTTCTTTGTGTCTACAAATCCTGTCTCAGTTCATAAAATGTATGTGCCAGCAGTGGAGGATTCTTGTTCACTGTGCTACTGAGAGGCTTCACTGGCCACTGAAGGGGCCCCATCCACTATGAAAGGCCTGAAAATACAAGCCTGAGCAGTGAACCCACTCCAACTCAGCCGACTTTTCTGCAGAAGAAACAACTCTTAGGCTGCATTTTTTTATTTCTTATCAGGCCAGCTAGGACTGCGTGGAACCTGGAGTGTAGTTTGAAGTGAGCACTGCGGGGGCCTTTGTTATGCCCCTGTACTGCAACTTAAGAAAATTCCAATCAGTTTCAGGTACATTATTCGCCAGCATTATCTTGGCATTTTTGTTATCCACCGAGTATTGCTGGGAAGAGGGAACATGAGGAGCTCTGCAACAACAGATGGCTTTACTTTGGGGTCTGCTGGTTTATCGACAAGTAAGCTGGTAAACCCTTAGGAATGCCACACGTCAAAATATCGGTGCTAACAACTAGGAAGAAGATGGCGCACAAGCCGGAACCACAACAACAGAGCCACTTTGAATCAGCCCTCAACGACTACCATCAACAGACCAAAGCTGCTAAAAAGGAGGCCCTCACCTGCAGGATTGACACCACCTCCAACCAAGTCAAGGAACACTTCCCCATCGTTAGAGAGTTCACCTGCCCATCAGTCATCAAAAATACTATCCCGGCATCACAGGTACTCTGGGACGCCCTCGCCGACAACTTCCATAACAAGAAAGCAACCATCTATAAAAACTTCCACCTGCCAACCTGCTCAGATACCATTCGACCACCACCACCGACCACTAACTCGCAGCATGGGAACAACTCAGCTCATCATACACATCTAATCTGATGAACACCATCCACTTAGGAGCTCTAACCGACCCCTGCTTCACCGACTCTTCAACCTCAGAATAGACGAGATCAGCCGCCAATTCACCACCATGCTCAACACCTCAATAACCATATCCACCTTCCCCAATGTGTGAAAAAACTCTGAGGTCAAACCACTCCTCAAGAAACCCTGGGCAGACCCCAGCTAGCCCCGGAACTACCATCCCATCTCGCTGCTCCTGTTCCCCGCTAAAGTCCTGGAGAAGGCCATCAACCTCCAACTCACAGAACACCTGGAGAGAAACAACCTACCAGGCCCTTCCCAATCACAGTACCAAGATAGCTCTGATCGCCGCAACAGACGACATTCGCACCTTATTGAACAGAGGAGAATCAGCCGCCCTGATCCTGCTCGACCTCTCCACAACATTCAACATTGTCTCCCACCACACACTCATCAATCACCTACACCAGATTGGCATCACAGATGACGCGCTCAGATGAATGGCATACTTCCTTGCTGTATGCACCCAGATTGTCCAACTCCCTTCTTTCACATCACAGGCCATGCACAACATTTGCAGCGTTCCACAAGGCTCACTACTCAGCCCAACCCTCTTTAACAACTACATGACACCACTCGCGGACATCATCAGATCATACGACATCAACATCATCTCGTACGCCGTAGACATCAAGCTCGTCCTATCACTGTCAGCTGACCTCATATCGTCGAAGACTAACTTCCATAACTGTATGAAGAACGTCTCAGCCTGAATGAGGGACAACTGCCTTAAGCTCAACACAGACAAGACAGAAGTTGTCACCTCTGGCAAGCACACCACCCTATGGAACGACTCCTGGTGGCCATTGGAACTCAGAGTAACCCCCATGCCAAAAGACCACGCCGAGAATCTCTACATCAACCTTGACAGTGAACTATCCATGAAACACCAAGTCAACACCGTCTCCTTAGCCTGACTCCACACGCTATGCATGCTCTGCAAGACCTTCAATTGGCTCTTGATGGAGCAAGGTAAATAAAATTAATTTGGAACCCCCTTGATAAGAATAATAAATTAACGGTACTAATTGTTTGATGAATTAACCAACAAAATGCACCTTTAATAAACATTTACATAAACGGTAACTGCTATTTTGTGCAAAATCTAATTTATTTACAATTGTGAAATAAAATAATATTAATATTGTGATTTGCATACTAATTAGAGTAAAATCGCATGATTTATGCTGTGTAGTAAAATTGTATTGTGGCAAGGAATGCGGATGGTAAGTAAAATGGCTTTAAATGTCGCTTCTGCTAGGTAACACCTAACACAGGTTCTTAGAATGACGGGTGGTAAACAGAAAGGCTTATATTCTTTGTTGTAATTTTGATTGTGTTTGTTCTTATGGTAGTTCGTTCGGGTCTGTTAGGCCATGCTGCGAAAATGTCTGCCGAGACTGATGAGGTCATACAAGAAATCAAAGATGGCCTCTAAGCGGAAGAAATAATGGAGCTGAACCACGTGGGTACAGCCTGTGCGCGGAGTGAGAGATGTCAAGGACACTTTGACCTATTAGGAGGAGAGTGCCAAGAAAGACTCATATATCCGTGAGAAAGGGGAAAAGAAAGTATTGAGAAACAATGGACTGACAAAATTGTGGCCATCAGAATCGCAACATTATGAATAGTCAATTTGGACTGCTTTTACCCAAAGGACATGGGAAACAGTGAACTTTTAACCATCCCCAAAACCAGTTTGAACAAGGAAGGCAATGAGGTGATCTTCGCCACCCCTCAAATGGACCAATTAGCATGATTCCTGCCCCCAAACATTGCAACTTTTTGTGTAGTAAGCTAGAAGTAGGGTATAAGAGGGACTGCTCTTATGTGGGAGGGGTTAATGCTGCTATTATTGCAAATGCCGATGCTGATGTTAATGCGGATGCTGCCATTGACTTCGAACCTGACTGGGGAAGGAACGAGACCGTTGCGGGAAATCTGTACGGGAGGTCCCGTCGAGGAGGCCATTTAGTGGTACAGTCAGTCAGTTTGGGAGTCTATTCTGTGATCTACGGTTTATCTTCTTTTTGGTGAACCAATCCTATCTGCATCTAAATAGGTAATGCATAAATTCAACTTCTTTACAGAATTTCTTATATAAATGTTAAGATTGTATTAAGGTGATTAATAAACTAAGAATCTCACTTGTGCAATCTTGAATTTAGATAAAATTTCATTCTAATTAACTATGAGTCTGTGGTTCTTTAGTTCATTAATACATTTGACATTTAACAGGGTTTTAAATGATTAAGCTGGTCTTAATAACCATCAACTTATTCTACTAGTTGGTCCATCGACCAAAGAGCGGAGTACCTTGATGTTTAGAACCGACAGGATTAAAAGCTGAATGTACATGATGTTTAAGGTAATAATCTGTCAGATTTAACAAGGTATCCCGTTCTTCCAGCAACTGGTTTTTCTCCTTGGTGTGGGTGTGTGTGTGTGATCCAGGGAACGATTGAGTGTATGCTATGCGGTGTTATTGGCCCCACCGTCATATGGTATAGTTGATGTGAATGACTTCACCTGGACTTCATGTCCAAAGGAGAAAAATTTATATTAGCCGCGCTGGATCAGATTTCTTGGTAGCAGAGTTATGGTTACTATAGATTAGTTTGGTGATTATTGATTATTGATTATTCATGTCTAACACTTCGTGTCGAATTGTATTATGTTACGTGTAAGTCCAAATTTTGAAGCTACCAGGAAGTAGGAAGTGGACACGTGTGGCAAGAGAAGTCACATGGAATTGTGCATTGTCTGATTTTTTTAAATTGGTGATAACACAGGATTGTGTTATGATAGGGACATTTCATGTATAAAACGTGTATGAGTGAAATAGCAACCGGTTTTCTTGTGAAACTCTGGCCTTAATTCTCAGGAGCAGTGTAGTCTCCACATGTGTTTTATCCCCAGAGAAACGGGTTTACCCCTTGCTTGAAAGAAGGGTAAGGTAGAGGGAAGTGCTACACTTATTGAACGAAACAGTATTCTTGCAAGATAGAGTAAGCTATCTTTTTTGTTTAGCGAAAACAGACAATGGTAATGTGTTTTACGTTGTAACTAATAATATTTCAGCCAAGAAAAACTGCCGATAATTTTTGTAAAGGAGGGGTCAGGAGTAGAACTGATGTTGACAAAGACCACGCTGGTATTGGCCAGTGGTGGGAAAACGAAGAGCTTTCTGATTGGTACGTTGGTGTGAAGACGCGCTGGTATTGGCCAGTTGAGAGTGACGTATAGTTTTCGGATTGGTGCGTTGGTGTGAGACGCGCTGGGATAGGTCCGAATAGCAAACGGTAAAAAGAACAGAGTTCTGAGTTTGTCGGAAAGAAAGAATCGTGCAATATGGCTTATTATGAGTATTGTAGAGAGAAACCGTCATGGATGGCGAAGATAAAAAACTTTTTCAAGAAGGACAAGAAGGTAGTGACTAGGGAAGGACAAGTAATTCCTCCGCCGAAAACGCCAGCTTCTCATATGATGTTGAAATATGGTTATCATACTTGCATTTGGTTGGAAAATTGGACAAAATATACTCAGAATGATGGAGTATTGGCTTTTCCAGAAAACGGTTCGTTTAGCACAGCCTTACTTTGGAATTTGAGAGAAAAAATGATGAAACTTGAACCAAGACCCAGACCAACACGGTTCGAAGCGTTAGGTGAATGGGAAGATGAGATGTATGAAAGAGAGAGACACAGAGGTGCAAAGAATTATAGTTTAGTTCATGGAAGAGTATGGGGAGTGAATCATGAAGACAGAATGAGACGATGGAGATATGCTAATATGACGGATGGTTTGTTTCCAGCCAGAACAGTTGAAGAAGTTACGGGGAGAAAGTGTACAGAGAAAAAGAAACATGTAGTAATGGAAAGGTGTGGGTATGGAGGTAGCGAAACAGAGGATGAATTGCTGGAAGACATTTTAAACAGAAAACCACCTCCATATCAACAGAATTCTGCGGTGGTGACACCGAATGCACCACCAATGGAAACTGGGAGGAATCAAAGCCCTGAACGAAGGTATGAAATAAATAGGTCAAATGAAAAATTAGAAACTCCACAGAATGAGAAGTCTGATAGTGGTAATACAGCTGAGTTAGCAAGAACCACAAGAGAATTGACTGAGAAAATAAGAGAATTAACTGTGAACATGGAAGCTGTGACTGTGCCCGTGACAATAGGACCAGTAATACCGGTATTTGAAAATCAAAGAATAGATGAGAATTCCTTGACAATCCCAATGAACTCGAATATGCAAAGAATGAGAGAAGGGATAAATCCAGAAACTAGAGAGACAAGAGATCTGGTTGGCTCATATAGATCGAGTCCACCTACTAATTTGACAGTTAATGAGAGTCAGATAAATTGGATTCCTATGGGAACTGAGTCAGCAACTGAGACCCCAGAGAGAAGTACAAATTGGATAGAAATAAATAGTACCCCTGTAGGTCCGACTCCAGAAGAATTAAATGAGTGGATGAGGAATTTACAGAAGAAAGATGCAGAACCACAACCGTTGGATGTAATCAAATTAAAGATAGACATGGAAGAGTTGATTTTAGGGACTATTGGTACAGAAAGGTTGAAGTCTTATCAGGATGAAGAGCTTATGTTCATGTGTAAGAGTATTACTTGGAGAGCTAGAAATTTGCATGAAAAGTTGGAAGAGACAGCGAATGAACTGGGAGTAGAGTTTGGAAAAATCAGAGGTTTGCAGAAACCGTATAGGGTAGATTTTAGTGAAAAAGATATAGAAAATCTGAACACATCAGGACGATTAACACAGATAAAGGAACTGATTGTGTTATTGAGAAAATGGGGAGATGTGGACAGATGGAGGAGCAGGTGGATAAGAAGAAAGGAGGGAACGACCGATAAAGCATCTTTGGCTTTTGCGGTGAAAGAAAAGGAACCATTAGTGCTGGAATATCCAATGATGGAAACTCCACGAGGTAGCTATGTGCATGTTCCATGGTCCAGACAAGATATATTGTCATTTACAAATGATTTCCCGAAATTGAGAGAGAAACCTGTAGAATGGTATAGACAAGTGGAAAGATTGGTCAAAGTTTCAAAGGTGTTGTGGGTAGATCTGGATGGATTGTTTGACATTGTAGTACCAGCAGATTTATGGACAGAATGTAAGATTACAATTGATTGGCCAACGGAAGAATATCCTAGAGATGCAAAAACTGGAGCGCCATGTCCAGAAGTGATGAGAAAATATGAGCAGGCTATCACGTTTTTGAAAAATAAAATTCCCCCAAAAGAGACAGATTGGGTAAAGATTGATAGAACGACTCAGGAGAGTAAGGAATCTGTACATGCCTACTATGAAAGGCTACTTTTGGTTTTCAAACAGTATATCGGTTATGAGACTTTGAGTGAAAAGGACATGAGTAATTTCGTATATAGATTTGTATATGGATTGAAGCCCGAGATAAGTGAGATGATTAAGCAGCATATGCTGTGCTGGCAGAATAGCACTGTAGATGAAGTACTAAGGTATGCCAAATACTGTAGTGATGACATTGAGTGTAGACAACGTAAACTAAAAGAAAAAGCGATGTGGGCACAAGTAAAGGTTGCAGAAAAACAAGAAGCTCAAATGAATAATCAAACTGGTGATGCAGGACAGACTAAATCCAAACCAAATATAGGTAAGGGAAAAGGTCAAATGAGTATAGAAGAGGCTAAAAAGAAATGGCCATGCCATAATTTCAGAAAGTTAGGGCATTGGAGAAACGAGTGTAAATTTCCTCCAAAAGCTAATACGGAAAATCAATCATTAAATCCGCAGGTGCAGAATGAGGTGAGTTACCAACAGCTGCAACAACCGCAGGTAGTTACTCAACAGAGTCAGGTGCCACAACCACCTCTTCCCAAGAGTGTAAACCCCCAGAGATACAGTGCAGAGACAGGATTCTACGGAGGAGAGCAGGTAACAAAATTACCGCGCGCAGCTGCAATATCGCAGTATTGGTTACGGCAGGATGGAAATGAATCGGATGAAAGTTTATGACGGTGCCTAGGAGAGGAGGAAGAGTGCGTGCTTGGCGCAACTCTAGACGTAGATCAGTCAGGTCCATTTGTGGATGGAGAAGTGAATGGTGTAAATGTTACATTCCTTGTGGACACTGGAGCTACCCGTTCTACTGTTAGATCAGTGGAAATTCCAAACCTTCCTCTCTCAGGAGAATATATCTAAGTTGTAGGTGTTTCAAACCAAAAGATTAAACCGCCTCTTACCAAACCAGTAGAGGTGAAAGTTGGACCATTCAAAGAAATGCATCGGTTTGTGGTATGTGATTGCAGTCCTGTAAATCTGCTAGGACGTGATCTGCTTTGTAAAATGAATTGCACCATCTATTGTACCCCCGATGGTATTGCATTTCAGACACCAGATGAAGATGTTCTGTATAGAATGACAATGGCAGAACTAGAACCAGGAGTAAATGACATGTTTCCTGTGTTTGACGTAGAGAAAATCCCAATTGAATTGAAAGAATCAGTCAGATCTGATGTATGGGATTTCACAGGCGAAGACATTGGGTTAATGAGAGGAGTAGACCCTGTAAAAATCACTGTAAGAGAAGGAACGAATTACCCAAATACTCCACAGTACAAATTACCGCCAGAAATTATTGAAGGAATAACACCCGTAGTTAATAAGATGATCGAACAAGGAATTTTGAAAGAAATAATGAGTAGCCCATGTAATTCACCTATAATGGGATTGAAAAAGCTGAATGGAACATACAGGATAGTGCAAGACTTGAGGAAGATAAATAAAATCGTTATTCCTTGTTGTCCAATTGTGCCAAACCCCGCTGTAATACTGTATCAGATTCCACATGATGCAGAATGGTACACAGTTATTGATTTGTGCCATGCATTTTTCTCTATTCCGTTACACCCAGATAGCCAGCCATTATTTGCATTCCGGTTCGGAGAGCGTATTTTGGCATGGTGCCGAATTCCTCAAGGGTATACAGAAAGCCCCTCAATCTTTAATCAGATCCTAAAGAAATCATTGGAAGATTTAAGAATGCCTGGAAAATCTGTAATGGTCCAATACATTGATGACCTATTAGTGGCATCAAAGACCAAAGAAGCATGTGTTACCGACACAATTGCTTTATTGAATCACTTGGCAGAAGGAGGGCACAAAGTGTCTCCGTCAAAACTGCAATTGTGTCAACAGGAAGTACAATACCTAGGTCATAAGATTGAGAAAGGGATGCGAAAGGTAACAACAGAAAGAATAAGGATTATCAGAGGAATGAGAGCTCCAATGACACAGAGAGAGGTGAGAATGTTCCTTGGAATGGTTGGATATTGCCGACAGTGGATAAGTGGGTTTTCACTAATTGCAAAACCTTTACAGCGATTGACAAAAAGAGATGTCAAAGATCCGTTTGAGTTGAATGAGGAAGAAATGAAAGCTTTCAAAGAACTGAAAACGAAGTTGTGTGAAGCACCGGCATTGGGAATGCCTGATTATGAAAAAGAATTTGAGCTGTATTGTAGTGAGAGAGATGGATGTGCACTTTCAGTGTTAGTGCAAAGGCATGGAAAAATGAAAAGACCCATTGCTTATTTTTCAGCTGTTTTAGACCCAGTAGCAAAGGCGTTGCCTGGATGTCTGAAAGCAGTAGCTGCTACTTGTGTGAGTCTGGAACAGAGTGAAGGCATTGTGATGGGATATCCACTGAGAGTATATGTTCCACATTCTGTTGAAATTCTTCTGACCAGAACAAAAACCCAATTCATAACACATAGTCGGCTGACTAGGTATGAAAAGGTGATTTTGAGTGCAGAAAATGTAACCTTTGATAGATGCACAAGTGTGAATCCTTCAACTTCACTGCCAGACGAAGAAAAAGTAGGAGTTAAGGATGAAGTCGATCATAAATGTCTGGACGTGCTTGAATTCTGCACAAATAGATATTAAAGATGAGCCCTTGAAAGAATCAGATTATGTGATGTTTGTGGATGGATCGTGTCTGAGGACGAGTGAAGGAGTTTTAAGTGCGGCGTATGCTGTGTGTACAGTAGCTGCCATAATGGAAGCATCTTGTTTGAGAGGGATACGTTCAGCCCAAATAGCTGAGCTGATTGCTCTGATTCAGGCATGCAAACTGGGAAAGAATGTCCGAATTACGGTGATCACGGATAGCCAGTATGTCTTCGGAGTGGTCCACGATTTTGGACAGATCTGGTCTCAGAGAGGTTTCTTGACATCTGCAGGAACTCCAATTAGGAACGGTGAGTTTGTGAAGAAATTGCTTGAGGCGATACAGCTGCCTAAACAGATAGCCGTGGTGAAGTGCGCTGCACATAAAAATGGGACAGACTATATTACTATGGGAAATCAGTATGCAGACGAAATAGCCCAATATTGTGCCAGAAATATGGTCTCGCTAAATAGGAGGAGAGAAAAAGAGAATGTTTCATGTCCCTTGCTGTTTACTAACATTGTAGAAACATGGGATGAGGTAACACAATTACAGGAAGAAGCAAACGAAGAGGAGAAATATGGTTGGATAAAAGCAGGTTGCAGAAAAAGAGAGGAAGATGACGTTTGGGTTTATAGAGATGAAAGACCAGTTATGCCTGTTAGCATGATTTCTAACATGGCACGTATGTACCATGGACAAGCTCATATTGGTAGGGATGCCATGATCAGACTTTTCAGACAAACTTGGTACAACCCAAAATTCAGAGCTATAGCTGAAAGTCTCTGTCAAAGGTGTCTTACATGCCAACAGATAAATCCAGGAAGGAAAACAGTAGTGAGTCTAGGAACAATAGGACGTGAAGGAAGTCCTTTTACTAGAATGCAACTAGATTTTATTGAAATGCCCCCGAGCAATAGATTGAAATATGTTCTTGTGGTCGTTTGTTTGTTTTCTCGTTGGGTGGAAGCCTATCCGACAAGAAGGAATGATGGAGTTACTGTAGCTAAGCTCCTACTGAGAGAATTCATTCCGAGATATGGTTTTCCGGTAATGATCGAAACAGATAGAGGAACACATTTCCAAAATGAACTGATCCAATTGATATGTGAAGCTCTTGACATTCAACAGAAATTGCACTCTGCTTACAGACCAGAGGCTTCTGGAGTGGTAGAACAAGTAAATGGAACAATAAAGAATAGGTTAGGGAAAATGTGTCAATCCACAGGACTCAAATGGCCTGATGCCCTACCATTGGTACTGATGACTATCAGAAGCATACCTGACAGAAAAACAGGTCTAAGTCCTCATGAAATAATCATGGGACGAACAATGAGACAAGCACATGTACCTGTCAACAAACTGCTGACTATAACTGATGATCTCGTATTGGACTATTGCAAAGGATTGGCTGATGTGGTACATTCTGTGCTTCATCAGGTTGGACCGGATGCGACCACTCTTGAAAGAAAACCAGCTCATGATTTGAGTCCAGGAGACTGGGTCCGCATAAAAGTCCACAGAAGAAGAAACTGTTTGGTTCCTCGCTGGGATAAGCCACGTCAAGTGATCCTGGTGACAACAACTGCCGTTAAATGTGCAGGAATGAAAAACTGGGTGCATGCCAGTCACACAATGAGAGTTCCAGATTCTGCAGCTCGACCTGTAAGTCGACATCTGGAAATATCTGATACCAGCTCAGCATCCGAAGCAGAACCTGAGACAAGCTGAGTTCCAGATCCTGAAGCTCGACCTGAAAGTCGACATCTGGAAGAACAAGGTACAAGTTTGACAACTGAAGAAGAACCTGAAACAATTGAAGTTCCAGATTTTGAAGCTCGACCTGTAAGTCGACATCTGGAAATATCAGATACCAGTTCAGCATCTGAAACAGACCAACCTGAATTTGATGAAAGACAAAAGAGAAAAATAAGAACTGACATTATAAACGAAGAAACTGAACCAAGAGACAGTGAAAGCGAACAACCAAGTACAAGTTATGGAAGAATTCCTCCAGAGATAGTCGAACTAACTGAGGGAGACTTAGATTCAGATAGAGAGATAGAGGAAGAAGCGGAAGAAACCCAAGGAGTAGTAGGGACAGACCAACAGATAGAAGAAACACAGGGAAATTTAGATTTAGACAGAAAGATTAATAAAAATTCCGAAGACAATCGAGGAGGGATAGAATCAAACGTCCCAACAGAAGAGATACAAGAAGGTTCAGATTCAGAGAATGAAACAGAAATCATAAAGTTCAAAGTTAGAGGAAGTGAAGTAAGGTCTGAAACGGAATCAGAAGAAAGTGAAGAAGAAAGAAAGCAAAGACTAGGACCAAGAAAGAGAACTTGGAGAACTGAACGAGAGGAAAAAGAAAGCGAACCAAAAAGGCCAAGAAAAGGAGACAATTGGCCCCACGAAGTCAAAAGACTGAGATATAAGATAATAAATTTGAACAGAAATGATGCGGAACAAGTAAATGAGATAACAAGTCAAAAGGGACAAGGGAAACAAAGTGGAAAACAATTACAGAAAACAAAAAGAGTGAAAAGACCAAATTTGAAATACAAGTCACCCGAGTGGCTATACATCGCATTGACCGACACTAAAGAAGAGGATAACACTCACGAGAGCCCAGACAAAAGCTGCAAACAAATGGGTGAGAGTGAAGTGCAACAAACCTGAAAAGATAAAGAAGAAACCCGGACTGGACACAAAAACCTGAACGAGACAAGAAAGAGTTCTGAAAGGAGCTGAAGAAAGTACCAAAAACGAGACAAAGTAAAAGGGTAGAGTGGCTGAGAAGTCATTCTGAGGTGTGGTGACACATTTTCTGTACAAATATATATATAGAGCTAGATAATAGTACAATATGGTAGACACTGAGAAGAGAAGATCTAGATGTGAGTTTTTACGTAGATGGTGTAGAATGTGTTTCTTTTGTACAGGTTTGCTAATGTTTATTTGGCTTATTTTAGTGATAATAATTCCATTAAGGTTAGTTGTAGAAGAAACATCTGTAATAGGGAATAACACGAAAAAGGATAAAGAAGCTAACACACAAAACACTGCAGCATTAGTAGATAGTACTGATTTACATAAGGATAAGTCTATAACTGACTTCTCCAAGAATGTCTTCACGAAATTGTTGTATGAATATGTGGAGACAATGGATGTGAGGGATTGTTATGTCTGTATGCAATTACCTGCGTCTGTCACAGAAGGTGTGACCTATCATCACCTTCCTTTGACGTATGGGATAACATGTAGCGTTTTAGCTAGTTTATTTTATAAAACAGGTAGATTAGAGTATTATTACACTGACATAAACACTGTTTTTGCGAAGGTTCCTATAATTCCTGAACTAAACAAGGTGAAAGAAGCAAAAAATGTTTGGTGAATTTTTCTTAGAAAATAAAGATTTAACATTAGATTATGTAGTTAGACACAATCTCACCTGTGAATTAAAGAAAGAAGAAAAAGTCTTTTTAGAGATGGTAGCAAACAGAAGAGTTAAGTTTCAAAGAAAAGTAATAGAAGAAAAGACAAAAACACCACTTTGGGCGTTTGAAGAGAAAAATCATGACAAAGGAGAGACAAATGCAGCTATGGTTTTGGATTGACCTCAACAGGGAAAGTTGTGTATTAGTAGAAATAGGACTATATATGATGACTATTTCGTAGGTTCCAGTGAATGCCGAGATACATATAAAATTTTAAGAGGATGGGGATTTAAAGGGGGAAAAGATCCAATATTTCCAGGGATCTATTATATTTGTGGAAATAGAGCTTATTATAGGTTACCGGACCATTGGTATGGGTCATGTTATTTAGGCCTGGTCTTTCCAAAGATTTTCCATGTAGAGAGAGGAGAAAAAGGAATACACGAGATAGGTAAAACATTAACACGTAGAAGGACGGAAAGTTTTTCAGAGATAGTAGGTGACATTTTTGGAGCATTGATACCAGCAGTGGGTATATCTTTGAATGCATTTAAGATTCGGAAACTGTCCACAGTAGTAGATCGTTTATCAACGAATACTGCTGGAGGGTTCTTGATGGTAAATACTGAAATGGTTGCCATGAGAGCTATGGTAATGCAAAATCGACTTGCCCTTGACATTCTTTTGGCAAAGAGGGTGGAGTCTGTGGAATGCTGAAAGTCCAACATTGTTGCACTTACATTCCAGATAAAAGTGAGAATATACAGAAGTATATAAAGAATATTACTGATTTGTACAAAGAAATTGCTCCACTGGAGGTTGAAGGTGCCTGGGAGAAACTTGGTAAGAGTTTTTCCTCAATAAAGAAATGGTTCACAGAAATAGGTGGTTCTATTATTGGGAAAATACTAATATCAGTAACAGTGGTAATATTAGTAATATTGTCAGCAAAGTTAGCATATGTGTATATTAGAAGGAGAAAAACACAAAATAGAATAAAAAGAGAAAATGAGAAAAATAAAGAAAGAGAACGAGAAATGGGAGAGATACAACTGGAAGAATTGAAAGAGAACATATACAAAAGATCTAAAAGTCAAGATGAGAAAAACACTGTTGTGTGAACTAACAAAAGCAAGCGGACAAGAAACATTTATCTGATAAATTGTATAACAAGGTTTTTGTGGTGATATTAAAAATCACCAAAGGGGGGAGTTGATGGAGCAAGGTAAATAAAATAAATTTGGAACCCCCTTGATAAGAATAATAAATTAACGGTACTAATTGTTTGATGAATTAACCAACAAAATGCACCTTTAATAAACATTTACATAAACGGTAACTGCTATTTTGTGCAAAATCTAATTTATTTACAATTGTGAAGTAAAATAATATTAATATTGTGATTTGCGTACTAATTAGAGTAAAATCGCATGATTTATGCTGTGTAGTAAAATTATATTGTGGCAAAGAATGCGGATGGTAAGTAAAATGGCTTTAAATGTCGCTTCTGCTAGGTAACACCTAACACGGGTTCTTAGAATGACGGGTGGTAAACAGAAAGGCTTATATTCTTTGTTTTAATTTTGATTGTGTTTGTTCTTATGGTAGTTCGTTCGGGCCTGTTAGGCCATGCTGCGAAAATGGCTGCCGAGACTGATGAGGTCATACAAGAAATCAAAGATGGCCTCTAAGCGGAAGAAATAATGGAGCTGAACCACGTGGGTACAGCCTGTGCTCGGAGTGAGAGATGTCAAGGACACTTTGACCTATTATGAGGAGAGTGCCAAGAAAGACTCATATATCCGTGAGAAAGGGGAAAAGAAAGTATTGAGAAACAATGGACTGACAAAATTGTGCCCATCAGAATCGCAACATTATGAATAGTCAATTTGGACTGCTTTTACCCAAAGGACATGGGAAACAGTGAACTTTTAACCATCCCCGAAACCAGTTTGAACAAGGAAGGCGATGAGGTGATCTTTGCCACCCCTCAAATGGACCAATTAGCGTGATTCCTGCCCCCAAACATTGCAACTTTTTGTGTAGTAAGCTAGAAGTAGGGTATAAGAGGGACTGCTCTTATGTGGGAGGGGTTAATGCTGCTATTATTGCAAATGCCGATGCTGATTTTAATGCGGATGCTGCCATTGACTTCGAACCTGACTGGGGAAGGAACGAGACCGTTGCGGGAAATCTGTACGGGAGGTCCCGTCGAGGAGGCCATTTTGTCGGACAGTCAGTCAGTTTGGGAGTCTATTCTGTGATCTACGGTTTATCTTCTTTTTGGTGAACCAATCCTATCTGCATCTAAATAGGTAATGCATAAATTCAACTTCTTTACAGAATTTCTTATATAAATGTTAAGAATGTATTAAGGTGATTAATAAACTAAGAATCTCACTTGCGCAATCTTGAATTTAGATAAAATGTCATTCTAATTAACTATGAGTCTGTGGTTCTTTAGTTGATTAATAAATTTGACATTTAACAGGGTTTTAAATGATTGATCTGGTCTTAATCACCATCAACTTATTCTACTAGTTGGTCCATCGACCAAAGAGCGGAGTACCTTGATGTTTAGAACCGACAGGATTAAAAGCTGAATGTATATGATGTTTAAGGTAATAATCTGTCAGATTTAACAAGGTATCCCGTTCTTCCAGCAACTTGCTTTTCTCCTTGGTGTGGGTGTGTGTGTGTGATCCAGGGAACGATTGAGTGTATGATATGCGGTGTTATGGGCCCCACCGTCATATGGCATAGTTGATGTGAATGACTTCACCTGGATTTCATGTCCAAAGGAGAAAAATTTATATTAGCCACGCTGGATCACTCTCCATCAGCAAAACTGTAACACAGGCCCGCATCACCAGCCGACTGGACTATGGAAATGCACTCTAAGCAGGCACCACCACCAAACTCATGCAAAGACTCCTGTCAATCCAGAACACAGTGGGTAGACTGATCCTCAGCCTGCCCAAGAGAACCCACATCACCCAGCACCTGAAGGTACTCCACTGGTACGCCACTTCAAGCTCCTATCCCATGCCTTCAAAGCCCTCCATGACCAAGGACCCACCTACTTGAACCACCGCCTGCACTTCCACTGGCCACCCATGAATCTTTGCTCCGCACATCTCGCCCTTGTAGAGATACCTCACAAACGCCGAAGCAACACCGGAGGACGTTCCTTCTCCCATCTCGCTGGCAAAGTCTGGAACACCCTACCTTTCCACCTCCACACTGCTTCTTTGCTGACCGACTTCAGGAATGGACTCAATACCTGGCTTCTAGGCTGAGACCGGCAGCAAGCGGATGGATACCCTCTTGGGTGACAAGTAGCGCTCTATAACTGAGACTTGATTGAGTAATTCATTGACTCAGGCACGTTTATTTTTGTACATTATAATACACAGACAAAGAAAGGGGCTTATACACCTCAGGACCCAGCTGTTCCCTTGGCTCCATTGTCAACCTCCGAGCCCAATAATTTAAATGCACATTAGGTGCTTTGAGAGGCCTAAAGGAGGGTCTGCTTGCCAGACGTGCCTCATGTGCTCATCAAGTCTGACGAACAAAAAGACCTGCTTCTGTGAGTTATTGGCAAGATAATAAACACCAAAATGCACATTATATAAACGCATCCAAATTCCAAATGAATGATGCAAGAAAACTTCATAAAAAGCTCACTCACCTACCTATTCTCCCTGGGCCTGGTGACTGGACTGCAGTGGCATGAATTATTAAGCCCCACTGTAGCTGAACCTCAAAGGAAGCTGCTGGACTCCTCCCTCAGACACCAGCCCACCTATCATAAGAAAATCAACAAGACCTGTTGGGTCTCGGTGGAAAAGGCATAGGCCACTGATACACCCACTCCCAAACTATCTCAGACGGCCTGCCCTGCCCCCAGCCATTGAGATTAATGGAGGTCTTCCAACCCTTCCTGGGCTATGTGAATAACGCCCAAAGTAAAAGTTTATTCCTGGCAGGAACACACACCGTGCCCACTAGTGTGCCATCACTGCCCTGATTTATGCCTCGAGGTCAAGGAAAACCTCGCCCAGCCAACACATGCGCAAGGCCAGGGGGATCCTCCCCCACCCCCTACAAAAAACCTCAGATTTACACATCTTTGCCACCTAGCAGCAAGCACAATTTATTGCTAGCTGCTCAGAGTTTCTTCTCACCCTTTTGTTACTCCTCCAGGGTGGCAGGGCGATGTCCATTTCGCCCCTTAACACAAGCCGTCCCTGCTGAGTTGCTGATTGATTTTTGAGCTGTGAGCTTGAGCACCTCCCTGAGAAGCCAGTGACTGCTCACCATAGCTGCCATTGGCAGTCATGTGTCAAAGGGGTTGCACTGGGCCCAATTTGCAGAGCTATAGTAGGACAGACCTTGGGACAGCAAATAATCTCAGCACCAAGGTTGAGGCCCAGTAACCCTGTTTGCCTCATGGCCACTCCAATGGTGTGCAATGTCACGCAGAGCGTCTTTATCTAATGTCAATGATATTATACACAGCTCCTGGTGCTGCTGAGAGGAACATGACTCACAGCGCATTTACCTTGTGACAATGAATAATGTTAAACACAGCTCTTTTACCTGCTGAAAGTGATGGGCATTATACACAGCAGCTTTGCCTGGTCCTAGAGACAATTTATGACAAAATACAAAGCTCCTTTACACAGTGACAATGAGTGACATTATACATGAATAATTTATAAATTGTCAGTGAGTGATAACAGCTTCTTTATCAATGTCTGCCTGAGATGCTGGGAGAAACATGATGCACAGATCATTTACCTTGTGACACTGAATGACATTATATGCAGCTCCTTTACACACTAACAATGAGTGACATTATACATAATTAATTTACCCAATGCAAGTGTCCTGGAGTGGTATCATGCATAGCTTCTTTGGTTACTGTTAATGACATTTGACACAGCTTCTCTGCTTGGGGCTGCTAAGAGTAATACGATGCACAGTTTGTTTCCATGTGACATTGAATGAAATTATACACAGCTTCTTTGCCTGGTGCTAGAGACAGTTCATGAAGTCATACACAGCTCCTTTGCATAGCGACAATGAGTGATATGCAGAGATTCGCTATCTTACGTCAATGACATTATACGCAGCTCCTTTACCTGTTGCTGGTGACATTACCTGGTGAAGTAAGTGCTATTACACTTGCTCCTTTAACCGGTGCCATTGAGTGACACCATGAACAGATCCTTTATTAAATAAACAAGATACATGTTCCCTTTATCTGGTGTTGCTGATAGCATACACTGTCCTCAGTCCCAGCCTGTCACTGGTAGGATCCGCAATTCTCCTGCATTTTTTGTTCTTTCAATTCTACCTGCATTGAATATTGGCCGCAGGACATGGGGAAAGGATGCTTTTGGGAAGGTGCAGAGCAGAGATTTATCTTGCAAATTGTACACCGATAGCCTGCCAGCCTCATAGTCCAATAAAAGTCCCAGTGCTTTGGGGGGCACAAGTGGGCTTAGATGGATTGTGGGTTCAGTTAGAGCCTCATACACATCATCTTTGAGCTGCACTAACAAGTATCCACCTTCAGGTTTTACTGTGAGCATCCCCTTCCTGTTTGCACACTCGTCATACACCCCCATACTCCAACCAGATTTGTCCCCAACCTCCACCTCCCAGTAATGTCTCCCTGAGGTCAGCCTTTCTTTGCCAAGGATGCACATGCTATAATTATATCTCTCCGGTGTGTCAGGCAGAGCCTGTAGTATGTCGCCGTGTTTCACGCTTTTACCATCCTCAGATATGACAAGCCAGGGGTGAGCAGTGTCAGGGTCGAGAGTCACCTCAGCTGCAAAACAGAAAGAAGCAGATATCAGTGGTCATCAGCCAATCACAACGGAGATCAGAGGCCAGGATAGAGTCAATTAAAGCTACAGCAAGAATTCATCACTCAGTCACACACACTGACAACTAAGCTTCATTTGATTAATTGATCTGTAATTGTTTGCTCTATATCCTTCATTTCACTAGGTACCCCAAGAACGGTGGAGATCAGCGGTGAATAAGAGAAATTTAGACGAAAGTACAGAAACATTTCTCCTGAGTATATTACCATGGGCTGATACTGATGTGAAAGCACAACATTACTTTATGGTGACTTTCAATAGTAGTGCATAGGTCTTTCCTTTATTCCCGACCTGGAGCTCCCTACCACGTAGTGGCGGGATCAGGTTCCGCTTCTTAAAGCAGTTTAATTCAGAGCTTTGTGCAACAAGTAACCTGCACGCTGCATGGTACATACATTTTTAGGTCGAGCCTAGGCAGCCCATGCATTGCCTCCACAAGATATGCTGTATTCATTCTGTGGGCTTCCAGCCCGCCCATTACCCTTCTGTTCATTACTTCAATTGTCCTTTAAAAAGGTTTGCTTGTTAGTAGGTAATCTTTCCTCTTTGTCCCACTTTGTGCGTATTTGTTTCCTCCCATGGAGCAGTGTCTAATGTCTGGTATTGTTCCACTTTAGTGCTTAACTATTCATTTCAGGGAATATTTCTTTGTTTTCCTGCTCATGTTCTGAGCACACTCCATATCTCTGAGGGCCGTTTTGACTGCCATTTTATTAGCCAGTCCCGCTTTTTCACCCAGCAAGATCCAGCGAGCTCACAGCCCTAAAGCCCTAAAGCTCCAAACGTTTTATTAAAGGTCCTTGCCGAAACCCACATGCCCTCCAGTAACACCTAGAAACATATAGGGCCACATGCATCAAGCCATTTTCCATTTGCAAACTGGCCGATTCGCCCGTTTGCGAACGGAAAAAGGCCAATCTAATGTATCAAAGGCTTGACATTTGCAATTTAGGTAATCACAATTTTTTGCGATTACCTAAATTGCGAATGCAAATAGGGAATTGCAATTTGCAATTCCCTAATGCACATGCAGGAAGCCTTTCCTAAATGCGAACTGTGCATTTAGGAAACACAAATTACCATCAACTTCAATCTGATGGTAACCATGTGCTTACTTTGAAAAATGCACAGAAATGCATTTTTCAAAGTGCCATGTAGCGCACACATGCCCATAGGGCATGTGTGTGCTTTACATGTGCACACTTTCTTTTTTGGGGGTGATTCAGGCGGGCCTTAGGCCCCCAAACACCCATTGCTTTGCATTCGCTAATTGCGATTACCAATTTGGTAATTGCTAATTAGCAAATGCAAAACCATTCATTCCTATGGGGCTAAAGAGTCATATTACCTAATAGCGATTCACTATTTACCTAATCAATATTAGGTAATGTTAAGGAATCGCAAAATATTTTGCGATTCCTACGTGCATTGCATCTTGCAATTCCAAAATAGCGATTCGGTAAAAATCGCTATTTTAGAATCACAAAATGTATGCTTGATGCACGTGCCCCTTAATTATTTTTTTTTTTTTCCGTGTGCACTCTTTTACCATGTTGAGAGCAGCCCTCCGGCCCAAGAGCCACTCTCCTGGCAATATTTGGCTTCTCTGTACAATGCAGTGTAACGCAGTCTGTATCAGCGAGTTTAAATGATGGCAACTTGACCCTTTGGTTGCAGCTGTGACAGAGGGGTCCATATATAACCAGTTAATGTGTGGTTTGTTGCTTAAGCTTCCCTACCTGTAATGCAATCTACCTTTGCCACTAGGGTTCCTATTTAAGTTGGCTCTGTGTTTTTTAGCATTGGTGCTTACAGTTTGAATGATAACAAAAGCTGATATACCAAGTGGTTGGGTGTGCCTTTTTTCAGTAAGAAGGACTCTTGCCTACGCATGCAGACACAATTCATTTGATGCTGCTCCGAGATACACAGTAACGGAGTTCATTTGGCTTGCGAATCCCGGTGGACTTTTACTTAAATTCCTGGGTTGAATTACCCAGAGAGAGGTAATTATTGAAGAAAACATTAAAAGCTATTTAATTACCAGGAGCACATACAATCTACACTTACTATACACATACACACACTACTGTAAACAAAAGAGAAGGAAAAAAAAAATCACCATTGCGAGACCTATTGGCTTTGCCAATGCATGTTTTATCAGGATCAATATCTTTTCTGTCAAGACCCGCTCATTTTCCTCAGATGAAGGACAATAACCACATGCAATCTGTAATGGGCAACTCTTTTAGGGGTCTTTAAATATTAAAACATGTGCCCTTAGCAAATCCAAGGGGACTAACGAGAAATGATTTAAGGTTTTAAGGCAAGAGAACTCACTAAGTCAGTAATGAAAATGCCTACATGTATTCCATGTTGGATTACTTAAATAAAATCTATGGAGCTCTAGCCTGACCTAGCTACATCTCCCCTGCAGATACTCACAACTTCATCTTTTAGGGTCATTAAAAACTGCTAACTTTCATCTGACACTGTATCATTTTTTAATTAAAAGCATCAGGTTACAAAAATCCGTATCGCTGCTGCAGAATTGAAGCCTTAAAAACTGAGGGGCATATTATCAAGCGGCAGCGATAATTATCGCTGACTGCTCTTAGCGTGGGGAATAGTATCGCCGGCTATCGCTAAAAATTATCGCCATGCTAGCGCTGTATTAACAACGCTTAGCGCAAAGGCGATAATTTTCCAGTGATAGCGGTGTTTTCCATGGAACATCGCTGGTTTTTCAGCGATGTTCCATGGAAAACGGCGATAATCTTGTGAATAGGGCCTGTGGTCTTAGCCACACAATCCACCCCCATGTTAGGTATGCCTTAGTCAGGAATTTAGCAGACGTTAAATTCCTGCGTTAAGGCATACTTAACGCGATTTAAAATATCGTTAACCCACGTTGTTAATATGGCGATACCTGGGTTAGCGATATTTCCCCATGTTGTTTTCACAGGCACGCCTCCTTTGCATCTCATTAGCGATGCGATGGGAGGCGTGCAGAAAACGGACGCTAATTCAAGGAATCACGCGCTAGCGTGTCCTTGTTAATTAGGCAATAAAATTATCGCCGCTTTTCGTCCGAAAACGGACGCTAAAGCGGCGATAATTCTTTAACGCCGCCTTGATAATATGCCCCTGAATCTGTAGAATACAGCAAAAACTGACCCCTAACTAGGCACGTCAGAAGCTTTCGTGGTGCCAGCGATCAAACTTTTGTGGGACCTCTTTAGTTTCTGAAAGAAAAACAGCCTATAATTTAAAACACCAACTACACGGAGAAAAGAGAAAAACCAATATTAGTCGCCATCTACTGGTGTTGCCATGTTAGCTGCATCAAGAAACACTACATCAAGTCTTCCTTTTTTATTATTCACAAACTTGTTTCAACCGAAGAGCGTGGGCCTCAAAACGCAAGGAGTCTGGGGCACAGAGCTCCAGCTGCCCTCTGTGGAGGTCATGCCCTTCGGAAACTGCTCGATGGAGCCAGCATATCCTTGTTGGTTTCAAGGAGAAAGAACACTACCACTTTGGAGCTGTAGTGTCGGCCAGCAAGGCTGTCCCTTCATGACGGTGTATCAGGATACTGGTGAAACTGAAGATGGTGGAGAACCTTGCCCCTAGGCATGGAAAGATTTATGGCTGTAAGCGAAATTATTATCCAGCACTTGTGAAATGTAGTAAGACATACCCACCCATTCAATTAAATTCAAAACTTTATTGTTTTAAGTTAATAAAAACCGTAACAATGTTGCCATGTATGCAAATAATACATAAAATGTGATACTTGATTTCACAAGATTTCATAGGAATTACAGTCTCACCGGGGACCGGGATATTCCTAGGTGTTAGATAAAGGTTGAACCATCATGATTATCATTAAAAAAAAATGCCACAGTATTATTAGCGACTAACCAATAGCAAATAAAAATCATCAAACAGATATTTTATTCGTAGAAGTTAAAACGACCCTGATTATTATCAGTAAAGTGTCACAGTACTATTAAAACCTATACAATCACCATGATTTATTAGCAGATAGTCATAAATGAGATGCCGTGGTGCAACAAAGTGCCACAATTTTTTGAGTAAAAATCATGTGTACACATTGAGTGTATATTGCCTGCACTCATTGACCAACGGAAGTTCTTATGGACCTATAGGTCAAGAGCGTTCGGATCGGATAGTTTTTTCATGTAAAGTCAAGCATTTCATCATTTTGCAGTTGAGCTGAGGATCAGTTGGATCAAGTCCTTGTATTATAGCTGTCCAACAGGATCGGATGCCCTAGCATTAAAAAAAAAATTCAATAGTAAAACAGGTGCTTTCTTTAAAAAAGGGCATATACAAATCAGGTGGATAATATCCTCCTTTGCAGCACCACATAATCTACATGTCTTTGGGCTGTTGTATTTCCAGGATGTTTGGTCAGCCAAGGAAGACAGAGCTTGCCAAGACGAGTTGCCATCAGCTTTTTTTATGTGCACTGAGAACGTCATACTTAGGTATGAGGCCAGTTTCAGGCTGTCATAACACTGTAGTACCATCCAAGCATGCGTTCAGCTAGTTAGTCTGTTTTTATCATCTAAAAGCGAGTGCATTTTAGCGACTTTATTACTTGGAAAAGGCTGGGAAAGGCAAGTTCATATTCCATAGGCCTGTTGCGTTTGTTGCTTCCAATGGTGACCACAGATATTCACTTTGGATGGAATGAGGATCTGTTTCCAATGCCTGCCATAGGGCATTATTTAATAAGCTTCCTTGGTTTGACCGTATTTTATACCATGTTTTTATTGTGGAGTATCTTCTACCTAAGATTTGTTGCATAAGACCGAATTCCAGGTGAATTTGAACAAGTGAAGCATTCTGTGGGAGGCCAGACTCTCACTTATATGTATTAATTCGTAATTTGTCCAGGAGCGAAGCATCTTTACCATGCATAACAATACTTGCATATGCCACTGTTGGTTGCAATTTAGCCGCTATGACCACCAATAGTGGCTTAAAGGAGGGACCATCCAGCTTCTTAGCAGGTACAGAGATTGCATAAATTAGGGCATTTCCTTTCTTGGTGACGTACTGTTTATGCACTTGAAAGTTTAGTCTCTTGTCTATGTATAGTCCCAAGTACTTGTATCTGCTGACCTCCTCTAGGATTTCATCTCTGAGCATGATTTTGAGTGGTGGTCCAGGCCAATTCCTAATAGACATTATTTTAGTTTTTGTTGTATTGATTTCTAATTTGTTAACCTTGACATATTATGGTAGTGCAGTACGTGATCTTTGGAGTCCCACTCGTTTGGCTGAGTAAGACTATGCCGTCCGCACAGGATAGATGTGTCAAGCTTAAACTGCCCAAACATGGAGGATGAGCGCTTATCTGGTCAAGTCTTGGAGACAGGTCTGCCATGAACAAATTGAACAGATGTGGGGCTAAAACAGAGCATGTTTAAGGCCGGCTTCTGTAGCAATTCTCCTTATTAGTCTTGTGGCATTGGCTAGTTTAACTTTAATCCAGGTACGTGTGCACAACTGTTCAATAGCATGTAGTATTCTATCTGGGAGTCCCCGCTCCCTTCATTTTCCTCACAAAAAGCACCGGTCTACACAGTCAAACGTGTCTCTAATGTCTATAAAGCATAGAAGTATTTTTTTGCAGACGCTTACACTTGTCTGCTATTAGTGTAAAGGCTAGGTTGTTCATGGTGGTTCCAAACCCTCTTTGGAACCCTGTCTGATTGACTGGGACCAAGTTGTTCATGTTTGGCTATTCAACCAGTTCCTCAAGAATTAGCGATGAGTAATATTTTGCTTCAGAGTCAATAATCAATGTTAGCCTGTAGTTGACGGGGTAGGGCCTGTCTCCACCCTTGAAGACCGGAATTATTATTGGCCCTCTCAAGTTCCTGGGAATTGAGGCTGGTACTTCCACCTCCTTATATAGTGCCGACAGCGGAATTGCCAAGTATTCAGGGTCAAGTTTAAAAATAGCCGGCGGAATGCCGTTTTGTCCTGGCGCACCATCTCTTTGCCCTGCCGTTATTTCTTTTGCAACCTTCTCTGTTGGATAGTGTTGGTTTACAAGCCCAGATGGGCATTCTGGGGTAATACAGAAGTAGATTGTACCCTTTTTTTTGGGAGATGGTAATGTCTTTTGTTTCATTATCCCCAATGTTGTGGCTGATGTCCTGCTCTGAATTTTCTATGCATATACTTTTGGCAAACGTCTTGGTCAGATGAGTAGTTTATTACTCTTGTAGCTCTGCTAATACCATTTATGGTGTCCCACAAGGCCCTGGTTTCGGTTTGTTTAACATTAAAAAGGAGCTTTGTCCAAAATTCATCAGTTTTCATTATCCGGTCTACCCACAGTTTTTTTTATATTGCTTCCTCAAGTTTTTTATTTTTTACCATGTACAGGTTGGAGCATTGGGCTTTCTTGCACTCCTAACTACTCTTCTTAGATTATTTTTTTAAGGCTCTGCATTTGATCACTTGCGGACTTGCCTCCTGGATTTTTTTTTTACTACGGGAGCATGTGTTAGAAGTCTTATTGAGAAATCTGTCTATGCCTCCGGTTGGGTGCAGTTGGTTGTGTTACTAGACTCCAATGTCTCTTTCGCTATGCTGGCAAAGTCCGGAAGTGAATGGTGCGTCCACCTCAAGCGTTTCAAACTAGTTGTTTTTAGTAGGCCTAATTTAACTGGTGCAATCAAACAGAAAAAACCCCTACCTATTTATTTTACAATATGCATAACATCATGTGATATAACAGTCTAAGCAGTGCTGAAGAATAGAAAAACAGGGATATCACAAAATAAATTTATTAATTCAATATCAATGAAAGAGATATACAAATAGAAAACACACAATATATACAAAGCAGAGAATATATATAGTCCCACCACTCATTAAACACAATACACACAAGCGAGCATCCTGTGGATATTGGGGGCTGCTTGGTTGTTTATGTTGTTTTGTTAAATTGTGTATGTCACTGTACGAGTGTTGTAAGTCTGAATGAAAGAGGTATGATAGGATGCTCGCTTGTGTGTATTGTGTTTAATGAGTGGTGGGACTATATATATTCTCTGCTTTGTATATATTGTGTGTTTTCTATTTGTATATCTCTTTCATTGATATTGAATTAATAAATTTATTTTGTGATATTCCTGTTTTTCTATTTTTCAGCACTGCTTAGACTGTTATATCACATGATGTTATGCATATTGTAAAATAAATAGGTAGGGGCTTTTTCTGTTTGATTGTACTGTTGTTTCCCCTATTATTCCCCTACCTTTATTCGCCTACATAGGGGCCCCCTTTGTTTGAGTGCTAATTTAACTGGTGCACAGATGTGTCTGGGAGGGTTCATACTCGGCTCCAGGTGCTGATACGAATGGTCACTTCACGTAGTATATTTGACAGTATATTTCCTCAAGTGCAGTAGTAATGGCAAAGTGAGGATTTTATAGTCTATTAATGATCTTGAATTCACACCATAATGTGTATACCTCGGAGGCGTGTCATACTGACATCTGCTGTTTACTGCTGTTTACTACTCTCAAGCCTAGATGTTCCAAGGAAGTAACTAGATTTTTCCCATTGAGGTCAGGACGTTTTGATGGAGGACTAGTCTGCAGCTAAACTTGCTAAATTTTGTTTTCTGCAGCTAGATGCTCATCTTCATTTGGCGTTTAAATTAAGTTGGTGTTGAAATAATCTGTCACAATTATTTCCCAGGTAGGATTTGCAAACCTTACTTCCGTTATTGTGGAGAATAGTTTTTGGAATAGCGCAGTCTTTTCTTACCTTAGGGTGCACATAGACATTAATCAATATTACCGTTACTGTTGGGTGTTTATGCCACGTGCTGAACATAATTATGTGTAGACCAGAGGCTGACGGGAGTAGCGGCTTCGATGTGATATTTAATTCTGTTGATACATATAATGCAAGGCCCCCCTTTGGTCTCCCAAATCAATGTGATCTTGTGGCCTCAAGGTGATGAAGTGCATAGCCTACCAGTTGCACAGGGTCGACTAGCTAAGGTTCTTGAAGGGCATATTTTCCCTAGTTTGGTGGGGAGACACCATCATGAAATTCATACTTTGCTCCAGCAATGTTCCAGGAGAGGATGTTTAGTGAAACCTCCTAGGGCTTGCTAGTTGCTTTTTTAGGGAGGGAGGCACTCTTTTCTTGGCCATTTAAGACTAATGCTATCCAGTGCATTGGATCCTGTTTCCTACCACTTGGCTGTTTGCTTTTGATTTGAGCTGTTGTCCTGTAATGCCGCAGGCACTTTGAAGAACTGAATACACAGGGGGTGATCCCAACTCAGTACTTGGTCTTCTGGCCGGCATTAGCAGGGGCAGAAGGTAGCACGGCTTTGAGGGTTCTGATAGTGTTATACCCATGTTTTAAAATGTTGGCTGACATTCACCATTAAGAATGCAATTGCCTCTGTTCTCCAGGTGGAGAGGGTTTGCTCTGGTTGGCTATAGTCCTCATTAGGAAGAAATTTGACTGATAACAAGTCTGATGATTTAAAATGCTTCAGGATGGAAATTTCAGCAAACAGTCTCATTACGTTTCCTCTATTGAGGATAGTCTGCTGGCCTTGCTAAGCATACTGGGGAGTTAGGCGGACTTGCTGATTCGGACTATCCATTTGCTGGGAATGCGCTGTAGATAATTAGGGGTGAAGTAGCATCTCTGAATCTGTATATTAAAGGTGTGGTTTTTGGAATGGTCCCTCATAACTTTGCATTTTAATATTTACTACTATCTTATCGCCCTGGAAGTAGTTCTTTGGATTGGGACCCCACCAGACAGCTCCACGTGGGTTCTTTTCTTGTTCACTGCTTGTTAATGTGATTACTTGACTACCCGGTGTTCAACATTGGGTGAGTTCTTTGCTATTGCCACTTCCTTGTCAATTGTCAAATTTGATTCTTGTTGTGATTATTCCTGTGTTGCAAGGGACACAATATCTGCTTCTAGACCCTGTGTGTGTTTCTGGGAATAATTCACAATTTTTCCATATTGCAAACTCTGATCAGGGCTGGTTTGTGTCTGGGCGCTTTCCAATACCTTCTGTAGGTTATCTGTTGTGTCAACTGTTGTTTGCGACATGTCTAATGAATCCGAAGTTGACTGCCTTTCCTCGATTTCCTTGTCTATGACTGGGTTCGTTGGAGTGCTTACAGTTGCTAAGTCTTGTTGCTCCTGCTGAGCTTCAAAAATGGAGTATACTCTGTTGCTGCATGAGGCATCTTTCACTATACGCTGAAGGTTCTTTCTTGCCTTCTTAGCACATTTCTTGGTTTGTACTGGGATCATGGACTTGTTTTGTTCAGCATCCTTTTCCGATGGCTGGTCAGGGAGCTGGAGTGCAGTTTCAATTGGCTCTGGATTAATGGGCACCTCACCCGCGGTGCTGAGTGCCTTGCTTGGCTCTGACATATGGTGTTTCTACTTAGGGGCAGTTGCTCGGCTCTAGGGTATGCCTACTAGTCGTAGTTTTTCCTCTTGTTTAAAATACTCGCCTGGTATGGTGCTTCAATTGTCGGTAATTGGGCCACACCCAAAATTTGTTTGAAATGGTGGGTTCTTTTCTTGCACTCTAGTTATCATCTTTCATTTCCCTGTTTGCCTTTAGTACAGAGACGTGATTGGCATTTCGGTCTGTACCATCTAACTGAGCCCGCCTTGAGATTACTGAGCCGCTTCTTGACGACTTCTGACAGTTGCTTGGTCCTCATGGGTAGATTGTTCAGATAGACTTGAAATTTTGATTGGTGATTGTGTGTGCCCTTCAAGATCGTCAGCCAGATTGACAGTCTTAACCTCCATTGCCTGTATTAGATCCATAATACTTGTTCATGAAATTGAGTGTAGCCAGCAATTATCCATCTCTTCAAATGAATTGCTAATGCTAATGCAGTTTTTCTGCATAGAGGACAGGATTGAGTTTTGTCTTAGCGGTCTTATGCATGTCTTGGAATTGAATGCGGATAGTTTGATGCAAGGACCTGTGCCTGGGTCATGATGATATTACAACCTGGCATTTCTCTCTTTGCTGGGGCTGTTACTTTTACAACTTCTTTTGGATTTTGAGGCATGAGTGGGTTCGGCAGACCCACAATGTTTTCTGTTGTTGAATAGATGACTGCAGCTGGATCCTTTAAAATAGAGAATTTACCACTACAATTCATTTTCCCAAAAAGTGTCTAGATTGGCGATATCAGTGGACAGCCCTGACCTACATTTGCTTTTATTGTGTTGTTTGGTGTACTGTCTGTCTTAGGTTTCCTTGTGGTCTTTTTTTTTATTTGGTCTCTTTTGCACAACCTTGCCAGATCTCATTTTACCAGTCTCTTTGAGGTGTTTGATTTGTTAGGTTTGACAGGGGGGGAGCAGACGCCGAGCTCACAAACCGCAACCCAGCCTATTGGGCCCGTCTCAGTGGGGTCGGGCTCAACCCAATGGTGCAACCATCCTACCGTGGACCGCTGCTAAGTACCATTGCTAGGTACTTGTGATTTAAAGTTCACGATAAACTTTGTGCACAGCTGTGTGCCCAGCTTTTAAGCTACAAACAACAACAAACAGCTACAAACAACTACTGCAAATAGCAAGTTCCTCAGGAGTCTCAGAGCAAGTTTGTTTGCTGTTATGGCAGAGGGAGAGCTAAGGCAAGCAGGTACCAAGGATCTATGGACCTTATATGCTCACCCTCTGTGGCCTTTCCGGTAAATGTGCTGACATCTCAGTCAGGTAAGCGCCGCCTCGCCCCTCCCATAGAGATTTGGTCTTGATTGCCTAGGGAGGGGGACACAAGCACGCACACACGTCTTGAGGGGAAAAAGACCTCTCAGCCTGGAAGAGAAAGAGAGGCACTGAATAGTTTAGAGGACCGGGGAGCACAGCCTCCGCAGGCCTCACCAGGTCCTGGCCCGACTGCCTACCGCGTTCGCTTCCCTTACCGCTCAGACCGGCAACCCACTTCACGCCTTCATCTTACCTCACTCACACCGCACGTCCAGCTGCGAGCGAACAAGGCGAAAAAAATAGACCAATGAGGCTGGTGAAGTGGGCCAACTCGCGGACCGGTAGAGCTGCCACCGGTGCCTGGAACAAAGAACGAGCCACCTGTGTCACGCTCCGACACGAGACTCACCGATGGCAGGGATGTATCAATCACCGGCACGGGGAAAGGACAGGGCAGGCCCCTCCCGCAATGCTGACCTCAGTAGGCCCAGACGCTCTAGCACCTGGAGACCACAGTGTCGGCACTAGTCTCTGACCGGGCTTGTGTTCTCCTGCCACTCCGCAACACTCCATGCTCTGATTGGCTCTCACTGAACAGTCTTCAGGATACCAGCAAACACACCCCTTTGAGGTGCAAATCAGCATGGCCTGAGGCGTCAGTTCAAAAGACAGAAGAGGACTTGCTGCTGCCTGTGGATGGCTTGCAGGCTTCTCACACTTTTTGGAATTCAGTTTCTCATGAAGACATGTGGCACAATTAGCAAACATAAATCATTACACTATTTAATTGTATGGCCCAAAGTATAAGGACAAGTAATGTGATCAGTACGACACACTCAGCGAACAACTTTCCTGGTAAGCATACTAAGAGGCAAGATGCTGAAAACAACATAACTGCAAGGCCACAGACAATACAAAGGAAGGTGCAGGCTTCATACCTCCACCTTGCAGCGTGGTCTTCATCTCTGTTCCACTGAAGCCTAACTAAGTATACACTACATTAAGGACTACACAGACTATGGTTATAGTACCTTAATTTAGGGCATTTTTCTGAATGACAGCTGCATGTTTAGGGGACAGATTAGTCTCCATGTACAGTTAGCAGTTAATGTTAACTTTGGTTTGGAGTTATCAAAGACTTTTTGATTTTCCTAAAATTATCTGTATAATATATCTACTTTAGGAGTTTTCAGTCAGCGTTCTTCATCCATTGTTTTGTTATTGTGCCATTCAAGTTTGTGATCCGCCCACCACACCACACAGCGCGGGGCAGGGGGTAAGCACACCTCAGCCACTGGCTAACTTCACTCTGAGTGATGGTATTCGCTCCTTCACAAAGAGCACATCCACAAACACAAAGAAGTTCCCTTAAGTGCCATGGACATTTACAGTAATTCATACATTTTGAAAACAAAAAAATGGTTTTGCTTTTAACCAATGTTTTTAGGTCGAGCCTAAACAGCGCTTGCGCTGTTAGGTGATCTTTTGTGGAGTCTGACTCCTCCCATACTTTTCTGAGCAGTTAACTCCCATGGTGATTTGCCGCGGGAACGAGCAGCGGCACGCAGGGGCGGCTGCCACCTCCTCCCAAGCCAGAAACAATCCGGAAAGCACGCCTCCTGTATGGGCATTGCAGCCTCGGTAAGAGACTGGAAGGCACCAATGTAAGACTGCAGGGGGGGTGGCCAGATTGGGACAAGGGAACATGTCACTGCCAGACAGGTTACGGTTACAACGAGCTCCACTCTCAGTGAGCCGATACCAGGGTACAACAGAGATGTATCCCTTTCACCCGCGGGAACGGCTGGACCAAGCAGACCACCCCACCTCGGATGGTTGGAACCGGGTGATTATACTTTGCTGGCTCGCGCTCGGTGCACGCGACCCCGGGCCGGGGTTTTCGCACATTGTTGGAGCAGTGTTTGTGGTGCCTGTGGTACTTTGGCGCTCTTCCTCATGAGCTCCGCTTCAGTGCGCTGCCTCCTCGTCGCTCCAGCTAGCACGGGGAGTTTGGGGGGCAGCCGACCCTGGGAGGTCTGCCCCCCGGGCAGTTTGGGAGGGGGCCTAGACTGGGGAGTGGCCATCTTAGGCTGTTGGGCTGCATGAGGACTAGCCCAAATGCAGCCCAAATTTTGTAAGTATAGCCCAAGGGATATATACCCCCCTTTCGCGCTTTCCCAGCCACCATTTTAGGTTTGGTGACCTGGTGGCTGGGATTAGCGCTGTGCTTGGCATTTTTGTCAGTTAGGCAGTTATAAGTAGTGTAGGGCCGTTTACTTACCACTGTGGTATTGTAGCGTGATGGCCGGCGAGGACTATCGGGTGCTGGAGGCCGTTCGCCTGCTGAGTGAGGCGGGCCGGCTGGATTTGATTATGCCGGTGGCCTCCTCCGGCGCGCGCCCCCCTTGGCGCGCGTCTGCGGGGGTGGCGGCGGCGGTCCTGGCGTGTTCGCTGCCGCGCTCTGGTCGCTCCCTGGCTGTGCGGGGGCGTGAGGTGAGTGTGGGGGGCCGCGCGGCACAGGCCGCGGCCCCCGGGGTAGCGGGATCTGGTGTGGGGGGCGGGCGTCAAAAAAGGAAGGCAGGGGCCGGTAGGAAGGCCGCTGGGCGGGGGAGCGACTCGCGCGCCAACCCAGCGTCGCGTCCGTCTCCCCCTGGGCTGTGTGAGGAGGAGTGGGGCTGGGGGTGTGCGCAGTGCCCGCCGCGTGTCCGGTGCGGCGGGTGGGGCAGTGAGGAGTGGGGCGGGGCTGGAGCCTGCCGGCGGAGCATCCGTCTTTCATGGAGCCGGCAGACACTGTGCAGCATCGGAGCCTGCCGGCGGGGCGTCTAGCCCTGAGCGAGCCGGCAGGCAGAATGAAGAGAGGGCCCTTGTGGCGGAGTGGGGGCATGACGGCAGGGCATCTAGCCCAGAAGAAACAGGCAGGTTCCCTGGGAGGAACGAGCACGGCCGTTCGCGGGTTCGCAGAGCGGCCCCGCGTGCAGAGTGGGCAGTGGGGCCTCCGGAGTTTGTGGAGGCCCCGTTTTTATCGTCGGGGGGAGGGGGGCTGGTCAGGGCATTGTTGGGGCCTCCTCTGGAAGTGGAGGCCTCAGGCACGGGGGCGGAAGAAGGGAGTTGGGGGAAAGGGGGTTGTAGGGATGGCAGCACTAAATTAGAATTGGGGGGGCTGGCATTGTGGCGCATGGAGGGGGGAATGCAGGGTTAGAGGTACAGGAGCAGGGGGGTTATGGTGGGCGGGCACGGGGGAAGTTGGAAGGAGGGTGTGGGGTCCGGGGAAGAGGACCAAATGGATTTGGGGCAGGCGGTGGGGGGGGCCTACGTTGATGAGGGAGAGGGGAGTAGCGATGTCCCGGAGGAGTTGGAGGAGGGTGGGGGGGCCAGGGATTGGGATGGCCTGGATATATTCCAATCTTGGAATGAAGGGGTTAGGGGGTTAGATAGGGTGGGTAGGTTGGATGCGTACATGAGTCAGGGAGGGTCCTTGGGTTTGGGGGCCCGAACCGGGGGGGGATGCAGGATAGGGGGGCACGGCGTGATTGATTTGGAGTGGAGTGAGGAGGAGGGGGAGACAGGGGGGTCTGGGATGGGGTGGATTTAAAGAAGGTGAGGTGGGCTTGGGCGGCCAGTACATTAGGGGTTGGCAGGAAGAGGAGCTGGGATGGGAGGGGTACAGGTGAGGGGCCCAGCACACCAGACCATCCCTTTTTATTACAGGAGGTTTCGCAACCCGCAGCACCAGACTTGGCAAGGCTGGGAGCGGCCTGTCAGCGCCAAGGAGAAGGGAGGGTGGAGCCTGGGGCGGCGCGCCCAGTACCTGCGAGGGACCCCGTCATGGTCGGTACAAGTAGGCCTGGAGCGGGCTCACTGGCCCGCCCACCCACCAGACCCTCACGGTCTGGGGGGCAGCATCATCAGTGGAGCGGCATGGAGCGCCAGTTGCTTGAGGGGAGGAGGGGGCACTCAGCCCCTCCGGTGGAGCGAGATGATGGTTTTCAGGAATTAGATTACGGGGAGGATAGTTTGGAGGAAGGGGAAGTGAGGGATGATGGGGGCTTGGGGGGGCCCAGTAATTCTGTTGTCAGTGTGTTGCAGATGTCACGACGCTCTACGGAGGTCACGGGTCGGACATCGCGGGTGGACCGACGCTCGCCCCCCCTGGCACGGAGAGAGGACAGACGGAGGTCGGCTTCGTTAGCGCCAGGTAAGCCGCGACCTCGCATGGTGTCAGTGGGGGTGGGGGGGGACAAAGGGGAAGGGACGGGGGGTCGGTTGCAAAAGGGTAAGTATGTGCAGGACGCGGGTGTGGGGACGGATGGGGCATTGCCGGCTGCTCCGGGGAGCGGGGCGGGCATCGGCTCGGGCCCGGTGTCACTGGATAGCGAGGGAGATAAAAAAGCAGATCCCAAGGCAGCGGAATCCGACACTAAGGTAGAGAGCAAAGAATTGAAGGTAAACGCTTGCCTTACATGGGCGTCACAAAACCTTTGAGCGCCCATCTAATGCTTTCCACTAAGGAAATAATTTGGAAGGGTGAATATGTGGAAATGTTAAAACTCCTCCACAGGGAAGTGCGGGCCAAGGAGGGCTCAAAGGAGGAGGAATATGAGTTGGCCAAACGGCCAAGGGTGCCGCTCATGATTGAGAATTGGACGGCGGCATTTTTAATCTATGCGAGTGTATACTGTGAGAAGTTTCCGGATCGTTGTGTGGCCATGTTTAAGTACATGGACGTAATTCGGAATGCCCAGATCACGGGGGGCGGCTTTGCCTGGGCACAGTACGACGAGGAATTTCGGGCGCGTATGGCTTGGGACCCCGAGGCCAAGTGGGGGGAATTGGATGCTGACCTGTGGCAGCACACAATGGGTTTAGCCGGGGCGGGAAAGACCATATTCACGGCCAGTGGCCTACCACTGGTGTATCGGCCCTTTCAAGGGTGACCCACCCGCGGGGGGGTGGGGAGTGTGGGCCGGGGACAGACAGGGTCAAGAGGGGCATGTTGGGATTTCAATAAAGGCCTGTGCACCATCGAATATTGTAAGTTCCGTCATGAATGTTCAGGTTGCGGGGGTCGGCACACGCTGGCCAATTGCTGGGGGGGAGGACAGGGTACACAGGGGGGGACACAGTGGCAGGCATGGGGTTCAAGGGGGGGAGCCAGCAACAGCAGTTTTCAGGGGGAAGGGGGGCTAAGGGGTCTGGGGCCAAGGGCTCGTACTCCGGTTAGGATCGAAAAGCTGGTGGCGGCCTTGGAGACGTATGACAATAAGGGGTCCGCGGACTGGCTACGCCGGGGATTTTTGGAGGGATTTCGACTGGGGTATGACGGGCCTAGGACACGACGATGGGCGGACAATTTGAAATCGGCAAAAGAGCACCCTGAGGTGGTGTTGGAAAAGCTGGACAAAGAGGTACGGGAGGGCCGTATGGCGGGCCCCTTTGCGGTTTGGCCATTACCAAATTTAATTATGTCACCGATTGGTGTGGTGCCTAAAAAAGACCCAGGTCAGTTTCGGTTGATCCAGCATTTGTCGTGGCCCGAGGGGGGCTCCGTAAACGATTTTATTGATGAACAAGAGGCATCGGTGTCTTATTCGTCTGTTGACGTTGCCATGTCCCTGGTGGTGACGGCGGGCGCAACGGCGATGATGGCAAAGTGCGACATAAAGTCCGCTTTCCGGTTGCTGCCAGTCCACCCAGAGGACTGGGATCTTCTGGGCGTCCATTTTGATGGTAAATGGTACGTAGACAAGGCATTACCGATGGGCTGCTCTATGTCCTGCGCACTTTTCGAATGTTTCAGTACGTTCTTGCAGTGGCTTTTTACGGAACGGACGGGTCACCAAGGAGTTACGCACTACCTGGATGACTTTTTCTTTGTGGGCACCCCAAACTCCACGGACTGCCAGTCAGCGCTGGACAGTTTTACTGAGATCATGGGGGAATTGGGGGTGCCTTTGGAACCGGAGAAGACAATGGGACCCTGCTTGGCTTTGTCCTTTTTGGGCATTGAATTGGACTCCTGCAGGATGGAGGCAAGGTTGCCGGTGGACAAACAGCAGCATATGTTGGGACTGTTGGAGACAATGCTGTCCAGGCAGAAAGTGACTGTGAAAGAGATTCAGGTGCTGCTGGGCCACCTCAATTTTGCGTGTCGGGTGGTGTGGGTAGGTCGGACTTTCTGCAGGCGCCTGGGGAGGGCGTTGGCGGGCCACGGACCGCCCGACCATCATGTGCGGCTGTCAGGAGGGGTGCGGGAAGACCTGCGGATGTGGCAGTTTTTTCTGCAGAATTTCAATGGAATCCCCCTAGAGCGAGAGGAGGACATGGTGTGGGACATCCAGATTTTCTTGGATGCAGCGGGAAGCGAGGGTTTTTGCCTGTTCTGGAAAGGGCATTGGTGCGCTGAACAGTGGCCGACGGAATGGGCGGGGGGTGGGAGGAGCATCGCGTTTTGGAATTCTTTCCCCTGGTAGTAGCGATCACGCTGTGGGGGAACGGTTGGCACACAGGAGGGTGACGTTCCGCATTGACAACATGTCAGTAGTGGAGGTTGTAAACAGGCAGTCGGCTAGAGATGCACAAGTGTTGAAACTGCTGAGGGTGTTTGTTCTGGGCTGTTTGCGTTTTGATATTGCATTTCAGGCATTGCATGTTCCTGGGGTGGACAATGACATAGCTGATGCTTTGTCTCGTTCACAGTGGGGGAGATTCCGTGGACTAGCCAAGGACGTGGACGAGACCCCGACCAGCATGCCGCGGCATTTGTGGAAAGTAGGCAACACAGGATGTTGCAGCTGGTTTTAGATTCGCTGGCGGTTTCCACGCGACGGACGTACAGCATGGCCTGGGGGGATTTCCTGAATTCTGGTGCACGATGGCGCAGTTCACCGAGGCAGCGACAGGAGGACGTGATACAATTCATCTTGGACCTAATTGGAAAAAGGTTATCTAGGGTTACCATCGTGGGGAAGTTGGCGGGAATTGCGTTTATGGGGAAGCTGTTGTGGGGCTATGTGCCCTCAGCGGGCGAGTTAGGTACGCGGATGCTGGAGGGGTGGGCCAGGGAGTGTGGGTGGGTAGGCAGGGTCCACAATCCCATGTCTATGGGATTTGCTGATGAAAGTGCTGGCGGCCCTGCCGGAGATATGCGTGAATGATCATGAGACTTTGTTGTTCTCTACGTTAATGGTGTGGATGTTTTTTGGGGCGTTTCGGGTGTCAGAGTTGCTGGGCACAAAGTTATCGTTGGGATTGCTCTGGTCGGAGGTGTCTCTGCGGGAGGGGGGGTGTGTATTTGGCTTCGCGGAGGGAAGACTGACCAGCGGGGCAGGGGTCAATGGGTGTCCTTAAGGGCTAGTCAGCCGCGGTCCACCTGTCCATACAGGTGGGCGGTACGGTGGAAGGAGGCCAACCCCTCCACGGAGGGGAGGGTATTTTGTCATGCCAATGGCAGGATAGCTACGGGTTATCAGTTACTGTCCATGATGCGTAGGACGCTGGCTCACTTGGGGATTGAAGGGAAAGGTTTTGGCACGCATTCATTCCGGATCGGGGCGGCTTCAGAGGCTAACAACAGGGGCTGGGAGCAGGGGGATATCATGCGTCTGGGCAGGTGGTCTTCTTCTTGCTAACAGCGTTACGTGCGCAGCACGCAAGGGGGGGTTTAGCGCGGTTGTACTGTTTTCCTGGGGTTTACATGTTTTTCTTGTTAAAGGTTCAGTGATGGGCCCCATGGCCCAGGAGTTGGATATCTGGATCGTGGGGCACTCTTTCGTCAAGTGGGCACAGGTCCAGGCTCGCTCCAGTTACTTCGGAGAGCATTTGGGTTTCAATAAAGAGTTGTTCCATGTTCATTGGCGGGGTAAAGGGGGTATGCGCTGGCGGGAGTTGCTGGCAGTGTTGAATGACATTTTGCGGGCTGGTAGGTGCCCGGATGTGCTGTTATTGCACTTGGGAGAAAATGATATGGTGCAGGAGACGGGTTTAGTGCTCATGCGCCGTATGAAGCGGGATTTGGAGTTGATCAAGGGTCAATGGGCGGGGGTCACCGTCATTTGGACGGAGTTTATGCCCCGCAGAGTTTGGAGGGGGCGGTTCAGACGGCGGCAGTGGACAGGGCAAGGTGTAAGGTGAATACAGAAATGATCCGTTTTTGCAGACACCTGGGTTTTCATAGGGTGGTGCATCGGGACATCCGGTATGACACTCCGGAATTTTTTAAGGGGGATGGGGTTCATCTGTCTAAGATGGGGATGGACCTATACCTTTGGAAGTAAGAGAGGTGTTAGCTAGACTATGCGGCGCCAGGTGAGCGACCAGGGGAGGGTTCCTAGAGGGCAGGGGGGGCAGGAAAATGGGGAGGCGGCGTTGCCTCTAGCTCCCGCCTTTTCCTGAATGGCGGGGATTTGTTCAAAGTTGGCCAAGATTGCCGGATGTTTTTAGTTAAAGGTTGGTAGTTTGGGAGCAGGGTCAGGAAAAGGGTAAACAGGTAGGATAAGTTTAGGATAACTTTAGATTAGGGGTTTTCTGAGTTACAGTTGCAGAAAGGCAGGTACAGGTTGGGGTCATTGGAGGACAGGACTGGGAAATGCAATGTTGGGTAACGTTGGGTAATACGGTTGTTATGTAATGTTATGTAATGTTATGGAGTGTTAATTTGTATTCGGAAGGGTGGGGGACTTGATGTGGGGATCGTAGGGGTGGGGGAGGGACCATGGGGTCAGGTAATTTAATGTATAGTGAGGCGTTAGTTTGTAAGGCAGTTGCCAGTGTTTAATAAAGTGTGATATGCACCTGTTTCAATAAAGCGGCCTTTTACACACACAAATCAGTCTCAGTCTGGCTTGCCCCTCATCCCTCCCAATCTCCCGTGTATGGACACCAAGGACCGGGGCGTAGACTGTGAATCCGTACCAGGAGAGCAGGGGCGGTGGGGCGACGGCTCGAAGTCTCCCATCTCTATCTGGCGGGGGGGGGGCAGAGCTTCACATGCCCCCTCCTTCAGGCTCTTAACAGGTGTTTCCCTGCAGCACGCTCGGCTGCTTCTGCTGGCCTGCTTGCCACAGGCATTATTATGCAGCCGGTCGGGCCTTGTTCTCACTCTTGCTTTGGGCACAGTCAACTTTAGCAGGGGATAATTTATTTATTGTTTCCCTATGCGGATCTGCCAGCTCGGACTGTTCCTTTAAATAAAAAAATATGTGAGCCCAGCATCTACGGTTCACGTGGGTCCCGCCACGACCCTCTGGTGTCCCTAAATAAACAAAGAGCAAGTGCAGCTATGCTGCTTCACTTGGACAGCGTGTACTCTTAATTTTCCGGGCAGGTATGTCACCGTTAATTTGGCCCAATCAAGCTGTACTTTGTTTCTTCCCAGTGCTGCCTGTTCCCACAGAAATACAGTGGATCTGGGGTCCTGCACTGCAGGGTGTTTTTGTGGCCGGCGCCATGTCACAAGCCGACTCTCCTTTGCTGTGGTGCCCCATACCCCCACTCTGATAATGGGGTGGTGATAATGCCACACATCAAACCCAGTGTATTGTGTTGTTGACACCTCTGTGTCAACAACCTTTATGTTTTGGTAGCCCAACCCCCTAGGCATGTGTACGGGAGGGGCTGTGTCATATACGGAGGGGTGCACACATAAGTGCCAGGCTGCCAAGACACTAGGTTGCAGCCAGTAATCTACCAGCTGTAAGCTGAAACATTCAGGTCAGAGGCCAGTTCCGGTAATAGTTAAATCCCAGCAATGCATATCAGTAGCATTTATAAATGACGAAAGTCAGCCGTTCTTTATAAATGAACAGCTTTTGTTCCGAACATGTCATTGAAACAGCTCTTAACATCACATCATTTCAATAGTAAACATCTGAGCTGGAGACAAGTGCTACCGAGACAGCCCCGGCTAGATGCACATATGTGTTGGTCTGCATCAGTGTGATTCTTGTTTAGGACGACATGGCAACTTGTGCACTTGAGATTTACTAATTTGCGCAGGATCACACAGCGCAGAAAAAACTCTCTCTGCTGTCTGACTTTTAACAATTTCTGCCAACTAATTACTCTTTCACTTCAACCACCTTTTGAAATGTCAGTCTGTGACTCTTCTATCTTTGTTTATCATTTCAGAGGATAGTGCCTTGCTCAGGTGGTGGGGGTTATATGAAGGCATCTAAATATCTGTTAGGTGCACCATTCACAGCCAGGGAAGTAGCAGTCTCTCTGTAGCTCACATGTTGTAGGCAGCAATTTTGTCTTTGGGATGGCCTGCATTTTTTTCCAACACATTGTCACAGAGCTCCTGAGAGAGGACCCAGCAGTGACAGACCAGAGAGAGCCAGGAAGTGGCCATGCAGCAACGAGGCAAGCCAGTGAGGACTCACTCAGAACACAGACAGCACCCACATACATTACTGCCTGCAGCTACCCGAGTGCCTCCCTTGCTGGCCAAAGCCACTCTATGGCTTATTCTGGCACTGCAGTGAAGATAAAAGCTGGCGGCTAGGCCAGAGTCCAGCAGAGCACTGAAGACGTGCAATAAGGATGCGGGTCAAATACATTATGGCTTACAGAACAAAACATTTAGCCATTTCATCGTCAGATAAACACATATAATATGCATAACCATACTCCTTAAAAGAATGACAAATCATGCAAGTTACAGAAACTGGGAAAATGCAGTTTTTTCTTTTACATTTACCTGATAAAAACTCAGCTGGTTAATCAATGCAGATGTTGTGTCTGTGCGTAACCAGAGAGAAACAGAATTGAGCAATGGTTTGTGCAGTGGAGAATAGTGAGTTTTGTATAGTGCTAAAAAGTCCCAGCCTGCAAATTGAAGCAATGGGAATATGCAAGTCATTCTAAAATTGAATTACACAAAATGTGTAGAGATTTAGTGTTTATTATAAAATGTATTGAAATCTATATTTTTAGTAATAGGCTATCAGACTTTAGTGCTGATTTTTACTGTGTTCATTTCAAGGACACACTTCAGAACTCAGCTTGCAACACCTTTAAATTATCTATAAAAACAATTTTTTGTCACCATGAAGCATCACATGACTCTAAAGACAAGTACAGCTTTTAGTGTGGCAGGAAGACTTGAAATATTTCTCAGGCAAGCACACCAGTCCTCTTTTCATGTTTCGAGATTTCAGAAGGGGTTGTAGGCAAGTGACCTTCCTTTTCAGGAGTTTATTCAGTAGTTTCAGCATCTTTACAGAGCTTCTCATTGCTCAAAAGCATGCAATTGCTGATATTTATCTTTTTCCATGCACTCCATTGCTTGGTTTTACTCGCACCATAGTGCCACTCTTAGTGTCACACATTTTGTCACTGAATGTCACTCAGAAGTATACCAAAACCATGGAAATGTCACACACAAGTACTCTGAAAACTTGACAGCTATGTAAGGAAAGCCCTTCAGCAAAACATATAATTATTCTTCACCGGACCAATGCAACAGGGCAAATCAGTTTACCAACTGGATTTATTAGTATTTTTCGATGTCTGTGCATCCTGTGAAAAATCGCAGCTTTTTTCAGAATGTGCTTGTACCAGTCAGGGGGATAATGTTTACGTCCTAGCACCACTCCTCGGAGCACTTATTCTGCAGGCAGATCGAGCTGATAAGGAAAATGCTACTTACCCAGTATGCATCTGTTCTTGGCATTTAGAGCTGTAGAGTCATATGCTATGCATAGATCGCCATCTAGTGTTGTGTCCGGATGTTGCACTTTGTTTTTCTTCGAAGACGTCTTTCCAGTCACGAGGTAGGTGACTCCTCCTTTCTGTGATAGTGCGCATGGGCATCGACTCCATTGTTAGATTGTTTTCCCGCAGAGGGTGATAATGGAGATAGTAGGAGTAGTAAAAGGAGATGTCCATGAATGCATGTATCTAAGTAAGATATTACTGCACCAGGTATAGTTACCCGGGGAGGTGGGTGGGCGCATATGACTCTACAGCTCTATATGCCAAGAACAGATGCATACTGGGTAAGTAGCATTTTCCGTTCGAGGCATATGAGCTGTAGATCATATGCTATGCATAGACTATATAGCAGTTATCTCCCAAAGCGGTGGCTAACCTGTATCTGTTGCAGTAGTCTGAAATAGTGTTCGTAAAACTGCCTGGCCCATTCTAGGTGGTGTCTTGCTAACACATCTACACAATAGTGTTTTGTGAATGTGTGAGGTGTAGACCTTGTTGCAGCTTTGAATATGTCATCTATGGGTATATTTCCTAAGAATGCCATAGAAGCCCCCAGTTTGCGAGTAGAGTGTGCTCTAGGGGGAACTGTTAATGTTCTTTTTGCTTTTGCGTAGCAGATTTGAATGTACTTGACTATCCACCTTGCAATTCCTGATTTTGATATGGGATTGCCTTCGTGTGGTGGAGCAAAAGCGACAAAAAGTTGATTTGTGTTACGGAAAGGTTTTGTCCTTTCTATGTAATACAGCAATGCTCTCTTTACATCTAATGTGTGTAGAGCACGTTCTGTCACTGAATCTGGTTGAGGGAAGAACACTGTTAACTCAACAGATTGATTGATGTGAAAAGCCAAAATGACTTTAGGAAGGAATTTAGGATTAGTCCGAAGAACTACTTTATTTTGGTGCATTTGTAAAAAAGGTTCTTCTATAGTTAATGCCTGAAGCTCACTTACTCTTCTGAGTGATGTGATAGCCACCAGGAAAGCAGTTTTCCATGTGAGAAATTGCAGTTCACATTTGTTCAATGGCTCAAAGGGTGGACCCATTAGTCTGGTGAGGACAATGTTGAGATTCCATACTGGAGCAGGTGGACGTCTCGGGGGGAATAACTCTTTTGAGTCCTTCCATACACGCTTTAATGACAGGTACTCTAAAAAGAGATAGATGTCTATTTTGTAGGTATGCAGCTAGATGTAAACGTATGGAGTTGTATGCTAAATTGGAACGTTGTAGATGTAACAAATAGCATATAATGTTTTGGACAGAAGCATCAAGTGGGTTGATGTGGTTGTTATTACAGTAAATCACAAACCCCTTCCACTTTGCTGCATAGCAGGCTCTTGTGGTAGGACGTCTAGCTTCCTTGATGATAGTCATACAGTCTGGTGGTAGATTAAGATAGCCAAACTCTAAGACTTCAGGTGCCAGATCGCCAGATTGAGTTGACTGGGGTCTGGGTGTCTTATGTTTCCATGGCTCTGTGTGAGGAGATTGGGTGTAAGACGTAGTTTTTGATAAGGAACTACCGAGAGTTCCAATAGGGTTGTGAACCATGGTTGACGTGCCCATGTGGGAGCAACTAGGATTAGTGTCAGGGACGCTTGTTTGAGTGTCCGAACCACTAATGGAATGAGTGGGAGAGGCGGAAAAGCGTAAGCAAATATCCCTGACCAGTTCATCCATAGTGCATTGCCTTTGGACAATGGGTGTGGATACCTGGACGCGAAGTTTGGCCATTTTGCGTTTAGGTGTGTGGCGAACAGGTCTACGTTTGGAAAGCCTTGGAAACTTGAGGGTGTATTTCCCATTCGTGGACTTGCTGTGTCTGATGACTTAGCAGGTCTGCCATCTGATTGTCTTCTCCTGGGAGATGTTCTGCTAGGAGATAGATCTTGTGATGAATGGCCCACCTCCAGATGTCCTGGGCTAGGTGGGACAGTTGGAGGGAGTGTGTCCCCCCTGTTTTTGTATGTAATACATAGCTGTCATGTTGTCGGTACGAACTAGGACAGTTTCTCCCGTCAGCTGGGTTTGAAAAGCTTTGAGGACCAGAAATATGGCCATGAGCTCTAAATGGTTGATGTGGAGCAACTTTTGTTGGTGACTCCACAGTCCTTGTACTGTGTGTTGCTGTAGATGAGCACCCCAGCCAGTTAGAGACGCGTCCGCTGTTAGTACTGTCTGTGGAACCGGGTCTATGAAGGGCCGTCCTTTTGACAGATTTTGTGTGTTCCACCACTGCAGAGAGCGATGAGTACGGCTGCTTGCCAACACTAGATCGGTTAATAGACCGTGGGACTAGTTCCACTGACTGGCTAAGCATTCCTGGAGCGCACGTATGTGGAGCCTGGCATATGGGACGATCATGATGCAAGATGCCATCATCCCCAGCAGTTGCATGTAAGCCTGAGCTGGAAGAGATTGATTGGGTTCAAACTGAAGAACCAAAGCCTGAATGTTGCGAATTCTGGCTGCGATGGGAAACGCCAGAGCCTTTTGAGTATCTAAAGTGGCTCCTAGGTAGTTCTGAATATTGGCCGGCTGAAGATGTGACTTCGGCACATTGACTGTGAACCCTAGTCGATGTAGTAACTTGATGGTTATGTAAGTGTATTTGAGACACTGTTGGTAGGTGCTGGCTTTGATGAGCCAGTCGTCTAAGTATGGGAAGACATGGATGCTTTGTTTCCTGAGATGAATGCAAAAACAACAATTGATGGACAGAATGCAGAACAATGTCGTACATTCACCCCAGTACAGAGATCTGGGCCTAAATCCATCGTTTTTTTGCTCACCATGCCAATCCAGTTTGGACCCAGCCATATGCAAATCAGTCTTGACCCTGCGCCCAATGGGAACAGTCCAGCCTGAACTGCCAGGCCAGGTCCTCCCTGGACTGGAAACAAGCATCCTAGGACCGGTTTTGGGCTTTCAGCCCTCATCAGCCAGGATAGCTTGACTCCAGTGGCATGGAGAGCACAGGACCCACATCTGGGCATACCCGTCCCATTCGGGGTGACAAATGCAAAAACAACAATTGATGGACAGAATGCAGAACAATGTCGTACATTCACCCCAGTACAGAGATCTGGGCCTAAATCCATCGTTTTTCGTCCAGGGAGGACCTGGCTTGGCAGTTTGGTCTGGACTGTTCCCATGAGGCACAGGGTCAAGATTGATTTGCATATGGCCAGGTCTAAACTGGGGTGGCATGGTGAGCAAAAGAATGATGGATTTAACCCAGATCTCTTGACTGGGGGTGAATGTTTTGATTTGTTCTGCATACCGTCCATCAATTGTGTGTCTTTTGCTTTCTCGCCATAAGTGCGCCAGGTATGCCCAGACGTGGGTCATGGGCTCACTGTGCCACTGGAATCAAGCTATCCTGGCTGAAGAGGGGTGAAACCCCGAAACCGGTCCTAGGATGCTTGTTTCCGGTCCAGGGAGGACCTGGCTTGGCAGTTCGATCTGGACTGTTCTCATGAGGCACAGGGTCAAGATTGATTTGCATATGGCCAGGTCTAAACTGGGGTGGCATGGTGAGCAAAAGAATGATGGATGTAACCCAGATCTCTTGACTGGGGGTGAATGTTTTGATTTGTTCTGCATTCCGTCCATCAATTGTGTGTCTTGTTTCCTGAGATGAGCAGCTACTACTGCCAGACATTTTGTGAAGACTCTGGGGGCAGTGGTGACTCTGAATGGGAGTACCTTGAACTGGTAATGTTGGCCCGCTAGCACAAACCTGAGAAATTTGCGATGAGCAGGGTGGATTGGGATGTGAAAGTAGGCGTCCTTTAAGTCTAGGGTGGACAGAAAGTCGCCTATTTGCAAAAGAGGTAGTACCTGTTGAAGCGTTACCAAGTGAAAATGGTCTGACTGTATGTAAAAATTGAGTTCTCTGAGATCTAAGATTTGTCTGAGAGACCTGTCCTTTTTTGGTATTAGGAAGTAAAAGGAGTACACGCCCGACCCTTGGTGTTGTAGTGGTACGGGCTCTAAAGCTCCTTTTTAAAGTAGAGACTGTACCTCTTGTTTGAGGAGGTGTAGATGATCCGATGAGAGTTTGTGTGACTTTGAGGGAACATTTGGAGGAGTATTGATGAACTCCAGGCAGTAACCAGAACAGATAATTTGTAGAACCCACATGTCTGTTGTTATTGACTGCCAAGCTGGTAAGAAATTTGACAGTCTTCCCCCGACAGGTGTTAGGTGGTCGGGGGGAAGGAGAGGTGAGTCACTGTTTTGTATTGGAGGGGGAGGGGTGTGTGTTTGAACCTCTACCTCTTCCCTTACCGTTATTTCCTCTGTAACCCCCTCTGAAGTAGGTTTTAGAGCCAGAGGGTTGGTTATTACCCTTGTAGGTGGAGGTATTTTCTGAGGAAGAATTCTTGGACCCCGCTCGATAGAAAGAGCGTCGAAAGGAACCACAGCCTTGTGGTGACTGAAGAGCCCCCATGGATTTGGCCACTTTGGTGTCTTTCTTCATCTTTTCCAGTGAAGAGTCTACCACTGGGCCAAAAAGGTGTTCCTTATCAAAAGGTGTCCCCTAATGTACGCTGAGTCAGATGGTGCAGACTTATATTTTTTGTCTACTCTTGGGGTAATGATACGTGCCCTGACAGGATCACTAAAGATATCATCCACATGTCTGATCATACCCTTGAGCATTGGTAAAGTGTGTGATGACTTTTGCGTAGTGCTAAGGGTCTCGAAAAGGAAATCTTCTTCGAGGGAATCTTTGTGAAGCTGCACCCCATGGTAAGTGGCAGCCCTAACCAGCAATTCAATGTAACCTACACTGTCGTCTGGAGGAGAGGGTTTGGTAGGATATAAGTCAGGATCATTGCCTGTGGGTGAGTTAATGTTATAGTCGTCCCATGGGTCTGCAGGTATTGGCTGACTATCGTCATCCCCATCCCCATCCCCATTATCATCCCCATCATCCTGGTTTTCAGGTGTATGTGGTGAGTGCTGAGTTGAAGTAGGCACAGGTATAGACTGTGGAGAAGGAGGAGATGGGATAGGAGGAGGAAGAGGAGGAGGAGAAGGGTTTGTTCCGACAGTTCTCTTCTTCAAAGGAATGTGATATTCCTCTTCAGCATCAGTCCTTCTTTTTAGAGTCACTGTGGTGGTGATATGCCCAGTTTTGGATGAATGTACAGCACTTTTTGTTTCGGGATCGGTTTATCGAGCGGATAGTCGAAACTGTGCTTTTTTAGTGATTTCGGTGCCTGCGGTTGTTTCGGTGCCGAAGGTTTCGGTGCCTAAGGTTTAGGGGCTGGTGTTTTCGGATCCGAAGTGTGTTTCGGTGCTGAGTGTTGTGGGTCGGAGCTGGACTTAGATTTCGATCCCGAAGGTTTCAACTCAGTGCCCGATTTGGCCTGGGGTTTTTCGGAGCCGGAAGGCTTTTTCGTAGGCTTTGGTGCCGGGCCAGAAGGCGGGGCGTCGGAAGCGTGGACTCGGTGCCGACCGGAGCCCGAGGGCGCGGGTTGGTCCGGAGCCTTCTTTTTTGTTTGAGGTGGATTTCGAGGCGAGGGAGTATCTGTACTTACAGTACGTTGACACTGTGGGATGTCTTCATCCTGGTCGGAGCCGTACTTGGAAACGGAGATCGGTTCCTGTTCTTCCTCGGCCCGATAGCATCGCCAGCTTCTTCCTCCGATTCAGTCCCTTAGAGGTCCGGAATGGAGCGTGTGTGTTGGCTCTGCATGTGGCAACGTCGAGCCTGACTGTCGTGAAGCGTCTTCTTGGAGCAGAAAGCTTTGCACGCGTCGCAGTCCTGTTCACTGTGCTCAGGGGACAAGCACAGGTTGCACACTTCGTGTGAGTCGGTGCGCGGGTATTTCGCATGGCACCTAGGGCAGAATTTAAATGGAGTTCGTTCCATCGACTGCAAGTCGGACCGACGCGGGTAGACCCGACGGCCTACCATGAGCTCTCCGATCGAAAGAGGGTTTTTTGTCAGTAAACACAACACGCGAAGAATGGAATATGCAATCGGAAACAATACCGTAGAGGTAGAATGTCTTGCGCGCCGAGGGAAACCGAAGGAATGGTGTTGTACCGGAGCGCATCGACTAACATCCGAACCCGATGGCGGAATAAAACAATCTAACAATGGAGTCGATGCCCATGCGCACTATCACTGAAAGGAGGAGTCACCTACCTCGTGACTGGAAAGACTTCTTCGTAGAAAAACAAAGTGCAAACATCCGGACCCAACACTAGATGGCGATCTATGCATAGCATATGATCTACAGCTCATATGCTCGAACACAATGCTATCTATCCGCGGGGCTCTTGGGCGCCTTCACTGCGAGGAGAGCAGGAAATGTGAATGGAGCTGCCACATCACATCTCCATGTGGAAAGCACGCCATTTAAGCAACGCTTCTCAGGAGAGAGAGGCGTGCTTTCTGAAAGCACATTGTACCTAACGCTGCCTGTGCTTGCTAATGGATGTGTACGGACAATGCCCCCCACAGCAGACAGGCATCTTGTCCTTTGGGCCCCAACTGTGTAAACATGCACTGATGCCACACGTCAGTCCCAACATAGATGTCTTGAAATGGCGTGACTAATGACCGAGAGGCAAAAGGGAGGGCTCATTTGCCAGGTTCTGCTCAGATGACGTCGAGGCTGGCCCACTGTTCACTGTTATAATGCCTAGCACAAAGATGAAACTGGGTCACATTTGAGGGTGTATTTTTGATTAAACATACAGTGCCATAAGGAGGTGATCATTACATCAGTCTAGTGTTTACAGGTGCTTTCCTTCATTGCACATTCCAGAGAGAAAGGCTGTTACACATGGAAGGTATAGCTGATGAGTTAGAAAAGGAGATCATTGGCCAGAAGGAGTGAAGAAATTAAAATATTATTTGAGAAAATCAGAAAAGAAACCAGAACAAGTAAACGAAGTTACGAGTCAAACGCAACCTAAACAAACCTTACTAAAACTTACACGAAGAAGCCCGAGATTGAGAAACTTAAATAGAAAATACAAGACCCCTGAGTGGACCTACGTTATACTCGAAGAATTTGAAAACTTAGATTTAAGTGAAGAAACAGAAAGGGTTCATGTTGCACAGATTGATGAAAGCAAATTGAGACCTCCTTAAAATAAAAAGAAAATTAAACAGACAAAGAAAGAAAAAGAGAGAAGAAATTTTCTAAGATTAAAATGGCAGAAGTTGAAGTCACAGAAAGACCAAAACGAGGTTGTAAACAAAAATGTTTTAGATTTTGTTTTTGTAGTATTTTATTAATAGTATTAGTATGGTTATTCCTAACAGTAGGAGTACCTTTGTTAATGGGAACAAGTGACAAAAATAATACCATTACTAATGAAAAGGTAGATAGAATAAAGGGAACTAAAATAGAAATAGGGGTAGAAGATGAGGCAAATTATCATAATGAGTCAGATTATAATATGTCTTCAAATGTGTTTATTAAATTGTTATTCCAGTGTATGAAGTTACCCTCATCAGTAGCAGAAGGGGTGACATATCACCATATACCTTTAACGTATGGTGTGTCATGTAGTGTTTTATCAAGTTTATTTTATGCAACAGGGAGACTTCAGTATTTTTATTCAAATCTAGATGTAGTATTTTCAGAATTGCCTATTAGAAAGAAAATGAATCCAGTAGCTAGTAGTAGGAATGCACAGTTTATGGGTGAATTATTTTTAACAATGAGATGAATAGATATAGCTCAGGCACACAACAATAATTTAACTTGTATTTTACGCGAAGAAGAAAAAGAGTTCTTGAATTTAGTAGAAGAAAGGAGACAGGATTTAATAAAGAAAGTTGCTGAACAGAAAACCCATGTACCTCCATGGGCTGAGAAAGAGGGAATCTATGCAAAAGGCAAGGCTCATGCTGCGATGTCCCTGGATTTTGTGAAAAGGGGAACATTTTGCCTCCACAGATTAAAGACAGATTATAATAATAATTACATTGGTTCCAGTGAGTGTGAACACAACTTCCTAATTTTAGGAGGGTGGGGACTAAAAGGGGGAACCGATCCTGTATTTCCAGGAGTTTATTATGTCTGCTGGAACAATGCCTATTATAGGTTACCTGCAAGATGGTACGGGAGCTGTTATTTTGGAATAGTTTTCCCGAAAATATATCATGTGGACAGAATCAATGGAATCAATGGAAATTCTAATGAACTAACACGAAGAAGGAGAGCTAGTTTTTCTGAAATAGTAGGAGATATATTTAGTGCATTGATACCCTCAGTTGGAGTCATTCTAAATTCGCAGAAAATTTGTAAGTTATCAACCATAGTTGATCGTCTTTCTACAGACACTGCAGGAGGATTCTTAATGATTAACACAGAAATGGATGCAATTAGGTCTATGGTTTTACAAAACCGTCTTGCTCTTGATATTTTATTAGCAAAAGAGGGTGGAGTCTGGGGCATGTTGAAAATTCAACATTGCTGCACTTATATTCCGGACAAGAGTAAAGAAATTAAAGGATATATTGGGAATATTACAAGAATGCACAATGATTTGACCCAACTGGAGGTTGACAGTGTATGGGGAAAACTAACAAAGAGTATAACATCAATAGGGAAATGGTTTACTGATTTTGGGAAACGTTTTCTAGGTCAAATAATGTTACCATTAGTTGTGATAATGACAATAGTAATGATATTAATGATTACATATAAATGTTGTAAAAATAGAGGGAAAGGAAAAATACATTTAGAAAGAGAGGGAAAAGGAAAGAAACGGAAAAGAGAATATGAGGCGATACAACTAGAAGAAATGAAAGGAAAGATATATAAGAAGATCAAAGATTTAGAAGGAAAAGAAGTAACAGATGGAAGAATGAGAAAAGAAATAGAAAATTGAGATGTGCTAAAGTTGGCATCTGGGATGGGATGGGTAATTTTGTGATGGCTTAAAATGCCATCAGAGAGGGGATTGATGGAGCAAGGACTCGGAAAAAGACTTGCTCGGAAGCAATCCTCTCGTTTAACTCACTAACGAATTACTAACAATGTCTTGTGAAATAATAACACGCACAACAGAAAACACGCGGGTTAGCGAAGCTTGCGTATGTGTGTACTAATATAGATAACAACGAAAACGGACCAATCCAGCTTTAACTGGGAAATCTATATCGCGCATGCGTCAATTGCATCTACGCAATATGACGAGGTAACGCTTGGAGGGAAATTCTCGCGCATGTGCAGAAGGCATTAAAATTGAGTCTTTAAGACTCACGTGCATGGCATCTGCTTAGCTGAAATGAAAACCTGCTATTTTACTAATGCTAATGCGGGGAAAGTATTAATAAGTAAGGAGGGTTAGAGTAGAGATGGGTGGTATACAGTGAAACCATTTATTTATGAAAGTAACATTTCTTCTTTTGACTTTATTATTAGTGCGCATTTGGGCCTTTCACGTTTGTCTGAACTCAGCCGACTGATTCAAGTTTGCGCATGCCTACATGAGAATTAACCCGGAAGGATGACCAAGTTTTTGACAGCCGTCCAAGGACGAGAATGATGTGCCCTGTGAACAGAGGGTGAAGATTTCACTCAAGAAGACTTGTATTCATGATATTGTAATAAATGTATCTAATAAAGTTTGGACATGTATGGGAACGGAAGAAAAGAATAAAGTTTAAGGGGATGGGTTTTGCGAACAATAGTTCAATGAAAATAAGTAATATGTAAGCATGGTGTGATGATCATCCCCCTTGCCTGACCAATTAGATTTCGATATTTTTGCGATATTGAAACTTTAGTGGGTGGTACATGGTAAACGAAAGGTATAACTGAGGTAGCTTTAGTTAGTTAGAGAAGACGTTGATGCTGGAAGTCGAGAGCTCGGGATGCTGTCGGTGCTGTGGGTGGTGCCGATGCTGAAAGAGACGCTGTGAGATGCTGATGAAGACACCGAATGCCGAACCATCTATCTTTATTTAATTGGGATAGACAAGAAGATCGCGGAAGAAACTCGAGGAGGAAGAGAGTGTCAGAGAGGGGTGCTATGCAGTCGTCGGTATTTTAGAGAGGTTAAGTATCCTGTCCTGATTCCTGTCCTGAAGTCTTTGTCTCCTGATCTATCCCGGGGGACCCTTACCATCCCTTTGGCCAGGGGGTTTGGTCTTCACACCATCCTTGGTAACTATAAATTCATGGTATTTGTGGATGATCTTTTCGCTCTGTCCTCTCCTTTACAGGCATATTTATTGTATGAGTCTGAAATATTTTCTTAATGAAAAATTGATCGGATTTGCAATCTTACGAATGAGGGTGTTTGTACTGGAATTTTGAGATGGTTCACATTCATTTAATTTAGATAAAGATTTATGGTTATTTACTTTAATGAAAAGCAAAGAGTTATGTTAATTATCACCATCAATTAGTTCAACTAATGGTCCATCGACCAGAGGAAAGAACCTTTTGATTAGTGAAAGGTTAGTTAGGAATAAGAAATAACTAATCCTAATTAAGGAAATTATAAACTAAAACCCAGCGGTCTACTTGGATTTGTGTAAGTGTTTATGGGCCCAGGTGAGTATATGGTAGTAGAGTATCTGTTGTTAGTATACCGCTGGATCATAGCCACATATTAATAATATATATTCTGAAATGAATTGCTTATTAAAAATATGACGTGATCTGTATTAGAACAAACTCTGCACCAAATAATGGATGAACACTTTAGTCTGCTAGCACATAGGTATAACATCCAAAGATGCAGGATTAGGACATTGTCCTTCCATGTACTTCGCACCCCCGTTCCCCCCTTTCTGCTGCCACTCAGCGTCATTTATTTTTAACCAAACCCTTTAGTTGTCCCCTGCACAGAGTGCTTGCTCTCAGTGGAGTGTTACCTGCAACTTTAAGATCCATCTCAATTGTGCTTGCTTTCAGCCAAAAGATTGCATTTATAGAGCCCAGTTTTTTGTTTTATAAATAAAAATATGCCCTGTGTATTCGTGTATGGCTACAGTTGTGAGTTGTGGCTTGTGCTACATCGCCGTCATCCACTTTTCAATAGTTCTTTAGTGAAATTAGGTGTGAATAAATAAACTCCTGCTCCAGTGCGAGAAGTGAGTGTGCAAACTTTGCAACAGTATATATTTAATTTTTAAAGTTTCGATTCACATCAGGAACAGAGCGTGTTGAAAAATTAATATATTAGTTCTTTTACGTCCACAACAATATAGCAGGGCATTCTTTTCAGGGTAACTTTGGCCGGTTATATCATGTAGTGTGTAATTTTAACAGTATTATTTATAGGCGTTTGAGTGCCATAAAAGGCAGCCCTCAACAGCACACCACATCATTAAACTCCACTACATGCCACTCCAAACTCAAAAAACCATTCCATAAAATGACACTTCAAAACACACAATCCCACTCCACATAATTCCAGTACACTCAATACCACATAATTACTATCCACATAATTCCACAGCACACCATGCCACATAATTCTACTACACAAATCCACTTCACACAATTATCCAACTAACTAAACCAATCCAATCCACATAATTCCACTACACACCACATACATACACTCCATACCACATAAGTAAAAAGTATTGCCATTTACAATGCCAATAGCTCTAACTCCAACAAATGCGAGACCGATTGCATTTCTAATGCTTGTTTTAGATTGATGAGCGGTCAGCACGGAACTTGTTTTCATTTGTTTATTACATTGACAAGGGGAAGAGAAACAGGCTTATCTCAGCTTCTCACTCTCGTATTCGGTTCATCTTGCTTTAGGCAACATACAGCTGTGAGAGTAGTTTTCTGTCTGAACCCATGACTTAGGACTATCCATAATATAGGGAATTAGCAACCCCCGGCACACGCAGCTGTTGGGTGAGTGGGAATGTTCCCACCACAAAAAAAGATACCCACCAAAGAGGGCAGAAAACCAAAGCTTGACGTTTACCGAAGATGATGTTAACCAGATTTGATCTGGTTCCACCTCTTCTGCCGAAACTGAATGTGGCACAGACCATATCCCAAACAAAAGACTGGGATATGTTAATGGAACAAAAACGGAACAGAATTAGTACCATTTTACATGGTATAAGACTAATAGAGTACCTGAGATCAAACACCGCCCCAAGAGGTTTAATGGTGACCAATGCGCCAAGGATCCTCCTGGGAGATACCTCCTTCAGGAGAGACTGGGCCCAGATAGCTTGGCAATGCACCAGGGATTGGATAATACTTATCATTAAAACAGCCAAACAACTGTACGATGCAAGGCTAATAGAGATCCAAACAGAGAATCATTTCAAGACAACGATCACCTCGTATAAGAAACTGGACGAGGTCAATAGAGAGATGACTGAGAATAAAGATTACCTGACAATCGAAAATACAGAAATTCTAAAATGACTTGAAACGTTTTTTTTATGTACAAAATACCCTTACTCTGACCCTGAATAGGTCCAAACAATGGCCACAGCATTGGCAGCAGTATAGCCCCCTTCAAAATCCAATGGGGTTACCACAACAATTTTACCCTCTACCGCAACCCCACTCATTTTTTGGCTGGGGCAATCCTTTTTTATCAAGGCCCACCTCCATACTTCCAGAAGAAGAGACAATCAGGTACACTAGGAAGAGAATACAATGGGAGTGAACACCAGGAGCAAGTCGAGGGACACATAATTGGGAACAGCACACACTTCGCATTGTGACCAACTTATCTTCATTAACACATACAGGTACTCAAGTGAGGGTCTCGAACAAAGGTTTGAATTTCGTGCCCACAGCATACCTCAACAAATTTCACCTCCATTGTGAGTTATCGGAAGTTTTAGAAAACGTAAACTGAAATCAATTTTTTGGAAAATTCAAGAACTGCGTGGGGAAACAGAACCCCCAGGAGAAACGGGATTAAAGAATAAATCAACCTTTTGCCCACAAGCATCGACTATCCACATTGAGTTACTCACTTTTTTGAGCAGGCAGTATTTAACGAGATGGAACAAATACAAGAGAAGGATACCTACCACAACACGAGCAAGGAAGAGACTAGATCACTTAAAGAATTAAAAGCTGATCAAACAATCATAATAAAATAGGCAGGTAAAAGGGAAGGTGTGCCTCCTGGGAGACAAGAAGAACTACAAGATCCTACACCTAGATCCTTCTCGAGAACTGAGTAACAAGATAAAAAATCTTGTCGAAGAAGACCAATCAAAATGGGCCATTTAAAAATAAAAGCGGCAGATTTCCTTTTCACAAAGAACCCCAAAATACCCTATTTCTACATACTCCCGAAGATTGATAAAAACAGAACTCCACCTTCTGGCCGCTCGATCGTGTCCGGTATAGGCTCTCTCCTGGAGCCACTATCAAGCTTCTGCAACTTCTTCCTAAAACCCATAGTGCAGGGTATCCCGACATACCTGAGGGATACAAAAGACCTTCTGGACTTGCTCAACGGTATAGAATATGACCTCATAAACAATTTACTAGTGAGCCTGGATATACAGAGCTTGTATACAAGCCTACCTCAGGAGGAAACAATGACAGTCATCAGCGATGTGCTCGAGTAGGAGAAAGGGGAATACAACACCCCTCGAAGATTAGTAGATAGTAGATTGTGCACACCTAGCCCTGATGAGGAATTGTTTCGAGTTTGAAGGTACCTTGTACCTCCAAACATTAGGGACTTCAATGGGGAACACCTTAACCTCTAGTGTGGCAGGATTATATGTATTTGACTTTGAAAGGAAACACATCCTCAATGACAACAACCCTTACAGAAGGCATATAAAATTTTGGAAGCAGTATATGGAAGACATTCTTAAATGTGGAATACCGTCGTTTACACCCTTCCTGAAATGGATCAATGGCTGTGACAGGAATCTTAAATTCACGGACACAGTGGACTCCACATCCATTACCTTCCTAGATATTACGATATTTACAGAAGATGGAGGACTACAGACTAGGACTTACCATAAACCCACAGATAAGAACACACTAGTAAAATTTGACAGTTTCCACCCATGAGTGCTTAGTGAGAATTTACCCTTTGAGCAGTTTTTGAGGTTGAGGAGAAAGTGAAGCAAAACCTTGGATTTCAAAAGACAAGCAAAAACACTTACCGCCAAATTGTGTAAGTGAGATTACCCAGAAAAGATCATAAGGAAAATCCGAAAACTGGCATGCAATATGAAACAGAGAAGCCTTGTTGGAAAACCAAAAAGAACAATTGATGGACAGAACTCAGAACAATGTCATACATTCACCCCAGTACAGAGATCTGGGCCTAAATCCAATATTTATGTGCTCAACATGCCATTGCAGTTTGAACCCAGCCATATGCAAATGAGTCTTGACCCTACGCCCAATGGGAAAAGTCCAGCTCGAACTGCCAGGCCAGGTCCTCCCTGGACTGGAAACAAGCATCGTAGGACCGGATTTGGGGTTTCACCCCTCCTCAGCCAGGATAGCTTGACTCCAGTGGCATGGAGAGCAGAGGACCCACGTCAGGGCATACCCGTCCCACTCGGGGTGACAAATGCAAAAAGAACAATTGATGGACAGAATGCAGAACAATGTCATACATTCACCCCAGTACAGCGATCTGGGCCTAAATCCATCGTTTTTTTGCTCCCCATGCCATTCCAGTTAGAATCCAGCCATATGCAAATCAGTCTTTACCCTGCGCCCAATGGGAACAGTCCAGTCCGAACTGCCAGGCCAGGTCCTCCCTGGACTGGAAACAAGCATCCTAGGACCGGTTTCAGGGTTTCACCCCTCATCAGCCTGGATAGGTTGACTCCAGTGGCATGGAGAGCATGGGACTCCCGTCTGGGCATACCCGTCCCACTCGGGGTGACAAATGCAAAAAGAACAATTGATGGACAGAATACAGAACAATGTCATACATTCATCCCAGTACAGAGATCTTGGCCTAAATCCTGGCTAGACAGTTCAGGCTGGACTGTTCCCATGAGGTACAGCGTAAAGACTGATTTGCATATGGCTGGGTCTGAACTGGGCTGGCAAAGTGAGATAAAGAATGATGATGGATTCAACCCAGATCTGTGACTGCGTGTGAGTGTCTGAAAAGTTTCAGCGCTCTGTCCATCATCTCCTTGTGTTTGCTTTGTTCGCCCTAAGTTGGCAGGGTATGCCCAGATGTGGGTCCCTTGCTCACTTTGCCACTGGATTCAAGCTAGCCTGGCTGATGAGGCGTGTTACCCCGAAACCGGATCCAGGATGCTTGTTTCGGGTCCAGGGAATGCCTGGCTAGGCAGTTCAGGCTGGACTTTTCCCATGAGGTACAGGGCCAAGATTGATTTGCATATGGCTGGATCTAAATTGGGGTGGCAAAGTGAGCTAAAGGCTCACCCTGGCCGAACCCCCGTGCATCCGCAAAGCACGAACAGGCGGAAGAACCTTCTCCTACATTGCGCCCAAGACCTGAACGAGCTCCCAATCAACATCAGACGCGCCCCAACCCTTCACATCTTCAGGAAGATCCTCAAGACCTGGCTCTTTGACTGACCGGAGCTTCGCCACCCCCCAGCACCTTGAGACCCTTACTGGTGAGTAGCGCGCTTAATAAACCCCTGATTGATTAATTGATTGATGATGGATTCAACCCAGATCTGTGACTGGGGGTGAGTGTCTGAAATGTTTCAGTGCTCTGTCCATCATCTCCTTGTGTTTGCTTTGTTGGAAAACCAGGCTCGGACGAACAACACCACCCCCCTGACATGCGTCACCACCTTCAACACTGTTTCAAACCAATTGATGAAAATAATTAACCAGTATTGGCGGATTCTGTAAACAGGGAAGCTCAACTAAGAAAAACCTCTTATCTCCTTCAAGAGAGCCAGACGTTTATAGAATAGCCTGATCTCCACACGCCCTAAGAAACAAACTGAATCAAGGAACACTGCTGAACAATTGGGGCCTACCAGAGGTAGTGGGTCTTTATGCTTGTGGGAATTGTAGCTTGTGCCACTTAACAGCTACCACAGAAACGCTCAATGCAGAACCTGGAAAGGTGTGGGCAATAAAAAAACACACCAATTGCAACTCAATTAACGTGATCTATAAGATCACCTGCCCCTGTCAGCTTCGCTATGAGGGAATGACCATCAGAAAGATCAAGACACGGTTCTGCGAGCAACAGAGCAATGTCAGATGCAAACGCAATACAACAAGGATGACAGATCACGTCCTAAAACAAGGTCAAACACTGAACTGCATGTGTTGTGTATTCATCAAACAGCTGGAAGGAGGTCAGGACAACTTGCAAAACCTCCTGTTTGAAAAGAAACAACAGTGGATGTATTGCCTGGCCACGCATGAAAATGGATTAAATGACAACATACCATGGAATGCAAATTAACATATAATAAGACTTGACATTAGAAACTACACTGTGTAGAACAGAATAGTCCTCTATGACTACGCACTTTGTAGAACATAATAGCCCTTCATGAACATGAGAATGAGAGTCCTTCCAGCACATTATTCATGTTGTTGGTTTTCCTTACCACCCATCAGATTGAATGACTAAACACTACACTTATTGTGCCCTAAAAAAGTATGTGCCTACCAATTTTGAGAATCCTTGTAATTTTAAAAGAAGGGTCCATACCCTGGGTCTTCAATCTATTCATTGTGGATTGACCCTTCCTTAACAGGGGATGTTGAATTGGGTAAAAAAGATACAGTTGTTTACAGACAACAGACTAGTATGCACATATAAAATAAGGCATTCATTGCCCGGCTCTTCCATTCCATAGTCTGGTGACTTTAAGGTTAACCGTCTGACAACACCCCAGGAGGGGAATAGTATGTGAAGGAGGGTTGGGTGACTACCTCCAGCCTGCATCACACGCACGATGTAGTAACTATGTCTGCACGCGGAAACGTGGAGTGCAGAGACTCCAACATGGCTATTTAGACCATGCTGGCCATAGGACCAGTAACATTCGGATCTGGAGGAGGGCAGTAAAAGGTACTATGATGGGTGGCCTGCCTTAACAAAGTACGTTTTTGGGGATAGTGGGCCGCCTCCTTATGATCAGGCTGATTTTCCCACTGACAACAATTTCGGGAGCCGGGCCACAGTTAACCCAAACTTTACCAGGGGCAATATATGACAACAAATTATTACCCCCGCAGTGTGCGACTACAGGCACCGTCCCCTCTCAAGATCCATGTCGCACTAATTTAGTGCGATTAAAGTAGGTGATACAGATTTTGGACACTTTTGTGTCTCTTTATCCACCTTTATTTCTTTCACAAAAAGCCTTCGTACATGATGTACGAGAGTCTGTATCGCACGGTTTTTGCCAATGCTACCACCACATAATACTTTCACCAATGGTAGATAGTAAAGGCATAGTCTGCCTTATGCTGAAGGAATAATGTGTTTGTTTCCCTTGTGTATGCACACATGTGGCAAAGAGCCTTGCGCAAGCAGGATGAGCACACTTGCTTGATTTTAACAATATAAATTCTTTTCACAAATGAATGAAAGCAATAACCATTTGGTGTGATAATCATCATGTAGTAGGAGAGGATTGCATGTTCACCACATGCATGCTGTAATGATGAAAAACCGGTGTTCAAGCATGATGAGCACCTTTGCATGGCATGCATGTGCAGCGCTGGCCCTGCATAGATTTCATCAACGTTATGAGCTACCATGATTGCATGCATAATGTTTTTCTCATTATATCCACTCTGGAATTAACATGAAGATTGGTGAAAATCGTAAGTTCTAAAATACTCCACACTATGTAGGCATGCTTTAGTGTGTATGCGTCTACTGAGTAGGGTTTCCCTAGAAACTTTTTCCTAAAGAAAGCCGCTGTGACATGCATAATTGGCTGAAACATGTCGACCTAACACTAGGATGTGAAAGACCTTTATTTTCTCACTTCACATCCACCTTCACAGTTTTTAACCCTACTCAAGGGATCCACGATTAAAATTTCCCAAGGGACGGATTCCTTTGAGGTAGTTTTAATTAACTCACAAATTCACTACTTCACAAAAAAAAAGCTCTGCTGTAATCAGGCGTCATAGCATACCTGAGATGCATTAGGCATCTTGGGTGGTAACCCAATCATGAGGCATGACACCAACTAGGTTGGTGGGTGAGGGTTATTTTAAGAAACCTAATCGTTTTTGGGGGATACCTGAGTGAAAGACATTTGTGGCTGCACATTGGGATGTTAGCAAGCTCATTTTCATTTGATTATTACATTGATAAGGGGAAGAGAAACAGGCTTATCTCATCATCTCACTCTCCTATTTTGTTTATTTTGTGCCAGCAGCTTGTCCAATAATTCAGTATTGCCAAAACCATAATAAAACAATACTAGCGCTGAAAACAACAGAATGCTGGCAGACAAGGCCAGACCAACTGTCTTTGCCAATTCTTGGTTATTCTGATCAATGCTGGGGGTGGGAGGGCTCCATGAACAATGGATGTTGCAGTACCGCACCATCCCAAGACTAGTCAAAGATCTCATTAAAAGACACAAAAGGATACAAGTCTGATGTAGAAGAATTTAATGGAGAAAATGAAACTTCCCATTGACACTAGTGTATTGGGCTATGAATAAAAAAAATTCTAATTAATATGGGCCACTAGGATGTGAATAACATTCTTAGTACAGATTTTTATGTTATAAAATGAATATGTCTTATTGTTGGAATCTACAATTTTTGGTTTGCCATTGCTCGTCTAGGGCATTAGACCTAACATGGTGCCTAGATATAGCAAATGAGGATGGTAATGCTAGAAATATAATAACCATGTTAAAATATTTTGTGCTTTTCAGACTGTTCCTTCAATTTTTTGCTGTCTTGTTTATATTCTGTGTTGTTATATTCCATGTAGGTACCCTAATATAGGCTCAGGTAACATCATAACCCTTCACCTATATTCTCCCCTATATTACATGCATAACGGTTCTTAGGGACTGACCTTTTACCTAGATACGACACTGCACGCAGGATTTTCCCTGGTAGAAGCCTCATACATTATGGAAGAGGATTCTTGGAGGCACAGCAGGACTACCATCTCCTGTATAATATCTATGTACAAAGTTCGTTCCCGACGTCATCCTAAGTCCGACAAAGTAATACAGCGAGGTAGAACCCCCGGGGAGACCTATGGGTATATACACATCATATCTTGCTAAGACTGAGAGAGGAGACCAGGACTTCCCGGCCGACACACTGACCAAAGATGCTGAGGTTCCTGCATGCAGATACTCCAGCTCGCAGTGGTCTAAAACATCCCTTGCAGGGTGTCCAACCCGAGACCAGGACGGGTCCCACAGTTTCTCACTTCAGTTAATGGGGGTTGACTTTATCCTAGAGGGATTCTTGGCTTAACACGTACACACATGCTAGGTACACTTAGGTATATGTAGTTAGGAATGCATCGTAGGAGTACGCATCTTTTATTATCATGTCTTTTATATACTCGCATGTATCCATGATTATTGCAAGATGGTAGAACTCTATCATCCTTTTACTTTCATAGTGCTTCTAATCATTTATATCTGTTACTGTCTAGTGGTTGTTGCAGCTTATCTATTTTACACTAGAATAACGGCTGTTCAATAAATGCTTATTGAAAAACGTCTATACCGTTTATTCTGTGTATCGCTCTGAGACTAAGTGAGCACGAGTGACTGAGCGAACAATAGTACACTGTTTCCACGGTCCTGAGGGATCAGGGTTGTCATGTTCGATAGTTGCCAAGAACTATTCTCTCCTTGGTAAGAGGAGTTTCTAGTGGCACTGTGAGCTAGCTGGTACACAGGCCAACATACCTGGTGGGGGTGTCTAGAATCAGTCTGACACCAATCCTGCAGTGCATGTTGTCCAAACGCGCAGATCCTGTATAGGTTTTGTTAGGAACTACACGACATGGCGCCGCCAACGTTGGTTGGGTACTTATTTAACAGTCAAAACTGAGTAGTTCAGTCGTGCTATTCTCAGAGACACCTACTCACATTTCCCCAGAGACGTCTGGAGTGGGAGGGTACAAAATCTGCCGCAGCTGAGTAAGAAAAATCCTATTTATTGGCTGTTGGTTAATCAAGCTTGAAGGACACATTGCTCCTAAATTGGGCATAACACCTTATCTTAGTTCCCTTGGAAAGCTCTTCTCTACTAAAACAATGACTGAGCCAGTAGATAACGTCGTACAAGATCTACACCTCTCAGCCGGAGAAGAAGATGCAGACACAATTCACATTGCAGAAAATGTTAGGAATGCCGTCACCATAAAACTAGGTGCACATGTTTTAACTGCCAGGGGTGGACAAGTAACATTTGTGATTGAGGCACACAAATCATTTAGAACAGAGGTATTCTATTCATGGGTTACATTCCCAGTTGTGAATGCAATAACAAAGACATTTCATTACTACACAGAAGATAAAATACCAGACGAATATTGTCCCTATGAGGACATTGAAGTTCCACTAACTTACCAGGAACACTTATACTGGTTTAAAGGCGCTCTCCCCCATACAAGAAATAGAGTAAGACCTGGCCCGCTTGGAAGAGACGGAGCTACATGGCCGGTATTAGCGGCCTACACACCACATCCTGACATTGAAATGATGCCAGGAGGAGACTTACTTAGACTTCATAAAGAATTAATAAAACTATACAGAAATATGACAGTTCGAGATGAGGACACTCACGGTTCAGCCAGCAATGGCTACAATAACAAGTCCAGTTCAGAATTCAACAACTAAAATCACACCACAAATGGTACACACAGTAATTGGTAAAATGCCCGCAAAACGTGAACAAAAGCCATTCTGGGTAGCTCAAAAGATAACACAGCTAGAAGCAGTATTCCCGAATACAAGCCCATTTGAAAAACACAGAATGTTAACAATCTGCTTGCCCATGGGGATAACACCACAAATAGAGGATTATACCTCATGGGGTACAGTTTTTGCTGTCATATATACCAGGACTCATGGTATCCCGTCGTTAGCAGTAATACCAGATGTATTAAGACAAATACAGAATGAGTACGGAGCAGAACCTGCTCTAAACTTAGGGATGAAACTACTTGGTGATTTTGCCCAGGTATCAGCTATAATATTAGCAAATATTAAGGGGAAGCAGCATCAGTGGCTATCCGTCAACACCTAAGGGAGTTCAGTCCTTTACAACAGGAACATGAATTACCCAAAATAATTGAGACTGCATATGCAGAATTAGGCAGAGACAGTTTGGGGGAAAAAGCAGTAAAACCTCAGCTGATTCCCCCGTACGATTTCTGATCACTCTCCGGTGCTATTGGTAGTTGCCTTCCCATCGATCCCCAAACAACGCCCCCTGTGGAGATTTCCCGCGAGTGCGCTGCTGGACTCGGTGTTCCATAGTGAGGTCGGTGAAGCCATCACAGAATTTTTTGATTTGAACGATGGCTCCGTTGAGTCACAGCTCATACTTTGGGATGCCTTTAAGGCGTTTATTCGCGGTATATGTATTCCCAAACACGCTGGAGTCTTGCGCTCCATCCGGAACGAACTGACAACCATTGAGCAGAAATTAAAGGATGTAGATGTCCTCATGCAGACCACCCCGTCCTTGAAGGTACTTCGGGACCGATCAGCTTTGATGGCTGAGTTCGGGAGGTCAAGTGCTTGGGTAAGTACGCTAGAGCGCAAACATATGGTGAGGGGGAGAGACCAGACAGAACACTTGCACACCTACTCAGACCTCACTATCAGTTTACATTTGTCGCACAATTAGACATGGATTCGGGTAACCCATTGACGATGAGGGCAGATATCACACAAGCCTTTCTTGACTACTACACCAGATTATATTGGACTAGATGCCCACCCTCGGGACAGGCCCTTGATGCGTATCTCCAAGAGATAGCTATGGTGTGGCTTGAAGAAGGGCAGCGAGAGTTTTTAGCTTCCCCAATTGACGTTGACGAAATCAAACAAGCTATCAAAGACCTAGCCAGCAGCCGCGCCCCGGGGTCCTATGGGCTTTTTGGGGATTTTTATAAAGTCTACCAACATGAATTAACCCCCCACCTCCTGGAAGTGTACGATGAAGCATTGCAAAGTGGTTCCCTCTCACCGACGATGCGGGAGGCAATTATTACATTACTGCTCAAGCCGGGCAAACCTCCCCAGAGATGCCAATCCTATAGACCACTCTCGCTGTTAAACCAGGATTATAAAATTCTCGCAAAAATACTGGCTACTCGATTGGCACTACTCGTCGATACCACGCTATGCCCTTTTTAGGCTGATTCTGTACCAGGACGGTCTACGACACTCAACTTACGTGTGATTTTCTCAGTGTTAAACCAAACGGAGCCCACCTTACCGGCAGTCGCGGTGATGCTAGATGCCGAAAAGGCTTTCGATTCTTTGGAATGGCCCTTTCTAGGTGCGGTTATGCAAAAATTGGGAATCCCTATTGGCTTTTTAAACTTAGTTCGCTTATTATATTCCTCTCCTGGTGCTCGACTTGAAATAAATGGGCTAATCACGCCGCAATTCGCCTTGACTCGGGGCACCAGACAGGGGTGTCCACTCTCACCCCTACTATTCATAATTGCTATGGATCCACTTGCCCATCATATTCAAGAACGGCATCTACACCGCGAATAGCAACTCCATACAGGCCCACTCATAGCATCATGTCGTCTGCATAAAAGGATGCTGTTTGTGCGTCGTCCTGAGGAAAACTTGCCCCCTCTTTTGCGAGAAGTGGTCCGATTTGGAGTGCATTCGGGCTTGGTCATTAACTGGACCAAATCTGAAATATTTGCCTTGACCCCGGGTACTCTTCCATGCGATCTGGAATTCCCCCTGTGATGGTGCACTGAACCTCCCAAATATCTGGGTGTTTTTCTACACTGCGACGCCTCTGAGGTGATCCGATTGAACTATGGGCCTGCAGTTGACTGACTCGAATCGCAAGTTCTCAGATGGACGAAGCTCCCGCTCTCTATTGCTGGACGAATAGCCATCATTAAGATGGTAGTACTTCCGCTTTTTCTGTACCTTTTCTTAAATATTCCTCTGTCATTAATGTGGAAATGTACCCTCGTGAGGGCACACTGGTGCAGGGTCACCCTCTCGTCCACGGGTCCAAAGACTAACAAAAGAGAGATCGGCACTGGAGTGAAGTAAAACAAACCAAGTTTATTAAATGCTCATGAGCAGGACTGCGTCCAAACAACACCCTCAAGTGTTGTGGGAGGAAGTACACTGAATTCACAAACCATCGTCCTTATATACAATTTTGTTGCAATGCAAGCATATGGACAGAAATGGAAAGAGCGAGTTTAGACACAGAGAATAGCTATCAGCAAACAAGGGCAGATGGATGACCACTTGGTCAGCAAATAAGAAAGGGGAGCAGGAATGTTTATGGCAGCAGTAAACTGTCAATAGAGAGCCTCTAAGACCAGGTGCACCGGCAGCTACAAACCCCCAGCACGTACATTGCTTAGCCATGTCGAAAGAGGTCAACTAAAGTTGATGACACAAGCAGGGTGAAAAGACGAACAGCAGAGGACGAAAGAATTACGAAGGAAGCGAAATGGACACCACAGCCAAAAATGGCTGTCGCTTATGCTAACGTAAAATATTACACGTTTCCACAGACGACCCTTTTAGCATAAGCTAAGACATTTTCTTGTCCCTTCTAAGGGGTATGATATACATCGTGAATATCAATTAACATCATTTCACGAATTTCTCATTCCATTGCTAAACGGGCATTTGCATTTTGGACATTCGTTTTAGATGGTACACAAGTAGTACAAGTGAAAATACAGAGGGAGCAGAGCATTGGTCCACATTGTATGCATAAACAACAAGAGAAGATAATTGCAATAATTATGAATAGGGCCGACAATACTTTCAGACCCCATACAGAAAATAAGTTCCAGAACCATCCAGTCCAAGTCGTGTTCCTGGGTCTTGATGTATCTCAGTGGCTATTTTATGCAGTTTGGAAATGGCATCATAAACAGAAGGGGTATGGTCAGGGATAAACACAAAACAGCTACTCCCGATAATGCGACATGCTCCACCACGATCAGCTAATCTTACATCTAAAACCATTATATTTTGCAAAGTCACAATTCTCGTGATTTGGAGTTCTTCTGTAATATTTCCAAGAGCCATCGCTGTTTGATTAGTCACTGCCTCTACCACTCGGGTCAAGCGTCTTATTTTTCTACTATTCAAGGCCGCACCAACAAGGAAAAAGAGTCCCAAATTAAAGTCAACATATTGCTGTAATGCAGTGTCAGTTTGATCCACTTCATCATTATTTATAGTTCTTTTGAATCGGTTCAAGGAAATGTCATTAAACAATTTTTGATCTTTATGATAAGATGCAGGTGCTAAGAACACAGGGGGAAGCAAGAAGGACACATAGCATATTCCAGATCATTCAATTGGTAGATAATAGTAACCTTTACTTCCACAAATGAAATAAGTGTTATGTGAGGATAGAAAACTGCTATTGTTCGTTCCAGTGATATTCAATACTGTAGTACAGTCACTTTTTCCCACAGGGATACTGCCAAAACTGCTCACACAAAGATTTGCTTGGGCTCTAGTAACAGCGATAACAGGAGGCCCGTTACCCTTGGCCGTTCGCGTATTGGGGAAAACGTAGCTTGCGGAGGAATTTCCTTTGCGATACTCCTCCATTTCCCATTTAGTTCCTTTGGCTTGTGGGACGCCTTCATCATCAGGGTAACAAACTTTATTTAACTGTGTATTAAGTCCTCCTACATCAGCTGGAGCAATATTACTAACTTCAGAGGCCCACAAAAGTGCGAACCAGGCTCTACAAGAGCCATTGTGTGAAAATGGCAGGGGAATGAGAGGCGTTCCTCCCTTCTTCTGATGGCCTGGCATCATTCCACATACCCAGCAGTTGGTAGTATTCGTAGCATTATGACTATGATGCAACATTTGCATGAAAGTGTTATTGAGATATGACATTCGATGCTTCTTTTCATGATAGGGAAGAGTGAAGTAATAATGTTCCGTGGGGACAGGAGTAGTAGCAGGCAATAAGTTTCCAGCAGGAGTTACTTCCTCCACAACCCACATTACCACAGCAATGATGACAGCAGTCAGTCAATGTCAATCCAGTAATAAACATTGTGCAGCCGCTACAGATCTTTGCAGCATTTTATTTCTTCTCCTCAGGCATGTTCATCTCGTCGACAAACAACAAAATAGATGATGCCCTAAGGTCCTGGGCAGGTGTTGGTTTCTTCACTAACGTTGAGACGAGTAGTCACTAAAAGGCTACCCCCCTTTGTAGTCAGTCTTTAACCACCCAGGACAGTGGCTCAAACAGTCTCTTTTTGCGATGAATTGTCCCTCTTCCTGGATCGAAGTAGGTATCTAGATGCGCCAGGGATCGTGTGGTCCGGGAAGACTTCCTCAGGCCCTTCAGGTGACGCAGCTCGTCCTCTCTCGGTGACCAGAATGTCGCGCTGATCTGTCAGCACAGCAGGGCTCACGAAGGTATGCGGAATCTTTCGGCAGTGGCTGGCGTGGACCCAGTTCTTCCTATTGGTCACTCGGACTGCAGTTCCGGTAGCAAGGAGGACCTGCTCTGGGCCACGCCAGCGAGGTGCCAGGCAACTTGTCCGTTGAAATGATTTTGTGAGGACAAAATCTCCAGGCCACAGATCATGACCATCACCTTGCGACCTGTCTGGAAGAGCTTCCCACACATGCTGATAAATAGAAGACAAGCTGTCAGTTAACTGGGACAAATAGTCACTCATCAACATGTGGGGAACATCATGTATATGGCGAGGCTTAGGGACACCCCAAATATTCATGGGCCTCCCAAAGACGATCTCATGTGGTGTAAGGCCAGATCGTGTATGTGGTATCGATCTGATAGAAAGCAAGGCTAGGGGCAGTGCATCAGGCCATTTCAAAGACGTGGAAGCCTTTATTTTGGCCAATTTCAGTTTCAGGGTGGAGTTGTAACGCTCCACCAGGCCTGCTGACTGTGGGTGGAAAGCAGCATGAAATTTCTGCTTAATCCCCAACCCTTTCATGATATATTCTACAACTTGCCCAATAAAATGAGGTCCATTGTCACTCCATAGGACCCGACATACGCCGAAGCGGGGAAAGAACTCCTTTAAGAGAACTTTCGCTGTATTATCCTTCGTAGCATACGCCTCCACCCATTTACTGAAGGCACAAACCACTACTAGGACATATTTCAGATTATTACAGCGCTCAAACTGAATGTAGTCCATTTGCAGGACCTCAAAAGGTGCAGATGGTGTCGCAAACCCTCCTGTTGGAGTTTGCGTTCCCTTTCCAGGATTATACTGGAGACAGACCAGACAAGACTGGACTATCTTTTTAGCAGTGCCAGCAATATCAGGATGATCCCAAACTTGCATGAGTTGTTTTGCCATTGAGGATGCACCAACATGTACCGGCCCATGTGCCATGTGAATCAAAGGATATAGGTATGCAGTAGGCAACTTCCATTTAGTCATATCTTTGCTCCTCCAGCAGCCCTCATCATCCAATGCTCCCTCCTTAGACCATTGGTCTAATTCCTCAGAGGAGGCAGATTGTTGCATATCCAACACTTCCTGTCTAGCATCATGCCAACGTTCAGCTTGCGACTTAACCACATACATAGACGTGGTGCTCCGCTGTGCTGCGGTCTCACAAACTGTGCGATCTGCAAAGGCATTACCTGTTCCTATTTTATCTGTCACCTTCTTGTGTGCACTACACTTAACGATAGCTATTTTCTTGGGATAAGTTAAGGCAGTAAGAAGATTGTGCACTAATTCTCCATGCACTATCTGCGTTCCATGTGAAGTGAGGAAACAGCGTTCCTTCCACAAGCGGCCAAAATTGTGCTCTACCCCAAACGCGTACTGACTGTCAGTGTAGACATTAACAAGCAAGTCTGTACTAAGCTCACACGCTCTTGTTAGAGCAATCAGCTCAGCTGCTTGGGCCGATTTCTGTGGGATGCGAGCTGTCTCAACTACTGTCTGGAGTGTCGTAATAGCATAGGCAGCAGATGTGGTGCCATCGGGTAATTTCAAACATGACCCATCAACCCATAACTCCCCATCAACAATATAGAGAGGAGTATCTTGTAGGTCAACACGACCTTTGTTTGCTCTTCAGTGAGAAATATACAATCATGTGATTCTTGCGACTGAGGCTGAGTAGCTGGAAATGGTAGTAGTGTAGCAGGATTTAGTGTCAAACATCTTTTCAATGTGATATGAGGGGCCAAAAGTGTCAATTCATATCCTGTCAAGCGAGCACTAGTCAAATGCTGTGTTTTCATTTGATTTAGCAAAGCATCAACTGAATGGGGTACTAACACAAGCAGTTTGTGTGACAAAACTATTCCTTCACTCTGACGTATAGATACAGCCGTTGCTGCCACCGCTCGGAAACATCCAGGCAGCGCCCGAGCGACTGGGTCAAGGACAGCTGAGAAGTATGCACAAGGACATGGTTTATCACCGTATATCTGTGTTAACACCGAGAGAGCACAACCATCCCTCTCGTGTACATAGAGCGTGAAAGTCTTAGTGTGGTCTGGAGTTCCTAATACTGGTGCAGAGCAAAGAGCTTGGCATAACTGTTGGAAGGCACTCTGACATTCAGCAGTCCATAGGAGGGGCATCGGAGTGTCTTTAGTCAAAAGAGCCAACTAAGGTTTAATAATGTGCGAAAAACTGGGGATCCACTGCCTACAAAAAGAAGTGAGGCCAATCAATGCACAGACATCCTTCTGAGTACGGGGCACAGGAGTATCTAAAATGGTCTGAATGTGATCTGGTGTGAGTGCACGTCCCTCCTTAGACAGGAGGGGACCTAAATAGGTAACCTGCTGTCTACAATATTTTAATTTCTTTCGCAAGACTTTGTGATTATGTGATGCAAGAAGCGATAGCAGTAACAATGTACCTTCTTCACATTGCTCAGGAGTGTCAGCAGCTAATAGAATGTCATCAACATACTGGATAAGGGCCACCCCTTTTGGTACAGGAAAGGAATCAAGCTGTCTTTTAATGCCTGACTGTAAATGCTAGGACTCTCTGTATAGCCCTGTGGAGCTCTGCAGAACCGGAAGGATATATTTTTCAATGTGAATCCAAACAGATGACGGCTTTCAGGGTGAATGGGTATTGAGAAAAATGCGTTTTTCAAGTCGATCACCGAAAATGTAGTGGCAGTGGGAGGGACCATAGTGAGAAGGGTTGTGATATCAGAAACTACCGGATATTGGGGCACTACAATTTTATTAACCTCCCGCAAATCAATAAAGAATCTGTAAATTTTAGTGTCAGTGTCTTTTTTCAAAATAGGAAGGATAGGGCTATTGCAAGTATTATAGGGGACTTCTTCCACTACCCCCACTTTGATCAAATCCTCGATAATGTTTGCTAATGCTTCTTCACCTTCTCGGGATATTTTGTATTGGGGCAGTCGAGGCAATGAAACACCTTCCCTTATTTGGATTTGCACTGGTGGAATAACCATTTGACCCACATCAGTATCTGATCGAGCCCATAAGGTACAAGGTAGGGACGCCAGAGCGACATCCTCATTGATAAGACAGGATCTCTCAACCATTGGATAATTGTCATTCAAAATAACACGCACACCTTCCGGTATTGTAGCACGAAAATATTTAAGCATATCGATACCCACAATGTTGTCCGGCGTGTTAGGGGAAAGCAAAAATGGACATGCTGCAGTGAATTTGTCAAGTCCAAATTCAAGTGACTGTGAAAGCGGGCTAGGTGTAGGTGTTCCATCGAACCCTATCAATGTTATCATTGCGCCGGACAGGGGAGCCCTAGGAACCAATCTTTTAGACAGAGCACTACGGGTAGCCCCTGTATCAACCAGTAACCGATCAGTAGATCCTAAGACATTTGCGTCAACATAAGGACCCATTTGATCTACTGGCACCTCAACCTGTCCCTTACCCCATCCTAGGCATCCCTATGCGTAATCGGAATCTGCAAGTGCATCAGCAGAATAATCAGACATTTGGTATTGATTTCGTCTATCAAAGGTATTAGAATAATTTGGTCCTTGTTCAACTGCCTCAAACCTGGGACGAGCTCCTGCACCTCCCCTGTTTCCTGAATTCCCTGGGCATCCTCTCATACTTCCCCTTCCCCGCTGATACTGCTGACCTCGCAAAAGAGGGCACTCAGAACACCAATGCCCAGTCTCTTTACAATAGGCACACTGATCAGGAGACAAATTTGCTCAAGAAAGAGGGAGCGCTCCGGGTGTATACATTGCACGTCCGCCTCTTCCACCTCCCCTAAATGGTGGACCATATACTTGAGCCATCATAACTTTTGTCTTTAATTCTGTAACCTTCTTATCCTCCCTGCCTTTCACTTCCTGTTCCTGTCGCTCATAATATTGGGCCATGGTCAAAAGGGAAACTGGGGAAGACGTGGTCCAAGAACTCTCACTGGCCTTAAGGCGACTAGCTATTTCCGGTAACATATTAGCGACAAATTTGTCGACAAACAAATGCTTACCCGTATCATCAACCAATGACTGGCCGCTAAAATCATGGAATGTCTCCTCAAATCTTGAAAAGAAATCAGAAACTGACTCATCCTTTTTCTGTTTACATGACGCTAATGTAGTCCAATCTATTTTCTTAGGGGGTATGAGAGCCTTCAACTTAGTCACAATAGCTTTAGGAAGATCTAATATCTCCTTCTGAGGTTTCTGCGCAGGCTCCCTGTCCGCATCTATTTCTTCTAAATGTTCCCGGGTATCACCAAATGCCACATTGTCATCTATTTTACATATTATTCTCCACATATCGGGGGGCAAAATAAGCCCAAATAACATATCAATATCTGGCAAGGTCATAGTGCAGGAGCTGATGGCTCCTTCCACCTCCTCATAGAAGGCGGCGGGATTTTTTCAGGGGTCGGGCAAAGCAGACTTAAGGGCCATAACATCTGCTCTACTCCAGGGAGTATAGACCCAATTATATATAAAATATCCCTTTGCATCATCGGAAGTCTTATCATAATTTGTTCCTGCACCCTTCGGTGGAACATACAGGGGTGCAGCTTCACGCATTGGTCTTATAGCAGACTCACTACTGCCGGGATCATTCGCATCCACCGGAATATCTGTCTTCTCTGTCTGAGACTCTGTTGTCTCAACGCCTGCTTGCTGCTTTTTAGCTAATTCTTTTTCCTTTTGCATTTGTAATGTATCATCCCGTAATTTAACTGCTCGTCTAATTGTGTCAGATATGTTTTTGACAGGGTAAGTCCCATCTCTTAACTGCCTATAATCTGTCTTCAAATCATTTGGGCATGATTCGTCAGAAATATGTTGCCAAATATATAATATTTCCCAACAGAACTTTTCTAAAAAATATAACTGTTTTGCTTCTTCCCAAGCCTGAACTGTAGTTGTGAGGATCGTCGCTGTAGTCTTCAGACGAGATTCCTCTCTAGCACTGCCCTTCAATTTATCTTTATCTGCGCTAGACAGAGTAGAGCGAGTCTGTCGCATGGATCGCTGATCTTTGTCCTTATCATCTGATGAGGAGATTTTCTCATCAGAAGCACCTCCCTCAGGGCACTCGGATCAGGAGATTTATACGAGGGTGGGGTCGCTCTATTAAAATAGAGTCATCATGAGGCTTATTAAGTAGTGGATAGTCAGGACGTCTAATAGGGTACTGGCCATTTACCTGAAATCGACGTTCTCTCTCTACCTTTTCTATCCCTTCCTGCATCTCCATATCTCTTAATTCAACACATTTCTGATACATCGTTTTCCGCTGTTCTTTCTGTGCTATAGCTTCCGCTTTTTTCGCTCTCTCGCACACTTCCTTATCCCACATACGCAAACTGTCAAACATATCCTGCCTACTCTTCCTTTTGAACAAACACTGTTCCACATACTGAACCTTCTTAAAATCAAATGACCCATTCACTGGCCACTGTAAATCGGATTCCTTCTTTGTGTATTTGTGCCACAATGAGCCATACATTATGGGACAAATACCATATTTTATATACATATCTCTATTCGGCGTCCCTTCTGGAGGGGCCGGTTGACTTTGTTCCAAAACACTTCTGGTACTGCCGCAGCAGCACCACTTACGAAGTGTACTAATAACAGGCATGTTTTTACAAGTATATGTAAAATATTACTTATCCAAACAAGTTTTAAAAGGAGAAAAATCCCCACATTACCTGCCTTCAGTCTTTGCAAAGAATGAATACCAAAACCAAACCAAACAAACAAGAGTGCTGCATCAGCGGCCTTACCAAACAGAAGTCTTCAACTCAAACCTGCCGATCTCTGGTCGACCTAATGGTCACTGCAAAATTCATCAAAGAAGCCCCAGTCAAGACCGGCCACCACCCGGAGGGTCAAGTCAAGAAAACCGGAAGGTTCACGTTGGCTGCAAAGACAAAAGTCTTCTCATGCAGTGCACGTCCTCAGTGATAATTTCGATCTTCCGCCAAGACCACTCCTTCAGAAGGCCGCATCTCCGATGGGGCCCCACATGCTGGGTGCCAACTGTGGAAATGTACCCTCGTGAGGGCACACTGGTGCAGGGTCACCCTCTCGTCCACGGGTCTGAAGACTAACAAAAGAGAGATCGGCACTGGAGTGAAGTAAAACAAACCAAGTTTATTAAATGCTCATGAGCAGGACTAGCGTCCAAACAACACCCTCAAGTGTTGTGGGAGGAAGTACACTGAATTCACAAACCATCATCCTTATATACAATTTTGTTGCAATGCAAGCATATGGACAGAAATGGAAAGAGCGAGTTTAGACACAGAAAATAGCTATCAGCAAACAAGGGCAGATGGATGACCACTTGGTCAGCAAATAAGAAAGGGGAGCAGGAATGTTTATGGCAGCAGTAAACTGTCAATAGATAGCCTCTAAGACCAGGTGCACTGGCAGCTACAAGCCCCCCAGCACGTACATTGCTTAGCCATGTCGAAAGAGGTCAACTAAAGTTGATGACACAAGCAGGGTGAAAAGGCGAACAGCAAAGGACGAAAGAATTACGAAGGAAGCGAAATGGACACCACAGCCAAAAATGGCTGTCGCTTATGCTAACGTAAAATATTACACGTTTCCACATTAACAAGGGCCTTTTTAATACACTCCGGTCACTTTTAATACGGCTAGTTTAAGCGGGTAAACAAACGCAAGTGAACTGGGATATGCTCACCATGCCATTTGAACAAGGTGGTTTCGGGGTCCCAGACTTTCTGTACTACCTGGTTGCCCAAACCCATTTTACGTACTATTGGTATCACCCGGATGCTCGATTACAGTATCTTAAACCTGACAGATCACAGATTTATCCGCAATCATTGTCGACGCTACTACCCCTCGGTCTCCCTCGCGTCCCCACAGAGATTCAAACGGTTCCTGCTACATGTTGGGCGTGGACTCGGCTACGAAAATACCTGAATTACGCATCTCTATATTCCTCGCATATACCGTTGGCCGATAACCCAGCAATATCCCCGACTTTAGAAATGCTCATGAAGAAAACACTACTCAAGACTAGGCTCTTGAAATTGGGCGACCTGTTCCGCGATTCTAGACCATGCTCGACAGCGGAATTGGCTAAACGGGGCGCCAACACATATATGGACACCTTTCTGCTTCATAGAACTTGCTGCTCCCTCTTAAAAATGTTGCCTGATTTGTCGTTCGAGCCTGATGATTTCCCACCTCTCACGCTTGTTATAACCTCTCCAGATAGCGCCCATTTGGTCTCTCGTATGTACCACTTATCTCTCTCCCTTCGCGCGTCCTGGGAACGGGATTTAGATATTACTATTACTGATGACATATGGCGTTATTGCTGCTCGCAGATGCGATACGTCTCGAGCAATTACAAACACAAACTGTTACATTTTAAATATCTGCATAGGACTTACGTTACTCCTAAATTGGTGGCCAAAATGACTCCTACAGCGTCTAGTGCCTGTGTCAGATGTGGCACCCTTGAAGCAGGTTTTCTCCAATTGGCCTGGACTTGTGCACCGGTAAATACATATTGCATAGATGTTTTTCTACGCCTGTCTCTTATGGTAGAGCATACGATACCCCCTGAACCGCTGACCGCCCTATTGGGATATGTTAAACCATTCAAGAGAAGCATTAGGCGTTTTAGCGCTGTTACTTTACTGATAGCTAAGTGACAAGTTCCACTGCATTGGGGCAGGGCGCAAACACCGTCAGTGCAGGCGTGGCTCCGAGACCTTACTTATTGTGACATTATGAGCGACATCTATGCCACACTTCTTCCCGCCGCCTCACGTCCTCACGATATTTGGCAGCCTCTTAAAAGCTATTTACAATCACACTCCGCAGACGATTAATGGTGTTGATGTCACTGATTGAAGGAACTGTGTATATATTGCTAGAGTGGAGGGCTGTGATTCGTACTGGTGCTATCTATATGTTAGACATTCCTTAGAGACTGGTATGGTAGTGATGTTATCTAATTTGTCATGATCATTGTTATGCACTGTATAGTGTCCAAGACGTTCCTTACATAATTGCTCCATTGTATTTGTTTTCGTTTGTCTATTACTTTTGCTTTATGGGCTGTAGAATGACAGGAATTTTTCATCTATTGACATGATAATATGATTATCCCGTCTGAACGCGGGATGTCCATTGCTCTCTTTCCTGATTGCAGCACTGTTGTAATTTTCTTTTGAAAAATTCAATAAAAAACATTTTTTTTTAAACAAAAGAAACTCAGCTGATGGGTGGTCCTGAAAAGGGCACCTTCAAGCAGGTACCTGCTTCTTCTAAAAAGAAGTGGGACAATAACAAAAAACAAAAGAATATCGAAAATAGGTCTCAATCCAGAGGTAGGTCTCCTCCACAGGAGCCCTCCGAAAGGAAGGAATAACCTTAGGAATATTAGAAAACCTGACAGGTATCAGGATACTGATACACGTTCCTCTCATTCCTTTCAGGGTTCAACGAAAAACTCAGAGAGGGAAGGACGGTCAGTCAGACGAGAAGAGCGTACAAAGTCCAGAGACAAGCAACACGCTCCAGACTACACTTCCAAAAAAGAAGAAAAACCTAAAACAAAACCTCAATTCAAAAAGAAGAAAGTGGCAGGTCTAAAGATCAGGCATGCCCAGAATTCTGAGGACTCAACTACTGAATGGGGAATGGGCTCGGACGATGCTAGACAGTGCGGCAGAAGTAACAATCGCTCGCCAGAACCTGATGGAATTTCTGGTGACAGCGGACTTGAATGATTATATCACAGTGGAAACACCTGATACTAGGGTAAGCGCCTCACATAAGTTATATGAAATAACACTCCAGATGGAGGGGGACAAGCCCAGGAAAGTTAACGGTCTCTTTTGGGAAAACTTTACGTTTGGCTATGACATTCTTTTAGCTGAACAAGATTGGCCGCCAGCGTTCGTTATGGATTGCCCTAGGGGGGGAAACAGTAATTTTGCCAGCTTTTTCCGACCCTGTTCCCAAATATCTAAAAAACACATATGCACGGGAGTGGGCCGTGGCCCTAGCCCCTGCATTATATCGAAACCATGTTGGATGGGATGAGGATTCAACCCACCACATAATACCATTGAAAACTACTCCGACTCCACAGAGACAGTATCCAATAAAGCAAGAAGCTAAAAAACAGGTCAGGGAGATTTTAGATCAACTTGAATACCAAGGGGTGATTGAAACTTGCACCTCTCAAATGAATGATCCTTTGTTTCTCGTAATGAAACCTGACAACTCATATTGTCTAGTTTTGGATTACAGACATTTAAACACTTGCACAAAAACATTTGCAGTATAAAATGCACACAGTGCCGCATTAATGAATAACATTGTGCGGAAAAAATACAAAACAACAGTAGACATCTCAAATGGATTCTCCTGCCAAAATATAGCACCTGAACTGCAGGTATTTAACAGCGTTCTCCGCGTTAGGCTCCCAGCATCAATTTTGTCGACTCCCCCAGGGGTTTAAGAACAGCTTGGGGTTATTCTCAGCCAGAGAAACTGAATTACTTCAAAATCTGGATGAAGAGGCATTGTCCTATGTGGATGACATTTATCTAATGGATGATGACCTGGAGGAACACTTGACCAGAGTAAATACCATAATATTGGGATTGCTTCTGAAGGCTATAAATTTAATTTTAAGAAATCAAAGGTAGCCCACCTCAATGTCCTATTTCTGGGATATGAGCTCTCAAGTGAAGGAAAAAGCTTAGCAGCTAACTTTTTAGAAAAGTGCACGCTGCTCCAACCTCCAAAATCATTAAAAAATTTACAATCAATACTGGGATTCCTGAACTTTGGCAGAACATACATTTTGGATTACGCAGAAAGGGTTAAACCTTTCTACGATCTAATAAGACCCGATTTTTCAGTTAGACAAGGGACACAGGAACATACAGATATCCTACGTTCCCTACAAGGGGACATGATAGCGTCTAAACACTTAAAAACATGCGTGAATGTCCACAACCTAGTGATCTGTATAGTTGCGGGTCAATCAGGGTACAACTACCTAACATACAATGAAGGTGAAACAGTACCAATAGCATACAAGTCGCATTTGTACACAAATCCTGAGATGCGTTTCGCGTCAACAGAAAAAATTCTGACAGCGGTACAGACTGCTGTAGTGAGAGAAAGAGCATTGGCTCAGGGGAAACGAATAATTGTTGTTACTCCGGTACCGGCCTTAGAGGCTACGACAAAGGCAAGCGTCCCTAACGCAAAAGTCTTACATCCGAGATGGATACAATGGGCTAACTCTCTCAACGCAACAGACGTAGAATACAGGTACGACCCAAGTTTAAAAACACAAGCATTCCTGCAATACGATCAAGAATATCCTCTCCTGAATACAATAATAACTCTAGATCAGTATGAATACATAATTAAAATCCGTATTTGTAAAGCGCGAACTACTCACCCTTTCGGGTCTCAAGGCGCTGGGGGCCCTCGTGGAAATTAAGTGAGCTATTGCCCAGAGTCACATGGTGCTGAGCTGAGCTGCCGGCGGAGCCAGGGATCGAACCGTGAGCCCTGTGCTCCGAAGTCAGCTGCCCTGGCCGCTGCACCACACCTCTCCACCAACCGACGCGTCTGCCACTGCCCTTAGAGGTGGCAGGACCTCCGGGGCTGGACTCGGAGGATTGCTCGTGTTCAACTGAACCTATCACCTCTGTGCAAGAGGGGTGGACAGCGGACCCTGACCCCCCCACATTCTCCGGATTCTGGCGGTGGTCTTCCCTGACATGGATGGGCAGTTGAAGGCCCATAGATTTAGGCCCAGATCTCTGTACTGGGGTGAATGTATGACATTGTTCTGCATTCTGTCCATCAACTGTTGTTTTTGCATTTGTCACCCCGAGTGGGACGGGTATGCCCAGACGTGGCTCCCGTGCTCTCCATGCCACTGGAATCAAGCTATCCTGGCTGAAGAGGGGTGAAACCCCGAAACCGGTCCTAGGATGCTTGTTTCCAGTCCAGGGAGGACCTGGCTTGGCAGTTCGGGCTGGACTGTTCCCATGAGGCACAGGGTCAAGACTGATTTGCATATGGCTGGGTTCATACTGGAATGGCATGGTGAGCAAAAAAACGATGGATTTAGGCCCAGATCTCTGTACTGGGGTGAATGTATGACATTGTTCTGCATTCTGTCCATCAACTGTTGTTTTTGCAGTTGAAGGCCAGACAGCAGCAAGGAGGAGGTGAGTATGTGCCATGTCACACACCTATGTTCAACATGCATGTTGCAGTCTTGCACCCTGCTGCCCCTATAACAGTTCGTAAGTCATCCAAACACACAGATCTGTCTCAAGAGATGCATATGCACCATGACTAGTAAATTCCCTGTTGTGCCCCTTTCCATCTGTGACATGTGTGTCACTTATGTCCAGGCTAGTGACTGTAGTACCATGCTCATGTGATCTACACAATCTACAACATTATGTGCATGTAGACGTCCTTCTGGAGTGAAGCAATTGGCTGACATGTGTCAGCATAGTGACTAATGTATGACCTGTACTCAGAGTGTCTCAAATATATATGTGCAGTATGTTGCAAGTGGAGCACACAGGTGTGTGGTGCTAATGTTATACATCCTGACTGCAGGTTACACTAATGTGGATGTCTTGTAGAGTTAATCTTGGTCATTCAGGCAACTTTCTGTCCCAGCTGTGCTGCTCAGCATAATCACATGTATCTCATGGGCCAAGGGGAGGTATGCCAATTCCGGGCAACTGTGACACTGGCCTGTCACATGTTAGTATGTGTCATTCCTTTTTCCACTTCAATATGCAAAATTACATGTGTCACACTCTGTCACAGTGACTACATGTGACAATCTTTGACAGACACAGGTGAACACTGTTGGAAACAAGGCTACACTTCAAATGTATTGTTAATGTTTTGCAAACACAACTGTTTACATGTGTGTAAAATCTCTTGACTGCCTACTTGTGGCTTGGTCATCCATGTGCATGCTGCATTACTTTCATCATGATAGATGTCAACTGTGCACCCAATTTTGTTAGTGAGCTCACAAACCCTGATGGTGAACAAGAGCAATGTCCGTTTGTCAAAGTGTGCAAATAGTGTCTACCACGTAAGGGTTATGCAGACTTGGCACCCAAAGATGTGAACTGAAGTAGTATGGACAAGATTGGGACACGGTGGTGACTGTAATCATGTGATGTTGAGGTTCTGCACTACTGATATATACAGATGTTTTTCCCAGACAGGCCTGTGTCATAGTGTACTACATGAAGCATTGTAATGATGCAGTAATTGGTCTCCAGATTGTGTTAGACATTGTACAAATATGTAACATTTGGACTGTATACAATGTGCATGACATCATGGACAATCCCACCAAAACTGTCCATTGTTGACATAAGACAGTGGGCCAAGTGACTCTCACCCTAGCTAGGCCTAACACCTTGTGGTTTACAAAAAGAAAATCAGATGTGTGACCTGACAGCAGAGGACAAAAGACAGTGGGCAAATAACCACTAACACTGATATCTGTGTGAAATGAGTCATTCACCGACTATGGAAGCCTGCTGTAATGCAGGCTGATCATTTTCACAGTTAGGCCATAGCCATGGATTCAATATTTGATGACTGGGGATGTAATAATGTTTACCATTTCACATTTCTAATGTGTGCATCCAATTCGCTGTGTCAGTTCAAGACTCCGTTGCAGGAGATGAGACAGGATTGTCATGACACAAGAGCATAACAAATCAGACCACATGCATGTAGTGTAGGATTTGACAGTGTGGTTGTGGGCTTTGACATTGATCTGAACAATGTTGCACATGACATCATGTGTCTGGAACCCATGGTTAATTGGCCAACTGACAAGTGCCATATACATATGTGTAATGAGTAGAAAGCTGCAGTCAACATGATGTTTATGCTTGCTCTGTGATGATATGTGACAAGATCCATGTGTCAAGTCCATGTGGATGACTCATGTGAATCTCTCTGGCATTCTTTTTTTTTTTTAAAAGAACAATTGTATTAAAGTTAGAAGCACAGAGTCATCATTGCAATACCATATTACATTCCAATTGTCGTGCACTGTAGTACATCAATATTCACAGAAAACATAGTTAATGGTTTGGAAGGTCACTGTTTCGATTTTTCCTCATCGCCATATCCTCTGTTGGTGAAGTACAAATCTCCCCCCTAAAGGCATTCCATCCTCCCCATTTCTTGTTCCACTTCTTGGGGCAGCCCCGCTGTTTGTAGACCTCCTTCTCCGCAATCTTGCATCTATCCATCTCTGCCACCCATCCAACCGTCAATGGCCGTTTGTTGGATCCCCAGAGCATCGCTAAAGCCCGTTTCACCAATAGGTACCACAATGCCACCCATTGTTGCTCTATGTCTGTCAGGTCGGTGGCCTCCCATATGTTTAGAATCCCCAGTCGCAGTGATAATTGGAGGTGTTTGCCCATTGTGTCCCTCATTTTTTTGGTTGCACTGCTCCACAGAGGACGTATCTTGGGACAGTCCCACAGACTATGATAAAATGTGCTGTCTTGGCCGCAGTCTCTAAGGCACAACGCATCCGGGCGGCTACCTATTTTGGCCAGGAGTACCCCGGAGAGATAGGACCTGTGTAGTATTTTTAGTTGTATAAGGCGAAAGCGGTGATTTATCGCCATTTCCCTGGGGGACATTAATGCTGTTTGCCAATCCTCGTCATCCATTGGCCCTATGTCTGTTTGCCAGCGGTCTCGAAGAGTCTGGAAGGAATCAGGTAAATTGTTACAGAGTTTACGGTAGGTGCAGGAGATAGCTTTTGTCAAGAGCGGCTCTGAGAGCAGGCGGTCCTCTAAAGGGGAGAATCTGGTAAGGAGGGTAGGTCTGGAATGTTTGTGAGAAGAGTGTGTCTGATCTGCAAATATCAAAAAACCTCTCCTGGTGCAAGAGCATATTTGGTTTGCAGTTCCTTGAATGTGAGAAGTTTTCCCTTGCTGACCAGGTCCCCTAAATTGGATATGCCAATGGTGTCCCATTTATCAAATCTTGTGTGGTAGCAGAGCGATCCTAGCCGCTGAGAGGACCACCACGATGTGGCTTTTGTGAGTTTATCCGCCCATCCTAGGCGCTTAGTGGCCTATGCCAAATGGCTACAGTTTGTGACATAGACCCCAGGTACCGGCCCCTTCGGACCTTGCTGTAGAGAGCACCTAAATACCCCTCCCGCCCTGTTTGATATTGTTCTAGGTGGAAAGACGGGTTCGACGGGGAGCCATAAATCCAGTGGTTGATGGCCACCAGTTGTGAGGCCCAGTAATATAAGCGTAGATCCGGAAGGGCAATCCCTCCATCGTACCACCCTTTTGTTAGCTTCTGGAGGGCGATGCGAGGTGCCTTACCGTCCCATAATAAAGTACGGAGTTCCCCTTCAATGGTGGTAAAGTAATTGTCAGCAAGCGGGAATGGGCAGTTTTGAAGTACGTATAAAAATCTAGGGAGTGCAAGTATTTTAAATAAGGCTGCCCTTCCTAAGAGGGACAGGGGTAGCGACCGCCAGTGTTTAACGTCTTCTTGTAGCCGCTTGAGGGGGCTCAGAAGATTTTGATCATAAAATGTTTTGGGATCAGGTGTAATAAAAATGCCCAAGTACTTAAAACCTTCAGTAGCCAATTCAATTGTGTAACCGCGGGGTAACCGAGGTGGAGGGCCCTGTAGAACGTATAGTACAGATTTGGACCAATTGGTGGTGTAACCTGCATACTTGCCAAAGTTAGCGATGACGTTAAGCAAGCTGTTAATAGAGGCCCGAGGGGATGCCAAGTATATTAGGATATCGTCAGCGTATAGCGATATTTTGTCTTCTTTGTCTTCGCTCCATCGCAGCCCTCTGATCGAAACATCCCGCCGTATCCAGTGTGCTAAAGGCTCGAGAGTCAACGCGAACAGTAAGGGGGACAGGGGACAACCCTGTCTGGTCCCTCTCTGTAAAGCAAATGTACGTGACGTGTGGTTGTTTACTCTGACTTGACCTAGCAGCTTAGTGTAGAGCAGTGCCACCCATTGTCGAAATCGTGGACCAAAACCAAACCTCGCCAATACCTCGAAGAGGTAAGGCCATTCTATCCAATAAAACGCCACGGTGGCATCTAATGACAGTATAACCGCGTCTTCCTGCGAGTACGGCTGTCTACCCAGGACATTATGGACACGACGAATGTTTAAAGCGGAATTTCAGCCCGGTACAAACCCTGATTGGTCTTCATGGACCAGGGACGGGAGGACTGCGATCAGACGAGATGCGAGAAGTTTCGCTAATACCTTGGCTTCTGAGCGGATTAAAGAGATGGGCCTATATGAGCCACAGTTGGTTGCTGATTTACCCGGTTTGCGGATGACAACTATAGAAGCTAGCCTTTGATCCAAGGGAAGAATACCCTGCTCCAGACTCTCGTCATACATGTTTTTTAAATGTGGAGCCACTTTAAGGGCCATCCCCTTGAGGAATTCAATCGGAATCCCGTTAGGCCCCATTGCCTTCCCCGAATTAATGGCAAAGATAGCTTTACAGATTTCTTCTGCTGTTATGTCTGCGTCTAGGGCGTCCCTGTCACTGTCCGAAAGTGTAGGTAGGTTCATTTCCTCCAAGAGCTGACGTGAGTCGTCGGAGGTGGTGGTCTTGGAGGTATATACTGCCTCCAGATGGTCCGCAAATGTTTCTGCTACTTCCCGGGGGTCCGTTACCCGCCTCCCATCTTCAAGTAAGATTTCAGGGACCCATCCAGCCGCTTGATCCCGCCGTTCTAGCCACACCAGCATTTTGCCGGCTCTTTCTCTAAGCTCGTACACTCTATGGCGTGTATGAAGGAGTCTCGCCTGGGTTTTTTCACGTGCTAGGGCTTTGTATTCTAGTTGTTTATTCCGGAGATTGTGGGCTGTGGCTTAAGTGGGAGAGGTATTATGTTTCGTCTCTAACAGGAGCAAGTCACTTTCAAGTTGAGTCAACTGTGCATTTTGGTTTCGGATATGCCCGATCTTCAATGCTAGGGCACGCCCCTTAATTACTGCCTCATAGGCCTCCCATATAGTGTTTGCCGAATCGACGGAGCCGATATTTTAAGTGAAGTAATGGTCTGTGTGTTCAGCAAGGTCGTCTTTGATATCTGGGATTGTAAGGAGCCATGGGTTCATGATTATGGGGCCTCGGGTATAGTGCCGGTGTAAAGTAAGTTCAACCCTGAGGGGGAATGGTCGGAGATACCTCTGGGGAGCCCTTGGGGATGTTGGAAGTGACCTATGTCTGCAAGGGACGTAAAAAATAGTCAATGCAGGACATACTTTTATGTGCATTGGAATAGTGTGTGTAGTGAACTATAGCGGGATTCAGCGTACGCCAAATGTCAGCAAGTCCCAGTGCTTGGGTGAAGTCAGCCATGTGTGTGCTACGTCGGGGAGACAATTTCTGGGGGTGTCTGTCTAGCTCCTCGTCCATTATCATGTTAAAGTCCCCTCCTAATATAAGAGTACCAGGGGGGAGATCTATCAGTATCTTGCCCAGGTCTTGTAATGCTGTCTTTCCCAACGCAGGTGGAAGATAGGCCGATATTACATTCAATGGCTTACCCTCCCAGAGCGCCTCCAACACAGCAAATCTGCCCTGTGGGTCAGCCCATATACGGGTAGGAGTAAGGGCTAGATTTTTACGTAAGAGGATACCCGTGCCTCGAGACCCAGATGTAAACCCTGCATGGACCACAAGCTGGTATCCCCACCTGTGGAGAGCCTTACAACTATTACCCACCAGGTGGGTTTCTTGCAATAGTATCAAATCTGGCGATTGTCTCTTAAGGTACTGCAGGACCACTCCCCTTTTTATTTTACTGCCTAGGCCATTAACATTCCACGTCAGTATTGATAGCCTCACATCACTTGTGTCTGCCATGTCGGGTAATTGGGAAGAGCTAAAGGGGGACGCAGTGCAACTGTTGGTGGCATACATGTCAAACCCCAGTCCGAAAAGCGGTACATGTTAACAGTGTTGGCGGAACCCCCCCAGTCCCACCCCCCCCAAGTGTATAGGTGACAGCGGTAGTCTAGCATTTTGGTCTAGCGAAGTTAGGTTCACTCGGATGCTCTGTGCAAAGAAAACTATAACATTGAAAACCCCAACTACCCTCCCTCTCCCCTCCGAACCCCCTCCCTGCCCCCCTGCCAGTGGAATTTGAACTATCCACTCCCCAGCAAGGCAGAGTGCCTGTCGCCCACCCCTCCATGTGTGAGGTGCCTGGCTAACCACCTCCACCCCTCGCCTTGTCAACGTGATATATTCATAGCAAACTTAAGAGCAATCAATTCTAGTCCAAACCTCAGGTAAGTTTCGTGTCAGCGTCGACATTTTGAGGCGTAAGCTCGGTGCCATCAGTTCTGCCTTGAACTTAATGTCAACAATCATCTAAAGAGTCGTCTCACGTAGGTCGCAAGTCTCGGAACTAGAAGATACATACATGACCAAGAAATGTTGGTAAGAGCAAACAAGATCCGGCGGCCTGAGTCAGTGTGTCCCATCTGAGTCTTCTTCTGGGTGATGCTCTCTTGATGCGGGAGGGGCACACTGGCTATTGTTGGGGCCCCTGTTATTGTGGCCATCCGACGGTTTCCCTACTCGACGCCATCCCTCCAGCCACTCCCAAGCCTCCTCCGGGGACAGAAAAAACCATGTCTTACCCTCGGATTCTACTCGAAGTTTAGCCGGGAAGAGCATGGAGTACTTAATGTCTTTGTCACGTAGGGCTTTTTTAACCACTGTGAAGCTGCGTCTTTGTGCCTGAACTTTAACCGTGAAGTCCGGGAAAAAGGTAACGTTGGCATTGTCAATTTTCAGCGGAGGTCCGGCCCGTGCTGTCTGTAAAATGACGTCCCTGTCGCGAAAGTTAAAGACTCTTGCAATTATGGGCTTGGGAGGAGCCCCGGGCTTTGGACGCCCCCCGGGAACCCTATGGGCCCGTTCGATGGAAAAGTAGCTGGAGAGACGTTTGGGTTGGGGTTTATGGAGCACCAGGTCTTCCACAAAGAGGTCCATGGCCGGTCCCTTCGTTTGTTCGGGCACCCCTAGGATACGGATGTTATTCCGTGTCGCCCTCCCTTCATAGTCATCCAGGAGCTCTTCCATCTGTTTTTGCTGATCCTGGAGCTGAGCTACCTGCTGCTGCAGAGTAGAGGTGTCGGATACGAGGGCCGTCGTTGTGGTTTCCATGTCCCTGACCCTGGAGTCCATTTTCTTTAGGTCTGCTCGCAGGAGGGTTACCTCAATATTTACTGAGTCGATACGCGTCTCCAAAGAGGTCCGTACACCTGCTATGGCCTCCATGACGTCTTCAAGGGTGAGGCTTTTAGCTGGAGGGCGAGGTTGTGAGGTTTTGGGATCATCACCTGGCATCATTTCAGTGTCCTCTCCTTGCTTGGTCCAGGCAAACTTTGCCAGTTGTTTTTGGGCCTGGGATTTGAGTCCTTTGTTGTTGGCCATTTTTGATGCGTAGGAGACAGGGAAGTGCAACGATTTGGAAAAACACACCCGTAATTGCCGCCGCCTGCGCGGAGGAAAGGGCTGCTCTCTGCCGGCCTGTCGGTGTTCCAGGTGGTTCTGCTAGAGAAGGAGGGAATTGGGTCATCTCCAAACCACAGGATGAATCCGTTCCGCTATTGGGCCAAGTTGTGCGCAGTCTACGACTCAGTAATGTCTAAAGTCTTCACTGCAGGGAGCAATATTTCGGGCGCTTGGCAAGTCGGTCTATCAGGGTGGGATCCCCTTCTCCGCCACTTCCTGGACTCCGAAGGAGCCGGTCGAGCCCTGGGTCGTTACTGTGCCTTCCACAGCTGTATCTTACAGAGGGGTTTTTAAGGAGGCCAGAGGATGTTGGGGGCCGGATCGCCAAGCCGCACCCACTATCGTTTCCGTGAATGGAGGTTAAGGGTCCAACATCTCCTATAGTCGCTGAGGCAGCCTAGAGTCCACTGTGCGCGATCTGAGTTTGTTGTGGTCGCCAAGAGGCCTCCCAGCCTGGGCCTCGAGTTTGCAGGGCTGCCTGGTCACTTCCTAGCTCCACCGTCACTAGTATCTTGTTCAGGGGCTCAAGGAAGTCAAAGGATAATGTGGGTCCAGTGCCAGCTGTTATGGTCATGGTGGAGAGGTGCCCTCTTTGTTCTCTATGGCGGGTCTAAAACCGGGAGGAGCGGCCTCGTCTCAGCGTCTCCGAGGGTAGGTCTCACAGCCGGGGCCTCGATTTGACACCAGCCGCTCGGCCCGCCCCCAGCATTCCGCGGGCGGCGAAGATATCTCTGTCACGTCACCTCCCTCTGCAGCTCCCAAGCGGCACACTCTCACCTCCACTCCCTTGTCGGCTCCCGGGAGATGCAGCAGTGTACGACGTGCCTCAGCAGCCTCGTGGGTAGGCCCCAAAGCCGGAGGCCTCGATTTGCCTGCCCACCCGGTCCGATCTCAGCCTCCCACGGGCCACAGGGGCGTCTTCCTTGCGCTGCTATCCACAGCGGCACCCGATCATCACCTCACCAACTCCGCTCTTCGGTGGCCCCCAGGGGGTATCGCTTCTCCAAGCGACGCCGATCCCGTCACCAGGGGCAGTGCGTCTATGTTCCATAGGTTCCATCCGTAGCTGTCCCGTCCCCTTCTTAGGCCGCCATTTTGGTGTTCTCGGAGCGTCCCAAGCCGGCAGCTCTCACCAGCTATAAATCAGAAGTGATATATTCACGAACGGCGCCTTCGTGCTGGATTGGGTAAAGAAGAGATTCCCGATGTGGTTGGGAAATCTACATAGCGAAAAGCGGAGAAATGTGCGGATTTTTCGGCGAGGGCTGCGGAGCCGCCTCAAAGAGCGACCATTCCCGTCGGCTGCTAGCCACGCCCCCCTCTCCGGCATTCTTGTTCACAGCATCAGCACCGGCTACCGGAGGAGGCAGTGCCATGGACCAAGGGCAAGCAGTTCGCCAGACTGGGTCCAGTGTGGAGGAGGGACCCAGTGGCACGGAGGGTGAGGGGAGCCACAATGAGGGAAGCTCCACATCCCCATCTGAAGGAGCTTCCCAAGATGAGATCTCCAGTAATGGCTCCCTTGTGGTGGTGGGTGAACCAGGATTGGTTCAAATTACATCTGAGTCCACCACCACCACCAACACCATCTCCACCCTCCTAACTGCTCCCATGCCCAGTGTCCGTGGCTGCTCCCATGTAGGGGAGCATGTCCCCTTTGGTCCAGGCACGCACCCCCTGCACCAGTCTCCCCTGCTACCCTGAGTGTGGAGGCCGTGGATTTACTGAAGCAGATCCATGTGTGGCAGACATCCATGCTGAGTGTCCTCCATGCGCATACCAGTTTTTTGACACAATTGGTGTCATACATGGAGGGCATCCACTCAGAAACGTCTGCCCTACAGAGGTCAAACCAGGCACTGGCCTCCACACTGATGCAGCAATGTCCCTTATCCAGCAGTCCCTCACCTCTCCTTCCTCTTCCCCATCCACAGTCCCAACTACCCTACCTGACCGAAGCACACACAAACATGCACGTGCACACACAGCAACATCCACATGCAGCACCCCACCCCACACACATGACTCCAAACACACATGCACGCACACTCAGGGGACTGACAGCACACACACCAGGGAGAGGCCTAGACAACACAAACATGCATCCACAGGCACTCTGCATACCTCAGATATCTCTGCCTCCACAACCCCTACCCTTGACTCTCCTGCACCCCCTTCTGCCCTGAAGCTATTCCTCTGCGACCTTGACCTCTTCCCCAAAGACCCAACTGTCCCCCCTCTCAAGGGGAAGAGGAAACCACCCCCCGACCTGACATTCAAACCTGGCCCCACCCCCCCCAAGAGGAATAGCCCAACACCCCCACCCGAAAATCCAGCCAGAGTCCAAAATCTAAAACCCCACCACCGACCCATACTTCCCCCCATCAAAAAACGGCCATCCCATTCCAAGGCACCCCCTCCCAAAGATCCAGAGTCCATACCCATCACCGGTTTCCCCCCTCCAAAAATACACCATCCCCATAAAGTCAGGCCCAGCCCCTGCCACTCTCCCACAAATATTCCCGTGCAACTGCCTCCCCCCTCCGTCTGAAACTGCCATTGCAGTGGATACCCCCTCCTCAATCTGACCCATCCACTGCAGTGCCCCCTCCTCAATCTGCTCCCTCCACTGCAGTGGACCCCCTCCACAATCTGCTCCCTCCACTGCAGTGCCACACCCCCTCCTCAATCTGCTACCTCCACTGCAGTGGACGCCCCCCTACTCAATCTGACCCATCCACTGCAGTGAACCCACACACCCCTCTGGATCCCATCCCATCCCTCCCACAACCCAACCCAGTCTTCCCTAGTCCTGTTCCATGGTGGTTGGCATGCCACAAGATGCCCCTCCCAGGGGAGGTGCCCCCATACGCATACAGTGCAGGCAAGTGCTAGAGGGGGATTACCCTTAACCCCCTCTGAGACTTTTGGACTATGGACTGGCCATTGGCCTTCTCTTTGACTTTTAAATAGTTTTCGTTCACATGCAGAATAATGCATGTTTGAAGATCTCTGACTGTTGATTTCTGTGTCCCACAACTTGGTTCTAACTCAACTGTCACTCATGTACAATTCTTGTTGTAGATATACAATGAGGTTGTCATGTGAATGTCACCTATTACAGTATGTATACAAGCCTGCATAGTTTATCTTTGCAGGGTATCATCCTCCATAGCATGTTGCCCCATGAAGGTGACATGAATCTGCCAAGCTTCCCTGTTTTCATCTCACCTTTGTACATAGGCAATGCTTCCATAGGTTACCATAGTGCAATTGTTGCAAAGTTCAACAGTTTATGAGGGGCATACAGAACATGTTTGTGATGTGCATCAAGTCACCTGTCTCATCAGTCCATCTGTGTACATATGGATTTGGTATACGTGGTGGTGAGATTGGACACAACCATGTCCTTAAGGTATTGGTACAAAAACTATCATGTGACTTGATTGTGTTGGAGCCATATCTGTGTCTACTTTAGATCAGGTACACCCATGCCAATGACAAGCTTGGCACAGATGGCCTTCCACTGTCGTGAATTTGCCTCATGGCAGTGCGACCATCTGTGACATATCCTGAGCCCATGGGTGTGCAGGAATCTGGCAGTCTTCAGACTGCTCAGCGGAATTTCGCATTGGAATTCAGGCATAAATGAGTCAGCTACTAAACTGCACCCACAAGTGCTTTGATAAAGCAACTTTACATGCTAAAAAACATATAACCAATTCACAAAAGTGAACTTTGAAAATAAAATTAACAGGCAATGAAAGAGGTGATGATTTTGGGGTCCCCCCTAACCTAGGGGGAGGACCAAGCAGATGCCTTGAACGCAAAGAGAATATCATGCTGAACGATTCAGTGGTGGTCCCATCCTCTTAGGACCACCCCAAGCACAGTTATGGGCAAAAATCCAATCCCAATCAAAGGCCCTGCAAAGCATTATGGGACGAGATTAGTAGTGGGCAGTGAATATTATAGTATCCAATATCAAAATAATTGTACAAAGAGCTCCAGTTCAACTAGTCGTTACTAGGTGTCCCTCACGAGTCAAATGCAAAAGCATTGAAATTATTACATCAAGCTGCAGTTCAACTAGTCGTTGCTAGGTGTCCCTCAAGTCAAATGCTTTTGCATTTGACTCATGAGGGACACCTAGTAACGACTAGTGGAACTGCACCTTCATGAAAGGGTTTCAATGCTTTTGCATTTGACTCGTGAGGGACACCTAGTAGCGAATAGTGGAACTGCAGCTTGATGTAATAATTTCAATGCTTTTGCATTTGACTCGTGAGGGACACCTAGTAACGACTAGTTGAACTGCAGCTCTTTGTACAATTATTTTGATATTGGATACTATAATATTCACTGCCCACTGCTAATCTTGTCCCATAATGCTTTGCAGGGCCTTTGGTTGGGATTGTATTTTGCCCATAACTGTGCTTGGGGTGGTCCTAAGAGGATGGGACCACCACCGAATCGTTCAGCAAGATGTGCTCTTTGTTTTCAAGGCATCTGCTTGGTTCTCTCCCTAGGTTAGGGAGGATCCCAAAATCATCACCTCTCTCACTGCTTGTTAAATTTTCATTTTCACTTTTGTGAAATGACTATATGCATTTTATCATGTAAAGACAGAAATACTTGTTATTTTGCCAAAAGTATATGAGGTTTCTGTTTTAGTAATTGGGAGTCTGAGGAAACGGAGTGGAATTCATCCAGGTTTTGTTCAACTTCTATTTGTAATTGGGCATGAGATTTGTGTGTAGGTTGTAATTTGTTCTAGATCACCAATGTTGTCCTTTTGAGCTATGCTTGATGCTGTGCCTGGTGACACTGATCTGGACTAGGGGGGCTGTGATGTATGTTGCTTGGCCTTGTGCTCCATGTTTTCATACGAGTGGACTGTGTGTGCCCAGATGTGTAGTGTGTCCGTCTGCCATGCAGATGCCAATGGAGCCTGTGTGACATCTATGCTCTGCAAAGCCACACAGGGGAGTATGTTGAATTGTGTTTGCATAACATAACTGCAGCTGTGTTTAGCAAATTTGATATTGCATGTGATGAGCTGGCACACACAAGGTTAGAGGTGATGGAGCCTGGTGTAACGTTACTTTCCGTGTAGTGTAGACTCCTATGTGATGGTGAAAGAACAATTTAAGGAGAATGTGACAGGATGTGAGTAGTGGGTTGTGACTAAAGTATATTGGCCGTTCTTGTGTTGGCGACATGATGTGTCCACATTGTCCTTATGTGAGTGCTTGACATGCAGGGGTGTGATTCAGAATATGAGAGCTTGATTTCCAGCATCCATACTGTGCAAGGTATGGTAGGAATGTGTACATGTTATATGGGAATATACAGCTGGACAAGGTTGGATTTTTGCAGGTGATGAGTGCTGTGGTCTGTGGCACTATTATGCAATTGGGCAGTGACGGTGCATTTTTGATGAGTGAGGTTTGTTGATACTGTGCATGACTACATGGTGTTCTTGCTTATGAAAGTCTTATGTGGATGTGACTGGGCCACATTGAGACAAGGTTTAAGTAGTCATGTGTGACAGAGTTGACAAGTGTTTGTGAAGGTATGTACACCAGTGGTGTGATTATGTGTGCTGGATGGTGATATGTGAGGTGTTGTAGAGTTGTAGTATGTTGTGTTTAATTCTACAGATGGATTTTATACTCAAGTGACAAGTGGTTGGACTTGTGTAGATAGATGTGTGTGTGTGTTATGATATGCAAATGACTAAGTACACATCCATTGAGCTATGTATGTGTCTTGTTGTGAGATGTGGTGATGTGTTGAGTGTGCATGTCAGGGTGTGCAGTGATGCTGGCCGTTGTGGCATGAGTGCAGTCCAAGGCATCACTGAGTGTGCTACTGCTGATGGGATTTGTCCATCTGTCATGTTACATTTGATGTCTGCTGAGGAGGGGATCTGTACTGTACATTGTGTGCATGTCATGCATGTGAGAGGTGTTGTGCCCATGCTGATAGATAGTGGTGCTGCCACTGTATGTGTAGATGAGATGAGGGGAGTGCACATGTGAGTGAGGACGACTCCTATTGTAATTGTTTGTGTAATAGGCCGGACCTTGTATGTCAGACATGCTTTTACATTTAGATTAAACAGAGGGTGCTTGTGACGTGCTTGTGTGTCTGTTAGTGATGAGAGTTGAGCATGTACTGTGACCTGGATGTTTGAGGTGTGATACCTGCATATTTTGAGTAACTGAAGGCCTTGTGTTGTAGTTGAAATGTGCATATGTGTTGATTATGTGTATGTGAGTGTGCAGAAACAGTAGCCAGATTGAATCTGTGGATGTTTTTGCTAAAGCTTGCTATTTGCCATCACATGAGTAGTAGCCTCCACCTCGCCTTGGCTTGTGTGAGTCGTGTGTGAGCATGAGTGGCAAGTTACCCTTTGTACTCAGTAGTGGTCACTGATTGGTCAACAATGCCCTTCTATGATGCCCTGGGATGGAAGTGGTACTTGCTTCTGATGTTTATTCATGATGCAGGAACATTAGCTATCATTACATTGCTTAGGGTGTTATTGGCACCTCAAGTGAATGTGCAGGGATGTGTGTAGTTATACCACCTGTGCTCAGACTAGGCCAGACACGCATCCCCACACTTGCCAGTATACTACACACGTTGAATAGCCAAGATGTTGGTGCACCAGGGAAGTGGACTCATTGTGATGACATCTACAGTTGTGCTGAGGACAACAGTCTGCACTGTGCGCAAACTCAGAAGTAAAAGTGGAGCAGTTCACACATTTCCCTAGGTGTTGGTATTATCAATTTCTTGATACCTATCATGTGGTATAGCAAGGGTGGGACTTGTAGGTGTTCATGGGGACTCACAATCAGAACTTTGTTCCCTGCCCTGGAGCTTGAGGTACATATGTCTTTGTTGTGGATATCATTTACGGATTAATGGATATTGATACAGTGATAAATTACATATTGTGGGCAAGACAGAATTCATTCTGCACATGTCCACCATCCTCACAAGATGTAGCAATTCACACTATCTTGTGGATAGCTATGTGGATTGTGTTTGTGACCCACAGATTGCTCCTCCCACCCCCAGCGTAGTCACCAGTGCTGTCACATTCTATTACACATTTGGCTGTGCATTGGAGCCTCTAAAGCCTGTTTGTGTATCCTCTGTCCATTGACTCATTAGTAATCCAAGTTTTCTGCAGTACACTATCTGCATTATCGAAATGTCATTAGTCATTAGCTGCACATACATCAGCTTTTGTATTTTTGTGCCAACTTGCTGAGAATGACATGCAACAAAGTTGACAGTGTACATGTTCTGAATTACACTTGTGTTCAGCACATGCTATGGACCCATGTCCAGATTTGAATCACAATGATGCCTAGGCACTCATGTAGTTCTTGCCATACATTCCCTGATCTTCGCTGTCATGGTGGCCTCTGTGATGTCACCTGTCGATGTTGTTTTCAATGAGGCACAATGCTGGTGATCAAGGGTGGTTTGGGTTAGACTGTCCAATAATGAGTTTGCTACCTGCAAGGCCCCTACCTCCAATACAGCCTCCCTGCACCTGCCATACTCTTAAAGTCATGTTTGGGTGTGTGAGAAGACACTGCTACTTGCAAGGCATGTGACACAGGGTGCAACAGAGTGTCTGCTCTGAAGTGTGGCCCACATCATCAATTTGCGGCACAGCAGCACAGCGGACCAGATACTGTCACCACAGTGCTGTGGCCTGGTAAGTACTTGGGAAGTGATTCAGTCTCTTGTGGTTGTTGGAGGCCACCCACAGTTTGGGCTGCATGTGACCCTGGTGCAATCACTTATCGACAAATACCTGATTGCCCAGATTGCCAATCCAAGGCCTAGGTAGGCCACTTCCAGATTGGATTCAACAAATGTATGGCTCAGTGGAGTGTGTGGCTGGCCTGTTGCCTTTGTGCATCAGCACCCGTGTATTTCACCTGCATTTGAGGGACATAGAATTGATATTGATCTTTGGTTTTTTCTACTGGCCCTTGGGCCTCCAACATCACCACTCTGTACATTCTATAATCTTGCCAGTCAATATTAATACCACAGTGTGTGCCTGTGTTTCATTAAAAGTGAGAATTGGCTTAAAATATTTATTTTTTTGCAGCAGCTTGTACTCCAATTGTGCACATGGATGCATTTTGGAGTGTAAAATAATACATTTTCAAATTACACATTGCTGGGAGTGTCAACCCTCCAAACACCAGATAGATTGGCTTAACATATCTGTGTGTATGTAACCCCCACCCCCAACAATGCTTGGCTGTACGTTGCTGTGGGTATTGGGCCACCAACACACAACTAATATCTAACTTGTGTGTGTGGGTTTACACCCCCACAGCCCTTCTTATTATGCCATGCTAGGGGTATTTGACCCACACAATCCCCAAATTTGCCTATACATTGCATGGGGTTAACCCCCAAGCCCATCTTGTCTCAAGATTGTTGAGGGGGGGGTATTTGACCCACACAATCCCCACATTTGCCTATACATTGCATGGGGTTAACCCCCAAGCCCATCTTGTCTCAAGATTGTTGAGGGGTTACCCCCAAAAACCCCATCTTGTCTCAAGATTGTGCAGGGGTTACCCCCAAACCCCATCTTGTTTCCAGATTGTTGGGGGGGTTACCCCCCAAACCCCATCTTTTCTCCAGATAGCTAGGGGGTCACCCCCCCAGCCCCATCTTGTCTCCAGATTGCTGGGGGGTTAAAACCCCAAACCCCATATTGTATCCAGATTGCTGGTAGTGTTAGCCATCCACCACCCAATGGGCATTAGCTTGCTGGTATGGTTAGCCCTCCACCCACCTATAGGGTAGAGAATGCTGGGAGTGTTAACCATCCACCCCCTATAGGGCAAACAATGCTGGGAGTGTTAGCCATCCACCCCCTTTAGGGAAGAAAACGCTGGTAGTGTTAGCCATCCACCGCCCTATGGGCATTAGATTGCTGGTAGTGTTAGCCATCCACCCCCCCTTATGGGCATTAGTTTGCTGGTAGTGTTAGCCATCCACCCCCTATGGGCATTAGATTGCTGGTAGTGTTAGCCACCCACCCCCCTAAAGGGTAGACAATGCTGGGAGTGTTAGCCAACTACCCCCCTATGGGCATTCGCCTGCTAGTAGTGTTAGCCATCCACTCCCCTATAGGGTAGACAATGCTGGGGTTTTTTGCCATCCTCCCCCCTATGGGCATTAGATTGCTGGTAGTGTTAGTCATCCTCCCCCCCCCCCCATGGGCATTAGCTTGCTGTTAGTGTTAGCCATCCACCCATCTATGGGCATTAGATTGGTGGGAGTGTTAGCCATCCACCCCTCTATGGGCATTAGCTTGCTGGTAGTGTTAGCCATCAACCCCCTATAGGGTAGACAATGCTGGGAGTGTTAGCCATCCACCCCACTATGGGCATTAGCTTGCTGGTAATGTTAGCCATCCACACCCCTATAGGGTAGACAATGCTGGGAGTGTTAGCCATCCACCCCCTATGGGCATTACATTGCTGGTAGTCTTAGCCATCCACCCCCTATGGGCATTAGCTTGCTGGTAGTGTTAGCCATCTACCCCCTATAGGGTAGACAATGCTGAGGGTGTTAGCCATCCACCCCCTATGGGAATTCGATTGCTGGGAGTGTTAGCCATCCAACCACCTATGGGCATTAGATTGCTGGGAGTGTTAGCCATCCACCCCCTATGGGCATTGGAGTGCTGGTAGTGTTAGCCATCCACCCCCCTATAGGGTGGAGAATGCTGCAAGTATTTCCCCACCAAAATGGTGACTGTGGTTTCTCACAAGCTGTGTGTAATGTTGCCTTTCGCGGGGTAGTGGGGTTTTTGCGTGTGGTAGGTGCCTGACTTCCTGCCTGTGACAAACACGTTGGTTGGGGTTGAAGTATTGTCCGTACGCATAGAGTATGGGTATGACGTGAGCAATAGGATACATGGCTGCACCGTCTCATTCGCAGGGATCGTGTTGTGGCGCGCTTCGGAGCTGAAATACTTCTCTTCCGGATGCTCTGACGTCTGGGTAGTGGCGACGGATTTGGCGCATGGGAAGTACGCATCGTACTTGGGCGTTCGGAATCGGGCAGGGAATATGCCTCCATACGACTCCATTCAGCTGTTACAGATGCTTCTCGATGGGAAAATGGAGATGGATTCGAAGTGACCGAGTCGTTCGGTAAGTAAGGGATTATGAGTATCGTACTTCGGCGTTTGGAAGATGCAGCTTCCAGTACGAGTCTTTTGTGGCTTAATGCCGCCTTGTAAATAAGGCCCCTTTGCACGCATCACTTTACATGAAAGGGGCTCGTCTGCATGCTGTAGACGTTCCACCGCACCACCCATTGCTTTTGACGCTGCCCCAGATTTACAAGGAGGTGTTTTATTTCTCCTCGCTTTTGCTTTTTATGTGTGTTGCAAACTGCCAAAAATTATTATTTATGTGCAGGATGGTGTCCCTTACTGCACATAAACAATCATTAAATAATGATGATTTGCTACAACTATGTGTGCTGCATTCCCTGCAACACAGGCACCCTTGCAAGGGTGCCTGCGTTAGAGCCAGGCAGCTAAAACACGGGGTGCGCCGTATTCTTGTGAATACGGCGTACCCCTGCATTTTGAAAATGTCAAAGCTCGGCATTGCCAAATTTGGTGCAGCTCTGCAATCCAGCATTTTCTCGTAAATATGCCCCAAGGTTTGTGCATGTATTGTGCGGTTTGGGCATGAGACTCCCATAAGGCCGCTGGAGTTGGGTTTGAATTCTAACCCTAGTATTTGCCCAAAAATTGTGATTGAGGGCAAAATATTTAATCTCCATATGCCTAATATTGTGAATATGTGAAATGCAGATAAGTATTTGAAGTGTAATAAATATAACTTTTGCTAACTGTTGTCTTTTCATAGATATTTAATACATTTTAATAATTTTATTTTTAAAGCATTGTAATGTTGATGAAATTGCACAAAGTTTTAAACTTCGGTTGCTTTGTGAATCACTGTTTCTAATAAAGCTGAATTGAACGTTCCCACACCATTTATTTCTTTTTAACATGGTTTTTGTAGTTCATAAACTTACTCCAACTTGTTGGAGCACTTCTACAGAATAAGAGGTAGTGATACTAGGAGAAACCAACAGCAGCAAAATCAGAAACAAATTGATAGAGAAGAGATTTTCCTTATAACCGCAGACTGCTCCTCTGAGGAGCGTTGAACGGTCCGCGGTTGCTCTGGCTAGTATCCCAGAGGAGTGTGTGGATGTTGTTGGTCCGCACTCTAGGGGGCAGAGTCCAGAGGAGAAGCATGCTAAAGTTCAGTTCTCAGTGAATTTGGACAATAGGTCGCATCCTAATATATTGATAGTGGAGTAGGAATAATAGAAACAATTGTTCCCTGGTCTTACTTCCTCCTTTTTCCAGCACGAGGGGTTCAGTGACAGGGACTTTGGCCATGGATCCCTAAATCCCCTGTATTGTGACAGTGTACTTTGACAGAGGGGCTGCTCCTTCCCTTAGGCATGACCAAGCAGTCCAGGTGCCCACCAGAAAGTAATATAGTGTTTTGCTTGGTTCACTGACAGAATATCGACACCTAAAATATCCCCATACCACAATATCGAGTTATAAATATTGATGTCAAAAATATAAAAATCCTATATTTATAATGGTAAGTACAAAAATATTGGGGAAAAAATATTGGTCATAAATATAGTTGTACAAAATAACGTGTTTTATATATATATATATAAAATGCATTATTAAATATTAAATATATTAAAGAATCAAATTAACTTTAAATAAATAAATTAGATTTAATATACATTTTAAGAAATATAACAAACAAACTTAAAATAAATAAGTTAAACACACATATATAATAATTTATATATATAAATGTATTTACTTTAAAAACAATTATTAAACTAATAATTTTAATATATTTTATCGCCAGTAGATAGTTATAGTTAGGACCTATTTTCCATAGGAAATCCACAACATTCTATTTGAAATAACTTTGGCGCCGGTTGACGAATCTTCGCAAAATTTTCAAAAATTATGGCCCGCGTACGCTCCTATCCTGAAAATTTCGGGGTGATTTGGCAAGCGGGGCCGAGAAAAAGGGGGGTCCCAAAACGTGTTTTCCCCATGCAATTTTCCATAGGAACCTTTCATACGCAGCTACAGCCCGAACTGCTGAACGGAATTACACAAAATTTGGCAAAAAGGTAGCCCTTGGTTCAGAGTCGTGCCTTTTGCTTAAATGGTGTAAATCCCTTCAGTAGTTCCTGAGAAATTTGAAAAGAAAACACATATATATCTGGGCGGAGCCTAACCACACATGTCATCGTGAGATCTGATTGGCTGTCAGCACTTCATCCTGGAATTGCTGGCAGCCATCTTGGGACCAATATAAATGATAGTACCCCATTGAAATGCATTGTAGTGAATCGAAGATTTTGAGGGTTACCAAAAGGAGAACTATAAAGGGTGATAACAGACTTTAGTTACATTAGAATTCATTTGTTGATGGTACCATACTAATTTCAGGAATTGTGGTGTGTTCTAAGGTGATGTTACCCTGTGAAAAACCTTCTGCTGGGATATCATGAATCATGTTTGAGAGAAAACTATTTTCACATGCTTGTCCCATACAGTTTTGGAAGGTGCTCCAGAAGCTAAAATGAGAGCATATTTTCTGTAAATTCACATTATCTTTCTCAGTCATGTGAGAATGAAGTCTGACATTCTCAGTAAAACATGTACATCCAACAAGGGCAGAGACTGTCAGTTGATTCCTTTGTGTTCTACTGCAGCTTCCCAGAGTGTTCTAAAGAACAACTAGAGTGCTAACAGCCTTACTTATGACAAAAGTATGGCACACCTGAAGCCATCTTGATTGGAATAAACTGGTAACACTTAAAACATTTAACCGCTTCGCCGCGATCGGAATTCCGCCCAGGTGCTGGACATTCCGATCGCGGGTGTGGTCGTGACGAGCTGAGCTCGTCATGAGCATCGAAGGGGTTAATTTAAAAAGGAACAAAATGAGGGGGTTCATTTTGTCATAGAAATTATGGTTAGTGCTGTATAAAGAAAAATTAGGACATGTTTTAAGTGAGATCTCAAATATCTTCCTGTTATATTTCAACAGGAGCAGCCTGTCAGTTGATGCCTTTGTGTTCTACTGCAGCTTCCCAGAGTGTTCTAAAGAACAACTAGAGAGCTAACAGTCTTACTTATGACAAAAGTATGGCACACCTGAAGCCATCTTGATTGGAATAAACTGGTAACACTTAAAACGTTTATATTTTAAAAAGGAACAAAATGAGGGGTTCATTTTGCCATAGAAATTATGGTTAGTGCTGCAGAAAGAGGCATGTTTTAAGTGAGATCTCAAATCCTCTTCTATTTCATTAGAAAATTCTGACATGCAGACTGAAACAATCACTTTCAATACCAGCAGTAGACTTCCAGTTAACCCCTTCGGTGCTCCCGACGGCCCCCGGCCGTCACGCGTCACGGTGGGCATGTGCGCACGACAGCCGGGGGCCGTCCGAATCCCCCACTAATACAAACGCCCGCACAGCGCGAAAATTCGCCGCGCACGCAAGGGGTTAACTCCCTGGTGAGCAGTAGCTTTACTACAGTGATCTAATGAACAACTAGAGTGCTAACATTCTGAATTTATGGCAAATGTGTGACACATCTGAATGCCTTCTTGATGGAATCAAAGTAAAAAACTGAAAGCATTTCCTACTGAGGAGACTGCAGTAAATGACGAAATTAGGAAACTTCATAACAAATAAGTCTCCCAAGATGGCCACCAGCAAAAAAGAGCCCAAATGTAGCACAAATATCATCCAGATGTAGCCCACATATAGCCCAATGACAGAAGTGTGCAAAACACTTTATTTTTAGTTTTTCTGCAGTTTTATATAGTGCAAACTGGTCAGGTATTGGAGCGTTACATCTTACTTGGACCCCTTATTGCGTATTTTGCACGAAGTACATGAGATTGATCTTGCGAAACATTGAACTTTACGATTCTGTTAACCTGAAGTTGCTCTGAACCGGGCTTTGTAACACCCGTTTTTACCTACTGGTTTTAATTAATTCTCACTGTATTGTATTAGGAAAGAGGATTTACTGTTTTTATGTACACTTTTATGATCTATGTTTCTAAATCAGATCAAATAAAGTTTAATGAATTCTATGGCAGGACGGAGGCGAGGATTATGCATATCTTTCCTCACTTTATTTGCATAGCAGTTCAAAGAAAACGTAACACAACAATCATTAAACAAAAGACTACACAACCCATGAACCATTAGGGGGTAGTCTCCAAGGCAACTATAGTCCAATCATATCACAGTCCATCGTATATAATATCGTGACGTCCCTTCCGCTTCCTCTTTCTTCACTGCTCGTCAGTTAAGTGCATTCCTTACATTCTTGGCTTAATCTGACGTTGTTGCTGTTTGTATAGCGGTTTCTTGTGTACGTTATTAGCATTATTGCCTTGGTATTGTTTCATATTCCCTGCGCAGCAGGCTCTTGCCCGAGCGCGTTCTCCCCCTCGCAGTTTCTCCCGCTGTGTGCTCTGCGCGCGGTGAGATCCTGTCAGGCGCGTCTGGTCCGAGCGGGGCAGCTCCGTCGAGCGCTCCCGCTGGTCTTTACGCGCGTTTGGGAATCCGGTCACTCTTTTAGTGTCCGCTTGATTCCCGACCAACCCTCGCCTAATTTTGACACCGCTACGCGGTGATTTCCCCACACGGCCACGTTAGTGACCAGCGCCACTTGGTGGTGGTGATTGGTATTGCGCCTCAGTCTATTCTTATAACAGCTTCAGGGAAAGCCCAGCTGTTGGAGCACCGGCGAGGGGCTGTCTTAAAGATTTTAAGGGCATTTGTTCTGTGCTCACACCCTCTGCTATCATGTCTTCTCCAGAAGACCATTTTACTCCTCCTACCAGGAAGTGGAGGAGGAATGGCCCCCAACTTCTCCCTCCAGCAGTGGACCAAGCCCTCTCTCTGGCTATTTCTAGGGCGCTGGCTCCTCTTAGGAATCAGGTTGATAAGCTGGCGAAAAGCATCCCTGGGGTGTTCAGTGACCCAGATCTGGTGGTGGCGGGTCCAAGTAGCTCCCAGATGGGGAATAAAAGGGCCGTTAAGCATAACGCGGGGCACTTGGAAGGATTTGATAAACTTACTGAGACCTTCCTCAAGAGTGCGCGAACGCTAAAACATGCACCCTGCCGGGAGGAGGAGGGGCCCGGAGACAATTGCGACACTGTCACCACTATTGTAGACCCCGACGGCGGGTTTCCCTTAGAGGGAGAGGGTGTATCGGAGGACGATTTCTCCTCCGATGAGGATAAGGACTCAGGCGTCCCTGGCGTCCAAAGTCCCACTCCTCTCAGTCCCCGGTTGGGGACGGGGTCAACTCGGACATGTTCGAGCCTACCCAAATTTACCATCCTAGGTCGGCAGAGTGGACACCTGACGCCAAAGTGGCAGAGTATGTGGTGGGGAAAATCCATCAACCCCTTGAAAGGGAGGTCAGGAATAGGATGAGGGGAGAATGCCCCAGGCCCTCACTGAAGGGGAAGATGGCACACACGCCTGAAATTGATGAGAAACTATGTACCTTTTTCTCCAAGTATATGAGGGATCCCAAGAAAGGAATTGATAGGTCTTGGACGTGGTAGGGCCCTTGACCCAAATTATTCAATTGACGGAGCGTTCCAAAGAGTCAGGATCCCCTTTGTCCACGGATATTGTGGCTGGTTGGGTGCACTACCCTAAACCCTAAAACACTACCCCCTCCACTACCCAAACACCACTGCACTACCCTAAACCCTAAACCACTACCCCCAGCACGACACCCTACACTACCCAAACATAACTGCACTACCCTAAACCCTAAAACACTACCACCAGCACGACTCCTACACTACCCAAACACCACTGCACTATCCTAAACCCTAAAACACTACCCCCAGTACGACTCCCCACACTACACAAACACCACTGCACTACCCTAAACCCTAAAACACTACCCCAGCACGACCCCTACACTACCCAAACACCACTGCACTACCCTAAACCCTAAAACACTAACCCCAGCATGACCCCCTACACTACCCAAACAGCACTGCACTACCCTATACCCTAAAACACGACCCCCTACACTACACAAACATGACTGCACTACCCTAAACCCTAAAACACTACCCCCAGCACAACCCCCTACACTACACAAACACCACCGCACTACCCTAAACCCTAAAACACTACCCCCAGTATGACTCCCTACACTACCCAAACACCACTGCACTACCCTAAACCCTAAATCTACCCCCAGCACAACCCCCTACACTACCCAAACACCACTGCACTACCCTAAACCATAAAACACTACCCCCAGCATGACCCCCTACACTACACAAACACCACTGACCTACCCTAAACCCTAAAACACTACCACCAGCATGACCCCTACACTACTCAAACACCACTGCACTACCCTAAACCCTAAAACACTACCCCAGCACGACCCACTACACTACCCATACACCACTGCACTACCCTAAACCCTAAAACACTACCCCCAGCACGACCCCCTACACTACTGCACTACCCTAAACCCTAAACCCTAAAACACTACCCCAGCACGACCCCCTACACTACCCAAACACCACTGCACTACCCTAAACCCTAAAACACTACCCCCAGAATGACCCCCTACACCACCCAAACACCACTGCAATACCCTAAACCCTAGAAAAGAAACCCCCACCCCATGCCCAATCCCCCTTACCTCTCACTCCTCATGGTTCCTCTCTCCTCGTGGTTCCTGCTTCACGTCATCTCTGAGTGGCGGTGCACGTCGTTGTGAGGAAACGGAACAGCCTCTGTTTCCTTACAACGACATGGATCGTCTACATGTTTTTAGAACGCATGGTCATTTACCATACATACCTTTACAACAAAAATCGTTGTAAAGGCATGCATGGTAAATGACCATGCGTTCTAAAAAATGCGTAGTAATGACTTCGTGATGTGCAACGAATGCGTGGTAATGCATGCGTTGTAATGGTATCGCAAAGTAAAAAAGTCATTGTAACGGCTGTTTACCGATCGAAGCTGGCCCCTGTTCTTCAGTGAGACCTTTATTTGATTAATTAGGAGGAAGGAATGTGTTTTTTTTACCAAAAAGTGCATTCCCAGCTGTTGTATTGTGAAAGTGTCCGCGTGGCCTGGTTTCACTTCCGGTGAGAGAGTGGAAGAGTCTGTTTGGATCTAAAGGAGTTCTGTTGTTGGACAGGGCCGGCGCGACATGTCATCAGAAAACATAGCTAATGGAAAGCGTCCTCCCTGAAGTGTGGAGCAGTGCCATGAGAGGTCAACGAGTGTGCATCCCACCGCAGTATGACCGTACCGCGTGACCCATGTGCCACCTCCAGGGTACGGGAGGCAGAAGCGGCATCGCTGGTACTCTTGAAGACCGTTGTAGCACTAATTCTACATTTTGGTACTAGGGCATTTTAACTTCGTTGTTCCTGCCAGATACAAAGAGAAGATCCTGTGTTATTCAGTGCCCTCGTTACCTTTTTTTGTGGGTTGTGGTGCCTGTCACTTCGCTGCCCCGCCGGTGCACACGACTGGGCACCCCACCTCGTGTGCCATCCGCAGGGCCTCTGCCCTCGGATCACTGGTTTCGGTTTCTGGAGTGGCAACATAAACAGTTGCTCCCAAAGGACTAGCCTGAACACTTAGGTGAATATCCCCTGCACCAGCATTCCACGGAAATTCTTTCCTAGCTCTCCCACGTCAACGAGCACGGCTCCGCTCGCGACACCGTATGACGTCATCGGAGCCATAAGAGGACCTCGTCGGCGTGCTGACGTCAGTTCCACCCATTTTTTCCGTGCCACCGAGGCAAACAGGGGACCGAGACATTTTCACATATATACATAGTATAATAAATATATATATATTCACTGAAAAAACCATAGGTTTCAGGCACGTTATAGTTAGAAATTAGCATTTAAAAAACCTTGGAAATTCACTGAAAAAACCATAGGTTTCAAGCACGTTATAGTTAGAATTTAGCATTTAAAAACCTTAGAAATTCACTGAAAAAACCATAGGTTTCAGGGGCGTTATAGTTAGTTGGACATTTCACTCGTACAAAACCATAGAAATTCCCCCGTTATAGTTAGTTCAGCTAACTATAACTCGCGCGCTCGCAATGCACTGCTGATGACGTCACATATTACATCACTCATGACATGGTCAGTGACATCACTCATGACATCACTCATGACATCACTGATGACATCTCAAATGACATCACTGATGACATCATCCAGTGAATGTGTGTTTTTCTGAAAATTAAATATGTTTTATATATGTATATCTCAAGGTCGATGGAAGAATAAATGGGTATATAAGTGTCTAAATGGATGATTTGTTTTTGTAAAATTGATTGTATAACTGACTAAGTGTATCTTAGTGAATACATGGGTTAGTGAGTAATGTTTAAATATGAAAATATCTGTATCAGTCTCTCACTTTGTGTATAAGTGGCTGCATGGGTTGGTGAGTAGCTACATGAGTGTCTATATGGGTTATTAGTTGGTTTTTTGAGTATCAGTATGAGTGTCTGAGTGTCTGTATGGTTCGGTGGGGGTATTACTTAGTGCATAGATGCATGAATGAGTGACTCACTGTTTGTATGTGTTGAAGACAGCATGTGTGCAGGACTGTATAGGTGGATGAGTATGTGTATGGGTGTGTTAGTGAGTGAATGACTGTCTCAATAGTGTCTTTATGAGTAACTACATATGTTTTAAACTAGTATATGTGAGTATTGGTGTATATAAGTGAGTATATGTGAGAGTGAGAGATTGGAAGAGTTCCTGCACAAATAAGTAGGTGTTTCTATAAGTGATTGTTTAAGAGAGTAAGTATGTGTAAGTTTCTGTAGAAGTAAGTGTGGTAGTGTGTGTATAACTGTATATGCAAGTAAATGGATGTTTGATACTTTGTTTGCATGTGTGACTATGTGTGTGAGTAACTCTATGGATGAGTGGCGGTGTGTAACAGGATGTATAGGTGTATGAGTACATATGATGAGTGAGTACATGTATGAGTGACTGTATAGGGACTGTTGGTGAATGAGTGGATGTGTGTGTAGATCTTGGAATTACTGAATAGGTGTATTGTAACTGGTATTGGTATGTCCATTGTTTTGAAAATGTTAGTTTGTATTTTTGAGTGTGTGTATCAAAGGTTATATTAGGGTGAGAGGAGGTCTGCCACTCTATCACAAGGATGATGTCATCAGTGATGTCATTTGAGATGTCATGAGTGATGTCATGAGTGATGTCACTGACCATGTCATGAGTGATGTAATATGTGACGTCATCAGCAGTGCATTGCGGGCGCGCGAGTTACAGTTAGCTGAACTAACTATAACGGGGGAATTTCTATGGTTTTGTACGAGTGAAATGTCCAACTAACAATAACGCCCCAGAAACCTATGGTTTTTTCAGTGAATATATATATATATATATATATATATATATATATATATATATATATATATAGCTACCAGTCTCTCTCCCACCTCCTGGAAAAGAGTGTGACACTGCTCTGGGGGA